>CP137668.1:35207897-35434656 GCA_037976565.1 Mesocentrotus franciscanus | reverse complement strand
TTGAGACCAAGAGCATATTGTCTCTCTGGAGCTAGAATGGCGATTTACTTTAATACAGAGTTAATGCCCTTTTGGCTCCAAACTGACGAAGTATGGTCTAGTGGGCTGTCAGTGTGTACAGGCTGTTTGTAAATTCACAAATTGTCTGTTGTGAGCAAGAAGGGTGTTAATTAACACAATACTAAATGAAATGATATACCACCCTTCTGTCTCTCAGCAGACAATATATATATTCTCTTCACATCCAAAAGGGTGTTATCTCTGTGCATATGAGTTAACGCCCTTCTGGCTCCAAAAAGACAACACAAGTACCAGGAGTTCATCATCTGCTGAGAGCCAGAAGGGCAGAGAGTCAACATCCTTCGCTCTCGACGGACGATAACTATATTTATATTTAAAACTTCTTCTAGTTGTATAAATACATGCACTGCATGGAGCACATTGTCTGCTGAGAACCAGAAAGCATTAAGTTAATGTTAATGGGTATAGGTTAACACCCTTCTGGTTCTGTAAATACATGTAAATCTCTCAGAAGAAAAATAGTAATGCCTAATCATCAACCTGGAACTAGAGTTATTATTATGAAAAGATGTTGTAATCTACCCAAAGATTCTCATCTCTTGATATAGTGGCATGTTCCCCTGGGTATAGAGAGGCAATACATTGATTGATGCTTTGTTATGCACAGGCTGAGATTAAACCCTGGATCAGGTCATCTACAGCGCCCGCTCAATGAACTAGATCACCTCAAGTCAACAGCATAACAGCATATTATATGGCTTGGTGAAGCCTCAGCATCTACCACCACTGAGGATGGAAGCGCTTGAAACAAATGGAACATAATGTTCGTAATCACCCATTAAGAAGCCCGCAAGGCGCAGAATCTGTCTTCCTTAAGTCAGAAGATCAGAACAATGACCTTTTCTGGCATTTCAAAATGCCACAAAGGAGCCTCAATTGTGAATATCAAACCCAACTTCGTGCTTTTCCCCTCGGTGCCTCACATATTAATTGACTGGATGACATTATGGGAATCTTAGTGGATGATTGAAAGTCTTTATTCATCAAGTGGTTTTGCCTCAACCATTAAAGTCAATTAAAAAAGAACTAGGACTTGTTGTCCTTCCACTTAATGACTGAGTAGAGAACAATGATATTTTAAGCATGAAATAAAATATGATATATTTCATATTTAATACAACATGGCAGTAGATGAATCTCATTAATAAAAAAACAGTTTTCAAAAACTATAGTTAGTCTTAATAAGGTATTGAAAGGAAAATAACTAAGCATTTAAAGATTTAGTATGATGTCCTGTAACAAGAATTCCCAATATTATTTGATCAAAATAGATTATCTAATTATGTTTGAAAACAATCTGTAATGCAAATATCTATGAACAACATTGATTGACAGATTACAAAACATATCTTTATTTAACAAATATATCATATTTAAAAAAGGGGCAACGCAGGTCATCCCACTTTTATAAGGAAACTTAGAAATTATTGTAAGATCTTGAGAAAACATTCATTCAGAGTATCCTACACTTTCAACAAATTACTGCAGAGATAGTGATACTGTAAGATGTTTGCTATTTTAAGCTGTTATATTAAGCGGGGTTATATTACCCCTCCTCCGCACTCCTGATTAAACCCAAGTTAGGACACATCCCTTCAAGCAATTAAAATCTACTCTGATGAATTACACACAAAATGGATGCTTTTCCACGATGGTGCCGCGAGACATGCTGCCTTGCAGTAACGTGTTGTTTTGTCTCTAGACTAAAGTCAGATACGTGGGAGGAAATATTAGATTGGGTGGAAGTTAAAAATAGCCGAGGCAAAACACAGAGTGGGACTGAGGATGAGAGGGGCAGGAGGGGGGTCACCTGGGATAGTTCATGAGTAATAAGTATTTCAATGACATTTGTTGAATACTGAAGAGCTATATTTTCTTCAAGGGTACTCATTGCATCTGGAATCAAAATAGACTTCACCCTGAAAAGGGATGAATAAGAATCAGAGTTTACATACTGTCTTTCTCTTCCCCTCTTTCATCTGTTCCTTCTAAATATTTATAGAGATAGCTCATAAATGTATTACATCACTCTGAACATTAATCCACTTTTCTTGCGCTACCCAAGGTGCATGCTCTACCCCTCCAACCTTCTCTCACTATTCCCCCATCCCCCTCTCATTCACTATCTCTCTCTCTCTCTCCCTCTCTTGCTCTATATCTTTTTATCCTTTCTTTCTCTCTTTCACTGTTTCTCTCTCCCTCTCTTTTCCTCTTCATCTTTATCTCGCTTTTTCTGTTGCTCTGTTTGTCCGTCTCTCTCTTACCCACACACACACACACACACACACCTACCCACACACACACACACACCTACCCACGCACATTCTCAAATTTCAATATCAGGTTCACCTACATGATAAAGATCTTTACTTTCAGTTTATAAATTGCCTCAACTGAGCAAAAGCAACAACCCCCAAAAGAATTAATATCCTCTGTCTCTCTGTGTAGATAACAATATTTTAAAATTCATCTCAATTTGTGACAGCATTTAGAAGATACTACCAATAGACTATTTTTCATACTTTGCATGGTTTGAAATTCACTGCCTACACCTTGTATACTAGTGTTACATGTAAGAGGCAAGGAATGCATCAATATCTTATCAGTTTATCTTTGTGTCACTGAACATCTTATGCCAAACCGGAAGGCCTCTTGCATCATCCAA
Source organism: Mesocentrotus franciscanus (assembly GCA_037976565.1). Classification (NCBI taxonomy): domain Eukaryota; kingdom Metazoa; phylum Echinodermata; class Echinoidea; order Camarodonta; family Strongylocentrotidae; genus Mesocentrotus; species Mesocentrotus franciscanus. Next base: position 35,431,910 of record CP137668.1, on the reverse strand, counting down.
AGATATTTCAAAATAAATAGACATGAGTAGATTAAAGCATCGCTGTAGGCTATGAGCCTAGCCCAAGCTATCTATGAATACATGATCAGTTAAGAGCCAGAGGGGCGTTAACTCTGTGTTTAAGTGTATGGGTTAGCGCCCTTATGACTCCAAACAGATGGTATAGGAGTTAACAATCTTCTGGTTCTCAGGAGATAACATGCGCTAGACATGTGTTCTTTACTGGGATCAATCTGATATCTACGCTATGCTAATTAACCGTGCCATCATCACCATTAATAACATGCACATACCTACTCAATTGCATTTGGGAACTTGTAGTAATGCATAATTAAGCACTTCTGTTTTATGTCTAATGTAGAAAATGATTGTAATAGATTTCCAAGTACCATGATTCATTATTACACCACTATTTATAGCATACCAAACCAGATCATTCTTGGTGAAAAACTGAAACAGTTACATGTATTCTGAGGATGGCTATTACCTCAATATTACATACATGTAACTTTAAGATATTATTTATGGGTGTAAGTGTATAGTTTGTCATTAAATCTACCCAAACCAAACCCAAACCCTTTAGGTTGGCATATACATAAAATAATCTTTTATCCAGACTTGCAAAATCAAGTATGAAAAAAAACACACCTAAATGTCTATCTTAAGAATAAAAAGTACTGCTTGTGCACACATAAATGTGTGTTTCTAAGATGCGTTCTTCAACAAAAGAGTATGGGAGATAGGATAGGATACACACACATTTTATTACGTAGGAGGTATTTTCTGTGCATAGAGCATCATCTACTGTACGCCTGTATAGCCCTAAGACACGGTTTTCAGAAAGGGTAAATATTCTGAGGTATACATGGAGGCTTATGCTGGTTATTCATCTGCACAGAATATCTACTGAAAAGCTTTTTTCTCTTGTTTATCTCAATCTGACGAGCGAAATGCGGTATGGAAAGATCACGGTACACCCACACGACAAGGATCACATGTAACCCGACACATCTACTAGAAATTATCACCCCCTCTAATGTGAGTGAAATTGTAAAAAGGAAAGAGATAATACACAATGGGGACAATAATCTTCAAAAGAATGAACTTCAATTTTCTTGAAAGAATACAGATCTTTTGTTTCCACATTATTGTTGTTGATATGTCAAAAATTATTTTGCTTTTTTTTCTCCATCTTTCGCTAAGAGTGGTTTCGCTTTTGCAAGCAAAGACAATCTGTCACAAAAAAGGTAGAAGTACATTAACAAGAGAATAGAATAAAGAGATGGATACCTTATTATTCTTGGTACTTTCTCTGAGAATCACTTCTAACATGAAATATTCCAAGACAGTATTCCTAACTTATCTTCTTGTAATGGAATTGAGCATGAACTTATTCTAAACTGTATCAAAAATGTATTTGAAATATCCATGCAAAATAGCCTATATATCCATGTGGCAAATGTAAATACACAAAGATAATCCCAAAATTATCCAAGAGGTGAATTGAGTGTATACTTTTAATATTGCACAATTGACCAACTATTAAACAAACAGAAATTAGGGTGCAGGAGGTGATGCAGAAAATAGGGAAAAGGCTTGTTTTCCTCATTGCAGTTTCCCTCGGGTTCTTCTCTTTCTTGACCTATATTCTAAATATATCACCGCCCTTCCAAAATAAGAGTGTTAAATAACAGTTAGCAACGGCGGCGGGAGGTGAATACAGATTAAATCAAATTGCCGACAGAATGCCAAAAATATCAATAGCAAGACCAAAGAGTAAGCCCCTTTGGCAGCCCTTCGGTGCACTCCGACCACAACACTTCCTTTTCTCCTAGAACTTATTTTGAGCTACCTGAGACGACGAAGACGTCACCTCCGCTTTAGGAGAGGCATCAATTTTATGTGACAATCTTCGTATCTACGTATCTTCACTAGTGTGGAAAAACAGATGTTAGGCCTTGCTGGCGTGATTTCCAGAAAATGTTGCTTGTGAACTGATATATTTGTAGATAACCTTATCGTGTTATCACAACAGAGTAGTAAGAGCAGCTGATATTATCAGACGAGAAGCTCCATAACCATAATTAAAGTTACCTTTAAAGGACATACACAAAAATACCAAGGGTCGCTATGAAAAAGGAGGCAGAGTGATCCTGTATATCGTTTGGCCATAGATTACTTCTAAAAACTGTATTACATGTATTTCATCAAACCCGCTATGTTTATATTTTACATGGCTGAAGAGTATAAAGGAACAAATAACAAGATGATACATTTAAAGACTGTCATTTGGTTAGTGTGGAACTGCTTATGATAAGTGATTTTAGCCATATAGATACAAGATGATTCCAATTAGAAAAAATAACATATACAACAAATAAATGACCAAACTTAAATGGAATGATATATGATGATTCTTATGAGAGAAAATAACATATATGACTACGCTTCAGTGAAATTATCAGTGAAAAGCTAAAAGGGAGTTTCCTACAGTTTGAAATGAAAGGCCTTTGTAAAAAATAATGCTCAATCAATTGGAGTTCCAATCAGAAGGGCGGTGTTTCCCATAATGTAAAACGTGAGGATAATACAGAAACCTCGCTATAATAGCAATATATGTATCACCACTGTTTAAAATCAATTTTCAAAGTAGCATATTGTCTGCTCACAGCCAAAGTGGCGGTAACTCGGTGTAAATGGCTACAAGTAAAAACACCTTGATGGCTCCTCCCAATTATATTCACTATATTCACGAGGTACCGTTGGGGCGTGTAGCTTTTCTGCTCCATATATGTAACATACAGTTGTAACATGCAACTGTACAGACAGCAGACTAAGTTTTATGTTACAAATATTTTTTCCTGTTTCACATTTGAATAATGATCCCATATCTATAATCTCAAATGTGAATGTGGACAACAGGAATATCTCTATTCTCTGATTTATAACATTTACAGTGTATAATGTGTGTATAATATGTGTATCATATGTGTATAGTATGTTTATAATATGTGTATAATACGTGTATAATATGTGTATAATATGTATGGCTATCATGAGTAGATGTGGACTCAGTAATACAGCTCATGTCATCAAAAGTGACTTGTTTCAATGAATGCAGTTAGCAATGGGGGAAATACATGGAAGAAGACAGACAATCCATACTGAAAAACTTCATATGAACTGGGGGGGGGGGGAATAATAGAATACACAAAACTAACTGGGGAGGAGGTGTCAATTCCATAATAGCAAATCCACTGACAGCTCTCATGAATGAAAAAAGGGTTGATACCAATACACAAGATGAATTAATTTTACATGCATTTTTTTTCTTCATTTTCTGAAATGGTATCAATACAATACTGCCCCATGACATATTCATCTTTATCATCAGTAGATGTAGACTTGTTGAGAAGAAAGATGAAATCAATACCTCAAGAGCATGCAAATATCTAAAATGTCAAACTAAAGGGGGGGTGATAGAAATTACATTAATTGTCCCCGAAAGGAAGGGGCGTGGCTCTTTTGCCCACCCCCTAAGATCCATTGCTAGTCACTATATTGGGCTTTGTAACATTGATAATGTTGATAGCGTATTATTGTGTACATACATGTATAGGCCTATGTAAAAGTATCAAAAAGGTCTATCTTTTTTCTTCTATATATTTGGTAAAGTGATATTGCATATTTATGAATTAATAAACTCATGAACCATAATGAGTCTGTTAGATAACATTTCATCCCCATTGAAAATGTATCTACATTGATAAAAAATGAAACTCAATTTTGAATGAAATGAAGAAAAAAAGCTAATGGAGTCAATAGGTTAATTAAGAATTCAGGAATCAAAGATCTAATGTTACAGTCCTGTCTAGCAGGAACATTAACTTCAAATCAAACACTTGCTTGACCATCTGCGCCATTAGAGTTTCAATCCACAACAAATATAGCCGTTAATATACTGTTTTGCGGTAATAAAAGGAGCCTGGAGATTAGATGACGCACATTGCGAGAGAAGAATCAAGAGACACAGAGTGAGAGAGAGAAAGGGGGAGAAGAGTCCAAGCCGAGAGAGAGAACCCAAAGAGTGGAGCATCTAAATATAGCATGCAAATAGAATCAAAGAAAATGGCGGACAGTGTGAGGTACATGTACACAGAGTTTCTCTATACCCATAGTCCACCCGCTTTAACCGAGTATGAGAGTGTGTGCATGAGTGTGTATGGAAAAGTGTGTGAAAGTACTGTTGTATGAATGCTGTTTTGTTCCCGGCTTGTACAGTGGAGAGTGTGCGGCTATGAAGAAAAAAAAGTGTGTAGCACACAGGGAAGTCTATACAGCTCAGTCGTCTGCCGCCGTGGCGAGCCAGTGAATAAATTGGCAGCCAGGCAACGATTTCATACAAATAATCAGGACTTGCACATGCATCGGCCGGCCGGGCCTGCTCCTATAAACCTCGGCATGGAATTTAGCAACAGTGCCGTAATAATCCAAACGAATGTTGTCTGTGCCCCTCGTCTAGCGCATTACGGGATCATTCATAATGACACGGCACGTCATGTCCGCTCTCTCTCATATACAGCGACCATGAATTCAGGATGCATGTAGATGGAAAGTGAAAGAGAGAGAGAGGAGAGGAAAGGGAGAGAAAGAGAGAGAGAGAGAAAGAGAGAGAAAGAGAGAGAAAGAGAGAGAAAGAGAGAGAGAGAGAGAGAGAGAAGAGAGAGAAAGAGAGAGAGAGAGAGAGAGAGAGAGAGAGAGAGAGAGAGAGAGAGAGAAAGAGACAGAGTGGGGAAAAAGAGAATAAATGTGACATGTATTCTCCCCAAGGTCTACTTCTATTTACAGTAGGAAATTCAACGCCTGGTTACAAGCTTATATCTTACTAGGTCAAGTACAAAATAGGATAACATGTTTGACATGCCGACATGCTTTATAAGGCTTTTTTTAACCTAATTATTTAGGAGTATCATGGGCATATATCTACACGTACGTCTTTGAATTTTCTGGACATAATGGGCACTGTGACAGGACAGCTGTAAATATCCACTCAAGAAAAAAGATTTAGCAAATGCATGTGAATAAAAACAAAGACCATCTTTTAAAGATTAAAAAGGGAAATAATTAAAAAATCATAGAACATTCCCTTTATGTTTTTGTTGAGACAGGTGCATGTATTTTCTTCTATTTGTTTTACTAGCAAGGTGATTTTCATCACAGCTCCCCTTTTGTTCACCTTTCTGCTTTATTTTATCTAATTGTATTTAAATTAAAGGATTGAAAAACAAAAAATAACTTTGCCTTAGCATTTTGTGAAATTGTTTGTATACCTTTCACAAACTCTACAAAGGACTGATCATAATTTAAAAGCAAAAGAAAAAGATATTTCCCATTATTTGCTACTGACTACTCAATTGTAAGCAGAACCTTGCCACTTTTTGAAGGCAAACTGAAAACCACAGACTATCAGAGCTTCAAATCTTACAGCTCAAATCAACTGCAAGAAAACTAAAGCTCTACAAAATAGTAAGACATGTGAAGAAATACATTACGTCTTGTCAACAAACAATTCATGAGTACTAGTCTAGGAAATGCTTATATACATGTATATATTAACTCACTGATAATAACAATATGAACTCATAATAACATGACTAACTCATGAAGAGTACATTCCACAATAGTGCATAAGCTGCACTGTCTATCCTTTAGAATTTGTATCCTCCACGAATACTGTTCCCACTTCAGCTGATAAAAGCATTGAATATAGTACAAACCATGCCTGGGATTAAGGCTTACTTTGATTCATTGATTGATCGCGTTGGGTCGGGTGGTCACGTTATCCGACCTTTTGTGAAAACAATTGCCTCTTATTTCACGAATGTTGAGGGGTAATGTTTGTTAAATAAACCCCTCTCATCTACAAATGGTCTGGTCCGATTTAGTGACACTGTAAAAACCCTACAGCAAATCTACGAATGGTCGCATGCTCTTCAGTTTTCGTTTCACGAAAGGGCGTGGAACGCGACCACCAGACCAGACGCGATGACCCTATGGCTCGAAGTACATGTAAGCCCCTTGGAAGGAAGGTCTTTCCTATCAATTTAATGATCTTAATACAACAATGAAATTATATTTCCTGTCCGTGACAAACCTGACTTGCAAATAACTAAAAATTGGATAACCCTGCCTGCATGTGGGTACTTGTAAGCTCACCATGCAACCCTCATTTATTCAAGGTTGGATAGTTGAACAATCATGTGACCATCCTTTACCGGTCACATGTCGATTAACTCACCCAGAGAGCACACAAACTCTTGGACGATGCCTCGTTCATGTGTGCTAGCTACGGCAAACCGCCCGGGAGAAATGTAATGATTTAAGTGTATACTTCACATTTTTCTATCTTATAATACAAAGATAAGTGATTATGTGTAGGACCTTTGTCGCACAACTACATTTTTTTACATCCCTGTTTGCCACTCATATACACGAACAAATTGCCGCAGTCAACCTAAGCACTTGACCACGCCATGTGTGAATGGGAACCTAATGGCTAATGCTGACCTATAAACACAATCAATAAAAAACAATAAATGGTGATGATGCGGCAGTTGTACTGGTACATGTACATTACACGGAAGAGCAGCGATTTGCCTAGTTGAACCGCTGACTTTTCTAGAACATTGCATATATCTCAGATGTTGATTATCAAAATCCCAGTTGAAGTCAAACCATGACTTTATTACCGGTAATATAAATTAAACTTAGTTTTGAGAAGAGCAACCACAACAGATTAATTCATGTATGCTTAACTATCACAAATAAATGAACCTCAGTCATTGTCTAGGCAATTAATGGTAAAATTATACCAGTTAATGCCCTCTGACTCAGACAAGACATGTCACAGCATTTTCAATATTTCATGCGAGTAACAAATAGTCCATTATGCGAGGAGGAAAGTAAAATGACATGACAATGAACTGTCTGGGATGTTTGATCAACGTGTGACAGTAATGAATTGACAAATTGATTTTTCAAAAAAATTCCACTGCTTGATGTTTGCATAGCCTAAAAGGTTCGTGCAAATTGGTAAAGCATGAACATGATTCTCCAATCACCCCTCCTCGTCCCTGACAGAGGCAATAAGCCACCAGTAAACCAGTCAAATATTTCCATGGAAAATGTGGGGTTTTTTCTCGCCAGTGTTATGGGATTAGAAGGGACCTTCAGAATACATCGTTACTGTATCCCCAACTCAAAGAAACAGGTGGCACAGAAAAAAAACTCCAAACATTAAATTAGCGATAATTCCAAGCAAACTTGAAGGTCAAGATCACATAATATTTCTGTAAATTATCAAGTTAGCCTTGAACAACAAGCTACCTACATTTTGGTCAATGACTACACCAGAAAATCTCCATGAAAAATTGTGAAACAACCTCTTTATGAGCAAATAAGGGATGTTTTTCTTGGATCTAATATAGAGTTAATCTCTTTGCAATTAGGTTGTGAATCCCATTTTCAAATTTACGTAGATGCTCACTTGCAAGTTTAGCCTGCATGTATCTTTCAGTACTTTCTAGCTAAAAATTTCAGATAGAGAGATTGTGAAGGTTTGTTCCTATGAGATTTAAAACTAAATTTAGCAATGAAAGAAAGATTTTGAAACCCAACTATGAATCTTGATTATTACAAAAAAAGAAAAAAGGTTGAAAAGATAAAAATATTTCAGTGTGTACTCTCAGAATAAGTGGATATCTGGTTGATGAACTTCCTGCCTGCCTCACTTTCCTGTTTTCCCATTGTATTTCACCACACCTTGACATGCACAAACAATGCGGTTTGTAAAATGACAAACTGCTTCTGTGTACTAGCTGTGCGTGTGCATAGCGGCTTTTCTTAATGTCAAGGATATTCCACTTTCACAGCTAGATGCCAAATGAGCATCTCCTATCTTGTGATATGTTGCGGAGCATGTTTATTCATCCATTGTCATGGAAACTACATCTTTCATTTTGCATGGCAGTATCTGCACACCTTCTCTCTTTAACGACCAGTGTAAGATCACAAAAGGTCGCAAAAGGTCATGTGTCAACCACAAGGGCACCAAACCTTTGCTTACAATGTATATGGCCTTATGACCCTTCTAGCTCTCAGCAGATGACAAATAAGCATTGCAATTCCTTCTCAATTGGTCACAAGCTACATCATAACATGTTAAGCCAGAAGGGCATTAACTCCATGCTAAAGAATATGTTATAATGCCCTTCTGGCTTTCAGCAGATGAAACGTAAGAATTGGAATGCCTATGCTTGTCAAATTGGTCAAAAGCTACATTTTACATAATTTTGTCTGTTGAGAGCCAGAAGGGCAATAACTATATACATGTATCAAAGAACAAATTAATATATTGCCTCTTAATCAATGAGAAACAAGAATTGGAATCCCTGCTAAAGTGGGAAGTGCTATTCTATAGTGATTTTCATCTGTTGATTGAGAGCCATAAGGGCATTAACTTAAATCCTCTGACACAAAGTTAACACCCTTCTGGCTCTCTGCAGATGACCTATTGCATATTACTACATTTCGGTTGTCAGGGCTGAGCAAGTTAACAATTGTAATGCTTTCCTAATGGTGAGTGAAATAGAAACAGCTTTTCAATAATCTTTTCTACATCTGTATGATGACAGAAGAGCCCATCTTCTGTCCTGACTCATGCGCTACGTGATGCTTTCAAAATACCTTGGGTCACAAGCGTCCACCTTAATTATATACATACAAGGACGAATCACCAACTTTTTTCCCTGCTGTTGACCATCTTATCATTACAAAGGTTGTGATAGTAAATACCTTAGAGATGATGACACTGATAAGTCTTCAAGGGAATATAAGTCATTTAATGCCGATTCAGATAAAACGTAGAAAAAGCAAAACAAAAACTAAAAATATGATGAATTTTAGATGCAATAGGTGATAAATATACCTTGCATTCCCTAAATTTTGTTCATACTGCATCTTCTTTTCTTTTTGAAGGTTCGCCGAGTCATGTGTGTATGAGCCTGTACACGGCTGAAACCATGGGAAATAAATATGGAATAATGAAAACACTTCCTATATACCTAAAATAGTACAAAAACAACAGGTGTGGACAAGAAGTTTGAGGTTCACCATTTGACACATTTTAGCGGTTTGTTGTTGTTCTATTGGCAGGATTAGGAAACAGGTGTGTAATTATTACACAAATTATACACCTACATGGATATATGGGTGCTAAAACTTTTCAAGAGTTATATGTATGTACAATGTAGCCTGATTATGAAGTTGAGAAATAGTTCTTGCTTTATACAGAACTATTTCTCTATTTCTCAACATTACACCAATGATGAGATAAACATGCATGAGCAGTGATTTGACTGAGTGGTTCTAGGACACATGCTCCAGAGAAAATGGCAGTGGTCAATATTTTCTACACACTAGGAAAATATGTAAATTCCATCTGGGATCAAACACTATTCCTAACCCTAACACTAACCTACATGTAAAATCCAACTACCTCCCTTGGTTCCACCCTACATCTTTGACAAAATAAAGCCCATGTCAGATGGCAATGTCATTAATTATGTCCCACTGGAATCTAGCAATCATTCCATTGAAATTATATTGACTGAACCATCATATTTAAGACAGTGAGTTTCTGGCCAGAGTATTTTCACATCCAAAGATGATATCCTCGTCTTCCTTACAATCTTTATATTTATTTCAGCATAAAATACCATAATCCGACAACATTTTCGTTATCAAAACCATTTGAATGATAAAAAGAGAGCGGATCGAATGATCATGCATCAATGAGCGGTATGATAGGATAAGCAATGACTTTCAAGAAGAAGAAAAAAAGGATAGGATGAGCAAAAGCAGAATAAAGAAGAATGTTATATGTGTATCATAATCCTAAAAGATACTTGATCAAAACCATTTGAATAATGTATATGCAAAGGAGCTTATGTAGTAGCAAAGCATTAATAAGAGCTAATAAGAGCTAATTTGAGCAAAATCAGGATAAAGAAGAATGATATATATGTGTATCATAATCCTAAAACATACTTGATCAAAACCATTTGAATAATGTATATGCACTGGAGCTTATGTAGTAGCAAAGCATTAATAAGAGCTAATTTTAGCAAAATCAGAATAAAGAAGAATGTTATATGTGTATCATAATCCTAAATCATACTTGATCTAAACCATTTGAATAATTTATATGCGCAGAAGCTTATGTAGTGGCAAAGCATTTATAAGAGCTAATTTGAGCAAATTCAGGATAAAGAAGAATGTTATATATGTGTATCATAATCCTAAAAGATATTTGATCAAAACTATTTGAATAATGTATATGCACTGAAGCTTATGTAGTGGCAAACCATTAATAAGAGCTAATTTGAGCTAATTTGAGCAAAATCAGAATAAAGAAGAGTAAAAATAGATGGACTGTAATCCTGAAAGATAATTCAAGCCATTTGAATAATTCAAGTGTGTGAGAATGTATCCAATGATAAAACATTGACTTTTGAATATTTTGAGAATATCAAATAGGGAATATCAGGGATAGACAATACGCATTCTTGGGACATGTGAAGAAAATAAGATGAGTTGGAAATGGGTGTGTTTTGATAGGAACGACTGAGGGAGGAAGAAGAAGCAAGGAAGAGAGAAAGAGGTATCTTCACTGAATCTATTGCCAGTGTGGTTGGTTACAGCAGTATAGCAATGGTAAAGAAGTTGACCAAGAAACAAATATGAGGTAAGAATTTGATGTATTATGGCAAGGCACAAACATGTAATGTACATGTAAAAGAGGACATAAAATTTCATTTAAAGACAAAATGTTAAACTTCATTAATCTAAAGATAACAGCTTCATTTTTTTAAAATTAATTTAACCTGTATCATGATGGGATAAAAGCTGAATCAAGGAGCAATTTGATAAGGGTAAAAAGGGGAAGATTTTTCTTAATTACAGCATGGAAACCAATAAAAGAGAATCACTTGGAGATTTGTACATCAGCAATGGGAGGGACAGACCACACCTTGGAATGTTTTCCATGTGGTAATCATCCACTTCAACACTAATGGGAAGCGCAGCATCATACCTGTGACTCAGACACGTGCAATTACTCTTTTGAACCTACACCACCATGAACCAACAAATCAGTCATGACTTCATTATGCAAATTCTTTCAATTAGGGTGGTATTCATCTTCCAATGTACATTCAAGCTTGGTGTATATGTCTTCACTAACTGCCATACATACACTCTGAATAAAAAAAGTTTGATAGTCATTTTTCTTTTCTTCTTTTAAATTGCAATTTTTGACAATTAAGTACTTTAATACTAAGTGTTCTAATGGAAGATCTAACTTTTCAATAATATGAAGAAAAAAACATCAAATTTTAAAATATGTTAAATAGGAAAAGTCAAAGAGGAGCATTTTTGAGATAGTATTTTCATATCTTCATAAGATAATGTTGTTTCATAAGTTTGATGAACATATGATTGGTATTCTTAAAATGATCCTCCCATTCTGTTGTACATGTATGTTTGTTATTACTGCTTTGGACAATTAATATTTAGTTCACTTAAGGATGCTTCAACATTTTGTTCAACTGGAAAGCAATGTGGTACATGAAGAAATTGTGTGATGAAACATGCTCACAGCTTTGGGAATGAAATAAATGCCAACAGTCAGAATAATCCAGTTGGCAAACTCATCACTTTGTATATCGTATTACAAAAAGACATATCGTTTGGTTGGGCAATGGCATGAGGATTCTGTAGTAGGGATCCTTGAGTCTAAATACAGCTTCTTTGCTACCTATAGTAGAAGAAGGTTCAGAGGCAATGCGAGATTGGCTACTCTGTTAATCCATGAGTGTTCTGTTCCATTATACATGAGTCTGAATACAGCCTCTTGGTTACAGGCAACACAAGGCTTGCAGGACTTGCCACTCTGGTATTCATGAGTGTTCTGTTCCATTATACATGAGTCTGAATACAGTCTCTTTTGAACCTGTAGGTGAACTTGTGGCAGTAGGAGAGTTAAAGGCAATGCAAGACATTCCACTCTGTTCATCATTGAGTATTCTATTCCATTATACTTACGTGTGAGTAATAGCCTCTTTGGAACCCACAGTATTGAAAGGGTTAATGGCAACGCGAGACTTGCCACTCTGTTAATCATGAGTATTCTGTCCCATTATACTCGAGAGTCTGAATACAGTCTCTGTGGCCCATCCCTTGCCATTAGATTGGATGTGATGATAATTAAACATTGTGGTCGGATTCAAGGATACCCGCATCAGAGCTAGATTACCCTTCGTACCGTCAGCCAATATTAGCGTCTATAACATAGGCGTACCCTGCATCAGACATTATCATCGCCCCAAGCTTCAACCTAATGTTTCGCTACAGGTACTTGTGACTACACGGAAAGTGATCTACACGTACAGTATGCATTGTAGAAAAAAATGACATTAGATAGTACCCTCAGCTTTTTGTTACTACCTCTTGGAAATACTGCGTTAACATAGGCCTACTTCAATAAAAGAGAGGATCCTATTTCCTCTTCTATTCTTCGTTTATTTCTTGGGGATGGATCTTTATATCTTGTAATATCACACTTTAATAATTGTACTTTCAGCTATCTTGTTTCATACATAAAATTTTCTGTGGTCCTGTCATTGGGAAACTTTTGTGTACACCTGAAATGTGATCATTAATTTCAAACACTGCAAATTAAGATATACTGGTAGGTGGTTAGGTGATTAATATTGCTACATGTAGGTCAATTTGTTAAGATTACGTACACTAGACATGGATTTTATAACCCAATAATCATATTAAAATATTGGCTTTTACATGACTAGATAGCCTTAAAATGTTTATATTACTTGAACCCAAGTCACCCCCCCCCCAAAAAAAAAAAAAAACAATACAATAACAATAATGACTTTTTTTTTTAAATGTCTGAATTACTGCGGTTCATTTTACAATAGTCCGTTAGTTATACTTTGGTGAGTTGGTTACATAATCACTTGATAACAGCTAATGTCCAGATGAAAAACATTAGTGCTGCTATGTTCTTCTGTTCTAAATAAAATTCCTTTTAACCCATAACCCGGCTGCTACATGTACACCCTTACCTCCCCCTCCCCAACTCATCATCCACCTCGAAAACTACGTAACTACGAGCTGTGTACATGTCCAAACCAGCATGAGTCAGATTTCCCCATCCTTTCCTAACATGCATGTCGCCATTGCAAACACACTCATTATGCATGACGCCGCATAGCCGATGCATACGCACTCCACTGTCGAACTACAGATAATCTTGAAAGGTGTGTGTACATGCAGTAATTACTCATATCTGCACTTTGTATACATGCAGTATCTATGCTATTGTTATAAAGTCTCATCATTTCTCAACTTGTCTAGGGGTAATCGTGGCCCATTTAAGTTTTCCACATTTTTTCCGTTTATCACGAATTTGGGATGACTGGCTTGTCTAGAAAAGGTCTGGTCTGTTAAAGCAATCAGTGTCTTGTCATTTTTCCGCCTCATTACATCTTCACCTGGTTTTTAGCTTCGTATGCGAGCTGTCACAAAGCTTACTTAAAACGGAAGTCATCCATGAAGGCAATTACAACCCTTGCTTGAAACAAGTCAAAGGGTATTTAGACACTGGTCCTAATACACAACCCAAAACAAATTCAGAAAATACTTTTTTCTAGATTTTGACAGCATGAAAACAAAGGAATCACCATTCCAAAGAAATGATTATATAATTTATCTACAACATCCACAGAAATTCATCCATATACCAGGGATGATAATAAGCTTCATATGTAATCCTGGGCCCAGTTTCGTAAAACTTGTTACCAATAAAAAGTTACAATAACTGTTATAAGCTACTGAAATCGTTGCATTTGATTGGTTGAGAGCAAATTTGTCATAGAAATTTAGAATTTGTTATTGATAAAAAGTTTTATGAAACAGGGCCCAGGTCTTAAAATAGTCCCATTTCTATGATGAAAAAAATAGCAGTTCTTCCTTCCTTATTTACCTAACATGATTTTTGTTTACAGTCAATCAATTATTTTGAGGATATATATAACCCCAAACCATCTCTATTTGTGACAAGACAAGATATTTCTACCATCAATTATGATTTTTTTTTTGGAATGCATGCTTTCAACCATTTCTTAGATTATCTGTAAAACTGACCTGGTTTCAGTCATCCTATCAAAACATGTATACTGATTATTTTAAAAAGCATGCTTTAATCATGCAATTCTCACATTATCCAGACACATGACCTGGTTTTAATCATCATCAAAACCCATGATAACAATTTTTTTTAAAGCATGTTTCAATTTATTGCTCACAGTATCCACACAAATGACCCAGTTTTAGTGATTATCTGAAACCTGTCAAAATGCAAAACGAGTATACACCAGCCAGCCATCGCATGATATGAACAAGACCATCACAAGCCTACGCCATCAAAACATCCTCCCCTCTGTTGATTACAACCTTATTACGATAGGCTATGGGTGTATCTCGACGGAAGTGTTATAATTATTGATTTTTTTCCCCCCAGCATAGCTTGTTATTGCTGCAGCAATATTATTGTTCATGTGTATGAGTAACTGCACTTATAATTGCGTAAATTAATCAAGAAATGTTCATCAGAGATGAGGTTGTGGCTGAGTTACGCTGAGGAACAGCCTGTCATACACTAACAGTGTCTCTATAGCTTTGAATAAGCCTTTTAAAGCTACATGTTGTACCATTTTGCATGTTTGAATGAAAATAAGTGCTAGAATTTAGAGTAATTCTATCTTAATTTGCTTGAAAACAATACTGAAAATTTCATGCAAGATAGAATGAATATTGCAGAGTTTGTTGAAGAAGATTTGACTTACCGGTACTCCATTTCTTCACCCATGTGACAAAAGCACATGGATACAAAACGCTTGTAATTCTATCCATTAATTTAATTTTTAACTTTTCCTACTACAATACTTCTATCACTGTTTTGGCAGAGCAATTATCAAATTTTCAAATATTTCAATTTTTTAAAAACTTTGCTGGTCTATCTATAGTGGCTATATATTGCAAGATCAAACAAGTACCCCAAACCACTTTAGTTCTTCCCTTTTTTAATTTTTTCAGATATTTGTGAGCTATAATTATATGCCCCTCAATATGTGAACACCCCCCCCCCCCATTTTTTATTTTAAACAAATATTTTAAACCTCACCCCTTTAAGCATTAATTTCTCACAAAGTTGCACCCTACATGGCGAGTATTTGCAGAATTTTACACTCATTTCTCATTACAGTTTCTCAAGATATACTTTAGTACTGGTAGAGGAAAAAAAGAACTTTCAAAATTTTGGTTTCACATGAAAGAACCTCTAATTAAAAAGCTATGCCTCATTTAATATTTCTAATCTAATTTGGAATTGCATAGATATATTAAGTCATAAAAATGTCATATGCATTACACAAGTATGAAATTAAATATTGTTAGGCATTGTACTCAGTATGCCTGTAGATGATCTGCATTTTTGTAGTAGATGAAATATGCGATTTCTTTGTTCAAATATTTCGATATTTGGGTTAACATTATCCAGCTATTCTGGACAATTACTGTTTCACTGATAGAAAACAAAGTAAGAATGTATTCATTAAGTTTCATTCTAATGTATTTCCATCTTGACCTTTCATAGCATGTTATGTGCTTTGAAATACAGGGGGCTGTTTCTCAAAACTGTCATAAAGTCCAACTTCTTGGACATCCTATTAAAATAGGCATTATAGAATTTGCGCATGTTTCTATGGGATATCCACGGACTTAGACTTATGACGGTTTCGAAAAACTGGCCCCAGAATGCTATACAGTCATGTCTATTCCAATGAGAGCTATGCTTTTTTCATGAGTGTTAAATCTGTAGAGAATTCAATCTCTTTATAATTTAATATATAAATGAAAATCTGAGATCTTAATGAAACAAGAGTCCAGAGAGAAAATTTTCATATACCAATTCCTTAAGAGGGTATCTCACTGAGCGGCGAATGCTTACGAACGTGGCGAATTTTGGATTCGCCAACTTTTCTGACGAATGTTGGCGAAAATCAGCATTTGAGCGAATGTTTGCGCAAGTGTTTGCGAAAGGCAGTTGGCGACTATTAGCAACAGTTTTTGCAAAGATTAGCAACTATTTGCTAAGCCTTTGCCACTATTTGTGAATGTTTGGGAACTTTTGCTCACTCCTGGTAAAGTACCAGGCGCATCTATGGACCCAACCCTATAAAAAGGGTGAGCGACCTTCCTCAGCATTCAGATTTGTATAGGAACCATATGGTCACGTGGTCGCTAGCATTGGCGAATCAAAAAGAACTTCAGCGACACCGTCTTACGACTGTTTTGCAAACGCTTGCAACTGTTTGCGGAAAAATAATATTTGAAAAATAAATTTGCAAAGAATAACCTTTACGAAACTCCAAATTTGCTATGTTTGCAAGCATTCGCCGCTCAGTGAGATACCCCTTTACACTGAAGAAACTGAAGAAGAAACTTACAAAGAAATAGGCAAAAAAAAAAAAACATGTTGCAGAATTTTTAAAGGTTTTTTGTGACGTGCCGTGTCATCCTACAAATTTGTCTCACAATGTTGCGAATCTGCTACAAGATAAATAGACCATTGGTATAAAATCTTTGATTAGACGGTACAAATCTTTGATTCCATACAAAGTTCAAAGATATCCTAATATGTCATCCTTTTGAAACTTGCAAAGACTTTCAATAAATCAACCTAAGGGAACTTGTGCTTTACACCTTCTGAAATGTGTGGGCCATTGCAATGAAATATGACCTACAGTCAACCTCGCACAAGTCGAAGTCGCATGAGTCGAATAACCTCTTAAGTCGATGATAATAAAAAGTCCCAATTTTTTCTTCATAGACTTACGAGTGTTAATCCTCTGTATTAGTTGATTTTGTTTAAGTCGAATAATCGCCCAAGTCGATCAAATTCCCAGAACAGTTCCAAAGAAAAAGCACCGACTTCACATCGCGAAAGTCGAACAAGACTGCAATGCGAAATCAATCCCTGTCAAAGCACGCACCACACCGATTTTGTTACACCCATGTAC
This sequence comes from Mesocentrotus franciscanus, assembly GCA_037976565.1. Taxonomy (NCBI): domain Eukaryota; kingdom Metazoa; phylum Echinodermata; class Echinoidea; order Camarodonta; family Strongylocentrotidae; genus Mesocentrotus; species Mesocentrotus franciscanus. The sequence goes on along the minus strand of CP137668.1, from coordinate 35,414,691 downwards.
TCCAGACTTGCTGGCGCACACTCCTCCATTCTTCTCTCTCTCTATCTATCTCTCTCTCTCTCTCGCTCTCGTGTACCCGGTACACGCCTCTATAACCATGTACCCCCAGTACCTGTGATGTGCACTGTATACACCTGGTAGCTCATCACCAAACAAGCTCCGATATTGGGATGAAGGGAGAAAAAAATTAATGATAACAAGCTTTACACAGCAAACTGCCAATATATTTCAAAGATAGTAAAGGGAGAAATAATAGTTAATAAGAAGAATGACTTGTAAATCAAGCAAGAAACACTTCATACTTGCAAATGCATGCTTGTTTGTTGGGAATGAGGCATACCCATGTCGTCAATTTGCTATTAATTGGGATCGAGATTCGAATATATTACCACCGCACACACCGAATAAATTGTCCATACCCGTTTTCGATAGGGAGAACATCAACGCAAGGTTAACTATAATTACAACATCGTGTTTAAACTCAATACAATAGGGAAAGTCCTTGTGGTCATGTTTTAAAGAGATACGCGTGATTTATTTTTATTTTGATATTGGCAGAAAAAGCATTATTTGTATTACTGGTAAAGCTATTACATCATTTTATAGGATATAAGAACGTACCTCGTCCGTCGACATGTGGTAATCGGGATCAAACTGACTGACTGACGAATATGATCCACGGTCTCGCTTTGCCCATGTCATTGTGATTACCCCCACCAAGAAATCGTTTTGAAATGTCTCCTTATTCCACCATAGATGTATCTCTTTCCATATCCACTAGATCAGATGAATAATCCAGAACGTGGCTTTTGAGCCCAGAGAAGTTCTTGGAGAGCTTGCAGAAAACTCTACGGAATCAGTGTTCAGATCTGTTTCCCGATGTGTTTAGACTAAATTCTAGTTTGTGCATGTATGTGAAGAGTCGTCTTTGGACTACACTCAAAGACAGGTGAAAGTGAAGCAATGGTGTTGCTTGCAGGGCTCCTAAGTTGTTATCTAATCACTTGTGAGTTCAGAATTAGAGTGATTTGATGCTTCAAGCATCAAATTGAGCTACGATCCTTGTTTATGAGAAGATACACTTATAAACTCCAATGCAAAACTAATAACTTGTTCCAGTGTAAGATTAACAGAGAGAGCAATAAGCAGCAGAAAAAAATGATTTTAGATATTTAAATCTGTTCAAAAATAATCTCTATCAAACGAAATATACGCAATGAGGCACCAAAAATGTTTAGAAATTAAAAAATACACGCAAAATTCTTTTAAAAAAAGAAACCAACATAAATTGCATAGGCAAAAACTTTGGAAGTAACTTTAAAATGACAAATGAATATATACAATCGTAAAAGAAATCTGTTGCTTGCTTTTCTATAGTGCAGGTTAAATGCTTTCAATTGCACTTTATCTTGCTATAAGATGCACTTATTACATGAAAGCTTCTTTGGAGAATGTGCAATATGTTTAACTATTATTGTCTCTTTCTAATAAAGTATAATAGCATCTACTGGAATATGAGGCTTTCCGTATCAGCTTTTTATGTTGCAAGTTATTTCACGATTGTCTAGGAAACTGCAGGTCATAGGCAATGCAGTTCACATCTGTCATATGTTATGTCTCTTTGAAGCAATAGATCAAGTTTCAGGCATGTCAAGACAGACGTCCTTTGATATATGTTCTTGCAAGGAGGCTTGTTGAATAGGATATTCATAAAGCAACAGTCTAGTCCACTGAAGCTATTGCACATTTCAAACAAAAATTGTCATCCCTTCTGGAATGGTACATTCGTGATGATGAACAAAGAGTAGAATATTGCGCTTGAGTTCACCCTGAATATCAATATCTCACAAATGGCGGCACCGGTTACATGGATTCCGGAGGAAGATGATGAGAAATGAGTAATGCCGCAAGCATTAGGTGTCCACCTGGGATTAAGAAATGTGTCTCTGAGCTGGAGACACTGTTGCAAGACCGAGCCCACAATTGCGTCAAGTTATCACCATAAGATGTGGATGTATTCTTCACACCAGAGCCGTATGTAGGCAGTGTCACTCCATTCATTATACATGCACATGTCAGCTTGCACCACTAGGCTTCCCATTCCCCTTGGGTGTTCCAATGCGCAGGTATCGTCCTCTTGCGAGTGATTCGTGAGGAACCACGACGGGGTACTCCTATCTCATATGCTGCCATGCCCATGAGGCACACTTGCCCCCTAAACCACCACCTTTCCCTCAAAGAGGCGGTTCCTGCGTTCTGATATGGCAACCTTCGTTGAAAGAAATTCTCCACCAAGGACAATTTTTCACGCTATGGATGTACTTATTATCTATCCAAAAACGTGCATCAGCGTTTGCGGTATCCTCTCTTCTATGAATCTAATCATGACAACAGGCTTTCTCCCTTTGATAGCACATAGCAATGGAGACCCAATGTATGCACTGAGTTATTAACGATGTCCCATGTACGAGACAGACAGTATGCATGCGAGTGTGTGAGAGAGAGGGAGAGCGTGAGAGGGAACGGATGAATATGAGCGAGAATATGAGAGAGAGAGAGAGAGAGAGAGAGAGAGAGAGAGAGAGAGAGCTGAAAAGGTGGTGGATGTGTGTATGTGTGTGTTGTGTGTTGAATGCATACAGAATTACTGAGCCTCACATAGGAGAGGTAATGAGGAATTGCAGCGGCTGATAACGTGCATACTAAGTGGGCTTGCGGAGATGAATCGAGGCTTGTCTCACCGAGGCTCTACCATTTTATACAATGGGGGTGCCACAAAGAGAATGTCACTAAATTATATTCCAACAAAATGTTCTATAAGTACATTACTAAATCTAAATTTCTGATTTAAAAAGATATCATATACTCATATCAAACTGGAGGAACAACCTATTAGACTTGCATGCAAAGATTTAAACTATTTTTTCTTGTATCCACATAAAAAATGTAGCTTCAGAGGAAATAATAATCAGGGTTTTGAAATATATTTCATGCTTGCATGATTATCAGTTAATTATATATCCAAATATATAACATAAGCCTTTAATAAGCAATGAAATCAGACTATGATGCTAGTGCTTTCTCATATACATTTTATCATACATGATGAAGTTTGGAAATCTGATTAAATGGTCAATTTGGCACATTTCCTTTATTCTAATTGTTGCAAAGCATGATTTCACAGCTGTGTTTCTTTCTGAAGTGAGTAAATTACAAAAGCAAGTTTAAAAAAAGTGGAATATAATTCAGGTCTTTGCCTTATTTTCTATATGCCATATTTCAACTTTGTACTTTGTAAATTTAATATTTTCATCCTATTTCACATGTACATGTATAGCAAACAGAATCCGAAGTAAAACACTTTTTCTGATACAGCTATGACTGAATTCTGACTCTTGAACATGACTATAATGTATCTATTTAATATGAAACTTGTTACTAACTCACTGTGCATGGCGTATTTGACACTGAACTATTTCATAATCTTACATAGACACTTCAATCACATTGGTTTATGTTTAATTAAACCTGACATTAATCAAACATAACTTTCCTGTGTATTTCATGGATGGGAGAACATTATGGCACTCTGAGTTCTCCAAAAAGTCACGAGTATATAAGTAATTGCCTACACAGGTTCAATTTTTATCCTTTCATGCTTGTCAATCAACACGGGGGTGTACTCACACATATATTAGCATGCTCGCTTACTCGTATCTTCAAAATATAATGGTCTCAAGTTGGCAACACGTGCAGCAAGGATCTCCATTAAACCTATTTGCAAAAGCCTGTGATTCTATTTTACAAAACATTTTTTTTTGCAGAAGAGGGAGAATATATCACCATGGTTGTCAAATCTATGTATGATATGTGGACAGGATAATCTAGGAAGAAAATTCCTACTTTTGTAGGAATAAGGCAATAATAGGTGAATGACACAATAAAAAGATACGTCACATTTTGTTATTAATATCTTTTACAAGATGTAGGAATTATAAGGGTCAGTGGTAACTAATTTGTGTAAGCATAGGATGTGTAAGGGAAAACAAGTTAATTTTGTGCAACCATATTTTGCAAAACCCAATAATACACCCTACCATTGTAAAAAAAAATATAATAGCTGATGGTCATTTGAATAAAATAATGTTCTTTGACAAATTTACATTTTACTATCATGAATTAATCATGAATTGAATGACATAGGCAAGTCATGAAAGTAGACCCAAAAATATATAATTCTGAGAAATATTAGGAGTTTATTCCAGGCCTACACAAGAAAGCTTGGATGTTCTGTTTTAATAAAAAATCTGTCATTTTTACCTTTGTGTTTACCTGCAGGGTGATCAAACTGATTTATAATATCTACCAAGACCCATAAGAGTGTCAACTTGTATCCTTTAACACATTTGTAGAACCTTAGTGGCTTTCAACAGACGATTTCTGAGAAGCTGGCCCGGTTTTCAATTCAATACTTCAGTTTGAAATATGAGTATTTTACTTAGTCTTCGGCTTCGATAAAATACTTACCAGTAGCCAATTTTGGCATTCAGTTCAAACTTTTGGCTAATTATTTTACCCTAAATTTAAGACAGCTCCCTACTAGACTTAAGCCAATCATTTGGAGGCCTTGATTGGCAGGCATATGGTTTTCTAACACAGTATCATAACCTGCGCACAATTATATTAGCGCACATTTATTGCGACGCATTCATTGCGCATTACTTTTGATTGACCGTGTGATGTCAGAATGCTTATCAGGAAGTATTTTACTTAGATTTTGTCTTTCGTATGTAAAAGTCTAAAATGCGATTTGAATATGAGATAAGTAAAGTTCTTAGCTTAGTAATTTACTTCATAAATTTCTTACTTATTCCAAGTATTGAATTAAATACCGGCCCAGAAGATAGTTAGTCCTATGTAACGGTATATGGGTCAATGTCCATTTTGCTATTATTAGCAGTCAATAATCTGAATATTCAGTCAACATTTATAACTTTATATACTTTCCTCATTTGCTTTAACCAGAAGGGCATTAAGCTATACATGTAACTTAAATACGTCTAAACTTCCTTCTGGTTTTCAAGTGATATTATGAGGAAAAAGCTGATCAGAGTGCCATATTAACACAGATGTTAACCCCTGCTTATTTTCAATAAACATGAAGAGAAAATTGTGCAAGTTTAACAACGAGAAGGGCGAGGGTTCCCACTCTGTAAGAAAATTGTATACATGTAATTACAAGCACATGCATGCACCAGAAGACACATCCATGTAGTACACGTACATGTCTATTAGCATGTTTCCACCTTTCATGGACCCCTGCACTCCCCAGCCCGGATTTCTGTCTGAAAATCACCTTGTACACGCCGCAGATAAATGAAAGCGTTTATCTACGAGGTATCCTCCATGTTTTTTTCATGGCCATTGAATTGGATTCAATTACAGACTGAGAGTACCTGCTGAAATTCAGAACCTCCAAACCTACGAGGTCAGGAAAAGGATAAGATAAAGGAACAATTTATTGAAACTCTGCATTATTCTTTTCCTTTAAACCTAAAAAACAAAAACCTGAGAAGCTATACAGTACATGAGACAGTGACAAAAAAATTGATGATTATATAAATAACGGGGGGAAAATTATTGCTTCAATTTGTATTATATTGTGCACTGTAGATTAATAGTTAGGTGATTATTTTTTTTAATTCATTATGAATATTCATCAACTGAAAGCAAAGAAATTTGATTACTATAGCTCTTTGAAGAATACCAACAATGTTTTGGGGGTTCTAGGACAAACAGTTCAGACATGGGAAATAAAAAGTGTTTTCTAATCATATGGAAGTGAGTTTCAAATCCTTGTCTTATGAATCATGACTTTGGGCATTTAATATCTACAATCCTCTTTCAATCCACATGTGGTATTACAGTTATTGTTTATGAATCTACATGTATTTTGAGTGGCTTCTGCAACAATCATTTGCTGCACAGTAACAGCTAAGTTTTCTGCGCACAACAAGACTTGAAAATGTAAAGTTTGTGTGCTGTACAATATAACATAAAGATCAAATTAAAACACTTTGGGACGTACATGTAATATTTCACATCAGTTAAACCCGAACCCTATTCTATGATCATGTTGAATAAAAGTAAATCTTAGACCTCAGACTATTAAATCCTTGTTTGCAAGCAAGCATGCAAATAAACTTATGAAAGTTCATGGGAGAATCTTCTCTCTATTATTAAAAGAACAAAACAAACCACAAGATGAATTTAATTGTTTAATATTTTACACAACTTGATTTTATACAATTTCCTTCTCATACTTGAGTATAATATATTAAGTTTAACACCTTTTAACCATTAATACCCGTTCTTTTTCCTGAATTGCACTACCGTAATCTGTTTTCAATCTATTTTCCATACAATTTTCTGCTTTAAATATAACTCAAATCAACTACCGGTAGTCGATAAACAATTTCTAGTATGTTTAACAGGTAAAATATCATTACTACCTATTTAAAGAGAAGGTAGAGTTCTGGGAAGAGGTGAAAAATAATCTGTAAGCATTATCATTGTTATTATGCAAGTGTGGAAGAACATCAGATAAAAAATTTTCCCTGAAAAGCATGGCTCTTCAAATGCTTTCATATTCTCAATATGGCATGTAACAACATAACAAGTGAAACGCTCTCGGCGGTCTCGCCTGCATTACGCAATTCGGCATTACGCAATTCGATATGATGAAAAGTTGAGGTTGGGACATTATTTTTATAGGCGGGGTGGCCCATTTGCAGACCCCCGAAAATGAAATCCTCTGAATATAATAAGCATTTTGAAGTGAATATTGATTACGAATCATCAGAATAATTATTTACTGTATCAGAAGAATACAATATAATGAGATTTAGTGTATGGGTAAGACTACAAATGTTTCAATGCTTGTCAGTAATTTACAAATAAAGTTATCTAATAAACTTTTTAAGAAAAGAGGATTTTTCAGCACTTTGTGTAAAAACAATTGGAAGGTAGAACCCATCTACATCACATCACGTCTCATTAGCATAATGAGAACATTATTATGAGATATACTCCAATATATATTATCCAAACATCAATATTGTCACCTAGCTGTAACTGATCATGTACATACTAGGCCTGGGATCGAATACTAAAATTACTATTAGAATATTCATGGGAAAGTACTCGAATGATTCGAATATTTACTTTCATGAAATATGAAAAATAACAACAATTTATTTATTAATTCTCATATTAAATTTTGATAACATAATCCAAGTCTACTGACCTAAAATGACCTTTGACCTTGACTTTGTGACCTGGAATTTGTGTCACATGACTAGTGATACTTGATAGCCCTTGGGTACAAGTTTCATGGAATTTGAACAAACACTTTTGAAATTATGCTAAAATTTCAAAATCTTGATGTTGATGCCACAACAAAGTCTAAGTTTCCAGACCTGAAATGACATTTGACCTTTACTTTGTCACCTAAAGACTAATAACATGATTGGTGATACTTGATAACCCTTATGTTCAAGTTACATGGAATAGGAATGTATACTTTCAAAATTATGATAACAATTAAAAAATCTTAGCCTGATGCCACAACATAGTTAAGTTTGTTGACCTGAAATGACCTTTGACCTTGACCTAGTGGGCTGAAATTCTACTCACATGATTGGGGATACTTGATAACCCTTTAGTCTAAGTTTCATTGAATAAGAACTTATACTTTCAAAATTATATTACAAATTCAAAAACTTAACCTCAGGTTAAGTTTTTGATGATGATGCCACAACATAGTCTAAGTTTGTTGACCTGAAATGACCTTTGACCTTGACTTTGTGACCTGAAATTTTCCTCACATGATTGGGGATACTTGATAACCCTTTAGTCCAAGTTTCATTTAATAGGACCTTATACTTTCAAAATTATATTAACAATTCAAAAACTTAACCTTAGGTTAAGTTTTGATGTTGACGCCGTCGCCGCCGTCGCCGCCGGAAAAGCGGCGCCTATGTCTCGCTTTTTGCTACGCAGGCGAGACAAAAATCGGGATGGATTTTTATGCCACATGTTTGTGTAGCCCCATATACATCTTTCTGTGCACAGTGCTTGTAACTTTACCAAGACTGGGCCAAATTTCTTATCATTTTGATGATTCCAGAACCTTGCAGTACACACCAATACTATATGCTAGATGATCAACCTTTTCTGATTGATTCCACACGTTTCTTTCACAATGCAATTGCATGACCAGAACTCAACTTTATCTTTAAATCTTCAAATTAGCAGTTTGGTGGTGTCATAGATGCATTTCACTTGTATATTCATTTTACATATGCAAATTATGCAGTTTTATTTTGCATGATCCTACCAAGCAAATTTTTTTGTTAAATCTGTCCTTATGCCCCGCCCCGCCCCCCCCCCTTCAAGTAATATAGACATTAAAAAAACACTAATGCACTATTTTATCTATATTAGTGCAATTAAGTTCAAATAGGAATGATAAATTAAAATGTATTTTGATTCGAGATGAAACCATATTTAAACTAAACAGGTGTAGAAAATAGAGACCCTTTTTTATGGAGATGAATATATATAATCAAATGTAATAACCTATTGGGATCATTTATTCATGCTTTTGTTGTAATTGCATCAGGTCTAGCTGTCAAATTTATAAAGAAAAATATATATCCTAATAATTAAGTATCTTTAAATTTTTTTTAAAAAAGGATAGGCCTAACCATTAAAAATGCCGAGAAAATATTTGATTCACATTTGAGGCCAATCTCAGACACACCGTGTACATACATAACAGCGATGTAGGAAGTGCTAGACATAATTTGACCGCACTACATGTGTACATATGGACAACATGTAGTGTTTGTATGTGATTACACTTAGCTTTCCAATTATGTGCATTCTCACACTGTGCTAGCCCCTTTGATTATGTGTATTCATGCACTGCATTGCATTACAGAGCATGAATACGAGAGAGTACCACTCAGGCAGCTGCAGTGTATTACCACATACAGCTTCTCGTTGACATTTTGAGGCGGAGGTTCAACCTGGCCGTGAGGCACTGAGAGAGGGCAGCAGATTTTGATTGGGATGTTCTTGGTGATATTCCACTGCAAGGTTACAGCATTGATCGAGCTATACAGGTACCTGCAGCTTCATGGTGAGAGCTTTAGCTGAGGTGGTCTATAGCTTTCTGGGTTTACCTCGCTCCCCCGGCCATATCAAAATGAGTTTGAATATGTCTGGAGTTAGCCTATAATCTAGGCGGAGTGCCGAGCTTTTTTCTTTGCTGCTAGACTAACCCTAAGCAGAACGTCTGATACGGCGAGACTACGAACCGTGAGTCGCGAAGCGGCTCACCGCCTATAATCACTGGTCTAGCTAATCAATATTCATATATATTCAAAATGGCGGATCTATGAATCATTCAACAGCCCTACCAAATAAGGTACACCTATGTTACGTCGTAGAAAATCACAGCACAAGGGAATTGCTTGGTATATTGCACTCTTTCCAAAACCAGTAGGTAATGCAACAAAATATCCCTGCCGGCTTCAATAACGCTACGAATAGCGGATTCCTGCAGTTCTCTGAATTTTCCATTAGGAATGCCTAGTTTGTTGGCCGCATATGATAAACTTTCGCAGAAGATCGTCGTCGCATGAACTACCCGCCATCTTGGATGAAGAAAATGACGTAATGTCACGTGATTTATAATATGCATATGCATAGACTCTTCTCCATACGTGTTTCTGATTGGTTGAGTTCATTTCGTATTCATGAGGTTTTTTCGTACGAAAAACTGCCACGGATTCATAGTCGATAATAAAAAAACAACGACTAAAGCTAGACCAGTGATTATAGGCGGTGAGCCGCTCGCGGCTCACGGTTCGTAGTCTCGCCGTATATCAGACGTTCTGCTTAAGGTTAGTCTAGCAGCAAAGAAAAAAGCTCGGCACTCCGCCTAGATTATAGGCTAGTCTGGAGTAGGCTTGTGGAGGCAAGTATATGCAGATATAGCCTACCCACAGAGTAATAACTGTTTTCTCATGGGGGAAGCTTGATCCAGAACTGGGTGCATGGTATAAATGAATGACCACTGGTCCACTAGGCGTTGTGGCGTGCGCCTGTAATCCAGCTAACAGTGGAAGTTACAAACTGATTCAGCCGAGGACGAGGTTCGAAACTGACTCACGTCTTTTGGATGGTGACGTTAAAGGTCAGTCCCCAGACGTAAATAATCATATCTGATTGATACACGTCTGTAAAAACCCAATACACACACACACTGGGCAAGGGCATATGTCAATTTGTAAAGCATGTAAAAGCATCAATTTCTCTATTTCATGGAGAAACATAACAGCCAAAATTTGAAGTTTTTCTCATGCTTATTACAATGTATACCCCCAGTCTCACTGACAAAAACAACAGACTAAACAAAATTGCATTTGCCAGAAGAAGAAGAATGAGAGGAACAGGTAAGTGAACATTTAATTGAGCAAAAACCGATTAAAAATAAGAAATGTTATAAAATTTGAAGGTGCGATCAATCAAACACAAATTGGCAACTCTGTGACGTATTTTGTGAGGTCCCCTCCCATTTTTCCTGTTCTTAAGTATATATAAAATGTATATTTTCCCTTCATAAATTTTCAATCATATATTCACCCTAAAAATAATTATTGCAAATATGTTAAATATACAACCCCTGTATGACACAAATCTTTTCCATCTTCAATAACTAAGAAAATGAAAGTTTATTAAATTCTCTGCAGAGCAAATTGGAGAGGAGCTCGTAAGATACGTCAGTGCTGCCAATTTGTGTTCCACTGATGACATATTAAAAAATTCCTAACTTTCATATTTTTTAATCGGATATTACTTAAAAATTCACTAATTTGTTTCTCTCACTTTTCAGCTTTTTTTAAAACCAACTTAATATCAGGTCTGACTTTCCCTTTATGGCTACCTGGAGCAAAGTGTAATTTACCATAATTTACAATTCTGGTATTTCACTATTCAGAGTCTCCAAGATATGCTAAACTAACCAAGGCTACTTACTATGGAATCATTATTATGCAACAATTAAAGAAAACTCTGAATCATAACAGTGAATCTAGATCACTGATTAACTCTTCTCCACATTTGGAAGGATATAAATACAGATCTAGGAAAACAAAACCCTGAATCTGTTACGGCACTAAGTCGGAGATGAAGGCCTTGTCCCCAAGCATGAGAATGCATAACTTATACCCTGAGAAGCATCTCAAGCAAACATGGAATCATGTTAAATGCAGTTTGCAAAGACACTAGGCCCCCAAGTCTTAATGGAATAACACTCTTTGTGATTGCTATGAATACATGATGTAATGGAGTGATGCTTCGCAACAAAGTCACTTAACATTACAGAGTAATAGATCTAATCAATCAGCAAAGAGAGGAGAAAAGTGAGACTCCTTTCGACACATGAAATGAAACATTCTGAAAGGGAGGCCGCATACACAATACGACGTATATTTAAGATAATCTTGAGTAGATGTTTATGCTTGGAGAAAAAAGTCTTTATAAAATCCAAATAATCTGACAATGCATGATCAAGACATTACTTTAGATGAAAATATAAAAAGGTGGGTTGTAAGAAACTTCACATCATTTACAGAATAAAGCTAATTGACCACGCTAAAACATGTCGTCTAGTCCCATATGCATACATTTTTCTAGCTTCTGCATGTTAGTTAGAAAAGAAAAGAAAAGTAGTAAAGGAACAATAGGGAAAAGAAAAGGAACATGAATATTGAAAAAAAAGATAAACCCCCACTCACATCCTTATATAATGGCCACATCATTTCACATTTCACCCATGTATGCATCTCTTTTAAAGAGTGATACCTCACCCCATGATGTTAGTAGCCCCCCGATGCCCAGACTAAGACCCCGTTCTCATTCACTTCGTTGGAGCGGTCTAACTAAGACCCGTTCCTCAGGAGCGGTTCTTAGGTGAGTGAGAATGGTCAAAGTGGTCCAGGAAGTGGACTTCTGGACAGCTCCAGAAGACCACCTCGGGAGGTGGTCTTGAGGAACTGGTCTTATTAAGAGCGGTTTGGAGCGCTCTAACGTGCGAGTGTGAACGGAAGCGTACTTTGAACGGAAGTGAGCTAGTGACGTTCCGCGCGAAACACGTAGTACGGTACATACGCTTAGTATTCCGCGCGCGAAAAAATTTACCCGCTGACCTGAGCTGCCATAGCAACAAGACCACTTTGACTCGTGGAGCAGTTTGAGCCATAAAAAACTGCTCGTAGTGTGAACCCTCGCAAACCGTTCCTCAAGACCCGTTCCTTTTGGAGCGGTCTAACTAAGACCACTTTCAAAGTGAGTGAGAACGGGGTCTTAGACCCCGTTCTCATTCACTTCGTTGGAGCGGTCTAACTAAGACCCGTTTCTCAGGAGCGGTTCTTAGGTGAGTGAGAACGGTCAAAGTGGTCCAGGAAGTGGACTTCTGGACTGCTCCAGAAGACCACCTCGGGAGGTGGTCTTGAGGAACTGGTCTTATTAAGAGCGGTTTGGACCGCTCTAACGTGCAATGTGAACGGAAGCGTACTTTGAACGGAAGTGAGCTAGTGACGTTTCGCGCGAAACATAAGTACGGTACATACGGTTTGTATTCCGCGCGCGAAAAAATTAACCCGCAGACCTGAGCTGCCATAGCAACAAGACCACTTTGACTCGTGGAGCGGTTTGAGCCATAAAAAACTGCTCGGAGTGTGAACGCTCGCAAACCGTTCCTCAAGACCCGTTCCTCTGGAGCGGTCTAACTATAAGACCACTTTCAAAGTAAGTGAGAACGGGGTCTAAGTTACACTCCTGACTGGGTAAATATGGAATATATAACAAGGAACAGGAGAATATCATAGCTATGAAGAGATAATATATGCATTCCTGATCAAACAACAAACCATGATCTGACAGTCATTGTCTTACACTAACTCAGGATTTCTATTCCCTCTGGATTACGAAGCAGCATCGCTTGCGAAAGACTGCAAGGGTTAGACAAGGTAAAAAGTAAATGATAACACCATTGCGGTATCACTGCACCAATGAGAACACCAGGGATACATGTATCTACCTCCATGTACTTCATAGCAGTGTTAACAGAAGTGTTAATTATCGGCAGACATCGCACAGAGATGATAAAGGGGTTGCTCAACCTTTGGTCCTGGGACAGTTGCTCCATGGTCGATATCGTGCACTGAATTCATCAATTTAACACTGGGCCCCAAGACCTTAACTAACCTTAACCCTAACCCTATTGCAACTAAATCCCTAAGTTTATACATTTGATGAAAGAGGGCCACAACAAATGTAGCTAAAGCAAATTTAGGATCATCCCCTTCCCTTTAGATTAGAAAACAACATCGCTCTGAAAGCATGCATGGTTAGAAAAGGCACTAGAAATAGTCTAATGATAATTACACCAATGCAGGTCTCTGCACCAACGGGAAGACCAGGGTTATAATCATTGCCAGACATATTAAAGAGATCATATGTATTTATAAATACACCATCCCAAACATCCAGCACTGATATCCCAAATACAATCTTCTCACCGTGTATGGGAACAGGTAAAGGTGTATTTCCAGTAACTTGCATATTTTCAAAAGTTTGACCTAATACTTTTGCTACATCTACATAATTATATTCTACTCCTTCCACAATCTGTTTCTTCCTATTATGTTTAAGCGATATCTATATCTTCTCAATACTATTTTGCCCTTTCTATACAAAATAAACTCTACAAAATAAATCCCATATTGTGTTTGTATCCTTCTTCCACACACAGTTCTAGCTAGTTTGAAGGTATTTTTAAGAATTCAAATATAAAATTAGACCAGAGGCTTGGCTCTTTTGGATAGTAAAATAACTGCGAAAAAAATATTGGTATTGCTTGTTTTTGGAATTGTACCTTAGATTACAGGTTTCAACACTAGAAAAAAAATGAAGGCAAGACTTGCCTCTATCAAATTAATTTCCTCTTTTCAAGTTGGGAGCTTTTGTGTAGGCAGGAGCCTATTCTCTCAACACTTCAGTGACGAGAGCATTTGTTTTATTAATTAGATAAATCTTTATGATTTCTATTACTTAACGCATCCATCATCTTTCATTTACAAGTGAGCAGGCCGGCAAAGAACCAGGCCCGACCTCGGTTAAAATCATCTTCGACTTGAGAAGCAGGCCCAGCCTTGGATGCACATCAATCTGAATTAAAGACCAACAAGATTTCAAAGGTTAAAGATGTCTGTGCTATTGAAAGTCGGAGAGTGGAGTGGTACGAGCACATGAGAGGCCACGCCGAGGGTTGCCGTGCAATAAAGAAGCGGTGAGTAATTACTTGATATGTGAAGTCAAATGTGAATATTATGAATTAATCAGACGCTAGGGCTTCAGCCATCGCAGATATACCCTGGGGCCCGATAAAAGGGGGTGCAATCATTATTTCCGAGAACTGTGCAAAAAGGTGGGTCCTATCTTCACAATAAGCGGCGCTTGGAATTACTTCTTATATACGACTGTGCACACAGTTGACTTTACATTCTGTCAATGTTTGTTTGAGATATACATGTAAGTCATGATAATGGTCTCTAAAACAAGTTCATGACATATTTAAGAAACATTGAAGAAAAAAAAGAGAAGGGGAATTTGACATTTGATTAATCCCCTCACTTGCCCTCACTGTATTCTACTTACTGCACAATTCATCATGGATTGAACTCTTTATATGCCACACAAATAATTTCCTTGTGCCACACTGTGCCACATTGTATTTATCATGGGATGGATATATACCAAAAGGCTTCATGATTTCCAGTGCAAGTTTAATCTGTACCCATGTTAAAATGCCATGGAGCTAATCAAGACCAGAAATGGGTAATTCTGCAAAGCCACTGTGTTGCACAAAGCAATCCTTTCATCCGTTGGTGCCCATTGTTTTGCACTGAATTGCATGTGCGGCAAACAAGCAAATTTACAGGGAGGCAAAGAAAGCAACCACAGTGTTATTAAACCATGCAAATATTCATCCACAAACCATACCATTTCTGACCCTATTATCTATGAGCATGGTATGCTGAACACAACAATGTACAAAACGTATTCAAATCTCAAATCTACGACGCAAAGCACATTAGCCCCAGGCCTAAATAACCGATTCGTGATCGCATGCACACATTGCATGTTTATATGACAGATCACTGGATATGAGAACACTGTTGACAGCTCTCAGCATACAGAAAAGATCAAAATTCATCTTCCTCCGGAGGATACAAAGGATATATTCAGAAAATTGTTTACAGCAAAAGTCAGCAATATATGCCTCATTTTTATGTAAATAATATCTTGAAGGGATTTTGTATGGCATGACTTAGCCGGTTGAATCTGAGGCTAAAGATGAACTGGGTTGAATCTACATGTATGGTAAATATGCCTTGTACCAAAAATCCATCAAATAGTTAAACCTAATTGAGTTCCTTATAATCAACTCAAGACTTTGTAAAAATTGAGTGTTGCTTCTCTCATATTTATGGTTAGGAATGAAAGAGAAATATTTATATACCTTTTGAACTGTTTTTATCTCACCTATTAGGTAAACTGAAATATATACTATATGCCCTTGGCCCATTAGCATAAAAAGTGCCAATCAAAGTGATTACAGTAGTCAATGATTGTCACAAGTCACAACCCATTCGATCATTACATTTTGAACAGATTTAAATAATAAAGAAGCCTAGAAAGCAACATGTTTCCTGTTTACTAAATTCAGTCCTGATACAGGAATTTTCGATGGTCTTTTTTTACCAGTCTTTAATAATTATCACATCTGTATTTCTCCAAATGCTATAATTACATCTGAGCAAGACACATTTTAATCTTTATATTATATAGAGGGAGCATGGGCCAGTTGTGCCCCCTAACACATTCTATATTATTGAACAAATGTAAAAATCTTAACTGTATTTGGGCTTTTTTCCAGGCAGAAACTCTCATCCTCTCCCTGCCCCCCCCCCCAATCCCCTATCACCCTACCCCCTCCCTATCACCCTACCCACCCCTTTCCAGGCCCCCTCTCCCAAACCCCACCTTGAACATGGAAGTCAGTACATGCCTGCCTATATACCCAGTATATCCTCTCCAACTCGTATCCTGAATCATTAAATGCTAATACTCTTCTACGATACCGGTAACCTTCAGTAATACTGAGAAGGCAGACAGTCAGCATGGGGGAAGGCTAGGGTGTTTTCTGTACCGGTAGTTAAAATCAAGTCTAGCGACCTTCTGAAAGGGGTTTAGGTTAATTAACTTAATCATTTTCAATTCAGCTCATACAAATAAATTCAATGAATACCTAAGAGCCTTTTATAATATTATGGATTGAGGTGTTGAAGGTGACAGAATGAGATTACTTTACTTGTCAACAATCTTGTCAACAATTCACCTCTATAATATAAAGTGCCAACAATTTTCTCCAATTTGTGCCAACAACAAATCTCTTTGGGCAACAACTGAAACGAACATGTTTTTTTCTCCAAAGTCTATTCAAAACAAACTAAACTAAAGTGCAATAGGTTATTATATATCTGTTTTCTATTTTTTTGGATTATTCTTAGAGAAATTACTATTTTAGGATACATACATGTAAGAAAATCTTACCTGTCGCAATAAACTATTTGAGCTGGTATCAGAGAAGCTTCCATTGTTGTGTTTGAATGGTTTCCCCTTTTTCTTAGGACCACCCTTTCCACCTGAATTCTGTTAATAAAAAAGAGACATAGAGAAATTAATATTTTTGAAATCTATTTAAGTTTAACACTTTAGTTTATTTCAGTGCTTTCATCAAAGCTCTGGGCCATGTAACAAAAAGATTTGCAATAAATTGCAAAATGACAATGGCCAATCAAGATCATTGTTGCATGCACATATATTTTCAAAGGGCTGACCATTTTAACCAATCAGAATCATCATTTAAATCTGTAATTGATCGCAACAGGGCCCAGAACAGTTGACAAGGGTCTGCATTTTTATGAAAACAGACATACATGTAACTTCATAAAACCAATGACATGGACAATCCCATGCAGATCAATGTAAATGTAAATGTAGATGACTTAATTAAGAGTAAACACCAACTCTTTAACACATACCGGTACATACATGTACAGTAGTACAGTACTGTACATGTTATTTTATACGGATTCCCTTATCATGGCCCAAGAAAAAAACTTATGATGGGGCTCTGACCTCTCTTAAAGGTACTATCAGCCTTTTCACACACTGGTAAAATTCTTTAAAGCTGATTAGTTTGAAGAGCTGATTAGTTTAAAGAGCTTTAAACTAATCACCTTTAGATACAACATCATTCACACACAGAAAATTTTGGTGCGGTCGTTCGAGATTCACTGCTCTGTCACTACTCGTAAATGCGCAATGGCCCTACTGAGCGTTTACAGAGCAGTGCCCGCCCAGTTCAGGATGTATATCCGTTCACACAAAAATGTCTTGCTCTCTAGATACGGACTTCGTATCTGCAGTCTGCTCTGACCGGCGTATAGATCGCGACTTTGTATCTGTCCGAACATCGTATAAACGACGTTCACACAGGGAAAATTTACTTTAAAGCTGTTTAGTTAAACAGCTTAAAACTACTCAGCTCTAGATACAATGAATTTTAACCGTGTGTGAAAAGGCTGAATGTCCCTTTTGCAGCCAACATCAAATTCTGTAGAACTTTGCAGGAATTATGAATATGTCGATCATGTATGTCCCATCTGTGAAATTTAAACATTAGCAGTGTCCTAGTATTGAAATTATGCAAGGAAAACCGTTTACTTCTAAACTTCACTGTCAGACACTATTGAGTGACTGACTGACTTCTTTTTTTCTTCGGTAATAACATACATAAAATGAGCTGTAAAGGGTATATGAGCATTTGTCTACATCAATAACCCACTTCTTGTAATGGCCAAAATTAAACTGATTGAATCTTTGCGCAGCACAAAATGTACGACCATTCGGTACAAGGGTCTGAAAATCAGACTATTACTAAATGGATTGCAATCACTAAAGTCGATTCAACAACTAACGGTTGTTATTTCCCCACTAAAAGACATTTTCAAGCCCTTTCGTTTTGAGGGAAGTTCTAAATATGTATTATCTTTCAAATGCTGTTGGAATTTAACCTTTTCGTTTTTTTGGCCTGCAAATGGGACATAGTACCTTTAAACGAACCCATTGACATAATACTTGAAAAAGGCAAACTCTAACACAGGGTAATTAGCCTATACCTGGAAAGCCATATGTACAAATGTATGCTTTATGTAAATAAGTATGTTGGGCTGGATAAATGAACATTGTGTACATTCTGTTTGAATTAGAAGCAGGTTCATGTAAGCAGTGGATGAAATTTGAAATGATAGATCTTAGAATTTTAGCAATAAAGGTTGTAAATAAATCACAAATGTTTGGTACACAAAGATGAGGTATAGCTGATAGTAAGATGCTTTGCAAAATACCGTATATAGCTACCGTAATTAACGTTGTATAAACCGCCCTCGTGTATAAACCGCACCCCTCTTTTTCGCCCTTTAAAAAAAAAAAAAAAAAAAAAAAAACTTTTTTTTTTTTCGTCCGAAGAATTTTTTTATTTTTTAAATCATTGATTTTACCGGCTTTTGCGACACAAAATAAGCCGACGAAAAGAAAGAAATGAATGAAGAAAATGATTGCCGACACCACCATGGCAGCATTTGAGGAACAACATAAGAGACAGATCGAGGGAGAGAGAGAGGGACAAAAGGCATGCCGACGGAAAGCAAGAAATGCATGAAGAAAATAATTGCCGATACCACCAGCGTTTGAGAAAAACAGAGACATCGCGGAGAGAAGCGAAAACAATCGCTGATATTTAATAATTAGGCTTTTAATTTTATAACAAAAAATAAGCCGACGGAAAGAAATAAAATATGAAAACTAAAAGTAAGATTCAAAGTTATCACTGATACAAATTAGTACGGCACATCGCGCCAGGAAACAAAGACGTCTTGTGATAAACAAAAATCACAATCTAAAAGCAGTAACGACTAACGACTAGCATGCGCCAGCCCAACAAGAATTTTATTCGGCTGTGAAATAGCCTGCTATTGTATTACCGTAGCTTGATCAATCGAGCGGGACGCCGGCGGAGGTAGACGGCCATACTGTTTTCATTGTTATTGGGAGATTAACTCAACACAAAAGGTTGGTGAGTCTTAGCAATGTTTAACATGAAACAATGAGATCTCGGACACAACATAGGGAACCTTTTGACTGGGATAGCGTCAGTCTATGTCTAGTACACGTTGTCTCTTTTGTCCTTCTCTCCAGTTGGTTACGGATTAAGAGGAGATCGGACTTGTCTAGGCACGCCCGACGGCTAGGGGTGGCTACGGTGTGCGATGGGCTGCCAAATACCCGCTCTAGAAAGCGTGGCTTCTCGGCCAGAATGTGCCGTCATTCCACTGATATTTCTCATTAAATTTAGTTTACTTATTAAATAATAATAATAATAACACCGGTGGAATAAGTAAAACAACATTAGAATAGACGGACTTTACACAATTTGCACTAGATCTAGAGTCTATGACTATGATTAGTCTATGTTACACAACAAAAATCGTAAGAATGACCTAGGCTCACATCAATACGAATCATTGAATTAATAATAGTATTTAAAAATTATACAACATAATCCCCCTTTTCGAAAGTCTCTGAATAAAATGTTATTTATAAATCATCAAATCTATCTCTTTAAATTAAAAAAACATTTTCCCCCTTTCACTTTTTAAGAAAGGAGGTTGATTCATGATTATAATTTTATTCAATTATTGAAAGAGCTCTGAAGACGAGACTATGTATCATGTAACCGTACCGAAATACACTCGAAATCCCAACGCCCACCACCCGACATTTATTAAGAATCGACAAACATCTCTCTTCAGGATACTTAAAATCATCAATCAACCGGAAATATTACAATAATAATAGTTCACAAAATAAAATATTGCATATTTGTAGGTTGATGACAAGTATTTATATACATGTACAAAATCTCGCTAGAAAGACGAACAATTTTTTCATCGTCACGTCATTTCTTCATACCACAACACATATTATTACATATGGGGCAACGCACATTCTTATCCACCGCACGTACGTCAACACTCCAACACAATTATGATCGACTCGGTAGTGACAGAGCACAATTATGGGCCCCAAATTTCACATTTCGCATCATAAGAATTACATAAATAATTATCAGATCAAGATTAAAATATAACATTCACATTAGATATATTTTTTCTGATGTTAGAACTTCCAATGGATGATTTGAAAAGCGTTGAAAACGAGTGTCACTTTCAGGACGATGGTTTCTAACTAAACCAGGAACTTCAGGATATTTGTTGCACATCATTTTGAAGATTATATTTTCCTCTACATAAAAATATGACGTAGTAAGGAATTTCCTGCGATATATAACCAATGAAAAATCTGCATTTCGGGGGACATCCCCCCATCCTCTCCTAAGCGCGCGAGCACTCTCTGTGACACAATTTGACCGCTGCCGAACGCGGAGATTGTAACATACCTGGAATTTTCAGCATGATGCATGTCTGTATGGGTGTATAAACCGCACCCCGACTTTTGATGTTTACCGACGGTAAAAAAAGTGCGGTTAATACACCGTTAATTACGGTACCCCTTAATTACCATTTGATTAGTTTCTGCATTCAATTTATTCGACCCTACTCCTATTACTAATAAAACCTGTAGAACATAATACAGAAGTAAACTCTGTTCTACCAATACCAAAATGAATAAATGAATATTACAGTAATAAATAAATAGTAAATCAAATAATAAATAATGACATAAATAAATGAATAAATACATCATAAATGAAATGCTGACCAAACTCCCTTACTTATACATGTAAACCTTTCCTATTTAATTATTCAATTTCTTAATTAACCCTACAAGTTCAAACATAGCATCTATGGATACAGTATTGTTTGAATTACACAGTAGAGGTATATCATGGAGGTCCATGGGTACATGTAGATTATACACACACAATCATGACACAAAAGTATTTAGCACATTGTACTCGACTAAATGTTAGCATTAGTACGATCCACTTAGACAAGCAGTACACCGCCAGTGTTAAATTAGCGCACTCGCCTTTTGTACAGAATAAAAGCTACACAACAAACCCAGTCGCAGTGTTATACAGACTGTAACGCTGACATGCTCTAAATGCTTCAAATGTCATGCATACCGCTAGCTAGGAGAGAGTGGAAGAGAGCGCGAGATACAGATACACAAGGGAAGCCAGCAAAGTAATATATCGGGCTCGTTTATGCATGCAGCTGTAATTATAAAATACACATGCAAAGCTGAAAATTGTTGCAAAATTGCAAGTAGATATACATCATATATATACATGTAGGCCCTCACTTTGTGAGAAATTGTTAGCTGTTCCTAAAATGGAACAGCATGGTCGCTCACTGTATACAGCTTAAAAAAACAAACGTGTACACTCCTAAAAGTACCCTTTCCCGCTATTTATGAAGCATACATGTATATATTTATTGCATGAGAAGTTGAAATTTGTTATTGTAAAAAGAAAAAAAGGAGACAGCAAACCTGATATGAAAACAAAATTCAGGCAGCCATATGTATGCTTTTGTAGACTTTGAAAGGATACTAAACACCTTGTAAGTTGACCGAAAACAATCTTGCCTGAGATACTTGCATAGAACCATTATTTTTAACAATATGTATAGTTATAATATAGCAGCCTGTCCCTAGACACAGTGTAAATATCAATCCTTTTAATGTTTTATTGGCAAGGCTATTGCATTTAAATAATAAAAGGTTATCTACATGATGCTACACTGGTCAGAAACAGTTTCATTATTGGACTTCTAATTGGATACTGCATTGTGTTACTGGTATTATAAACATCAATTGTAAACTCTTAATTTACTATCAACCACATTTTCTTCTTCTTTCTTTCATTTTTCACTATTTTCCCTTTGTTTTCTCCTCCTTCTTATTTATTTTTCTTTTTATTCCTTTTACCATATCAATTGAATTACTGAATGTATTAATTTCATGTTTGCCTATTTTTTATTGTACTATTTGCATGTATTTTATAATTATGTTGCAGTTTTATTTGTAAATTCAAGATGTGTTAGCTTTTAGCTGTGAATTTGAATCTTTATCAATAAACCTTATCAATTACAAATCAATTACATAGATGCGACTTACAAGATCTCGCCTACACAAATGCAACTTACACTGTACATACATAATGAAAAATACACCCATGTAGTACATTCAGTGATGTTCACATGTATTCACAAAGCAGCATATCATTAATGAATGAAATCCATGTATTACAATAGGGAATTATGGAATGACCAATATAAAGTCACCTAAAGAATAAGTATGGCCAACACAAGTACTTGACATACACATAGTTATAATTCAACTGAATTGTCAAAGTAAATGTACATGTCATGTATATTCTACATGGAAATGTCGATACATTGACATTTGTTTGTACCATGGTATGTACTTGTATGTATTTGTATCTGAACTTTCAATACAAGTAGTTTTATGGAATTCTAATCATAAGTGTATTTTATTCAATGAACATCGATCATATTTCACTCTTTTGTTTTGTTTTATTTCCTTTCTTTTTACGTTTACGTTTTGTGGGAGGTGCCCACTAAAAAGCAATGTGATGATGTAATTATTCTGGAGATTAACCCTGACAAGCAACTTTTGCCTAAATAGAGGACTTTATGTATCTTGACATTACTGACACCTGCATGTACCTGCTGAATAAAAATTTCATGACCATTTTCTCTTGCGGCATATTTTGTAGAAGGCTTGAAACTGTTGACATTTCAAAGACATTTCAAAGACATTATTTCCAAGGAGATATGCATAAACATGAGTATTAGTGTGTTCTTTAATACATACATGTCTAGCTATATGCATAGTATTACTCTATTTTTGTTCTCAATGATAGTAGGTAATAACTCACTGAGCATAAAGCTTGTGACATGTGATGCCTAAAATGAGATGTATTATGCATGTGCACACTGTAAAATAACATGTACCGGTACATGCATATCAACATGAATGTTCAGACATGTAGAATACATCTGATCGACTGCTAAGAAAACATAATGTGTTTGCTTGTTAGAATGCAACCAGAGCACCAATAGCTTTAACTCCTCTCCGAGGGACTTGGTGATGAGGACTAATTCAGACCTGCCAACCTCTGGAGTTCAAAAACTGTATTCTTTAATCCCAAAAGTTGTATTAAAAAAAAAACCCGGATCAATGCCTCTTACAGTTCCTTCATCAAGCATTTTTATGGAGCTTTGGTTGAATATACATGATTTCGTCATGACTGGTGTGTTCGATGAACCAATGAACATCCCCAAATTGCCAATGTGACATGCTGGTAGGATACTTTACAACACAGAATGGGCATTTTGCCATTGAAAATGGCACACACACACAAAATAAGATTTTAAAAAAAAAAAAAAAAAATTGTTTTTTGTTTTGAAAATCTTATTTTTTAAAGGAAAATCGTACTGTCGTATTTACTTCAAAAAATCGTACTAAATACGACTAAATCGTACTGGTTGGCAGGTCTGCTAATTCCTTACCAAAGGGCAGTTAAGCGCAAAGACTTGGTTTCGGTTTCAAACATGCGATCTTCAGGTTAAAAATGCCAAATTAGATTTGTCTGTGGTATATGTAGTAATCAGCATAAAAAAGTTTTACTTTTCACAAGGCAGCTTGAAATTATTCAAAATATGACATATGGAACAAACCCCAAACCCGCTACTTTTCAAACCACATGGATATCGTTTTGCCATTGAAAATACCACGTTCCTGTATTGAAGACCTAAGAATCGGACAATCATAAATAGCTGCTGCCACCACAGCATTGTCATATTAACTTCTTCAATGCCAACAAGTTTACGAGCAATTATAAAATTATCTTTCAAGAGTTAATGTTTTTAAACTTATAATGCAGTTAACGCTTTGTTTCATCAGTGCATTGGACATAAATACAATTTACCTTGGGAATAAGCTTCATGGAGCATACCTGTTTCAAACATTTTGCTCTCTCAACTATTGTATTAATTAATTAGGCTTTATTTCTTCAAAGATATACGGTTAGAGTTAGGGCTTGTACATTTATGCTGCAGTAAAGTGTTTCTTCTTTTTATACCCATTTCAAACTGGTTCTATCGGAGTCGCAACGATGAAAATACCGATTGAATTTTCCTTATGTAAACAAAGGTGAAACTGCCGTTTTCCCTGCTGTCGCTTTCATACTGCCGGTGATATTCACTCGCTGTGGCGAGGCCTTGCCGGAAGTGAAGAATTATTAAGCCCGCGCCCCATCTAGCTAGCATGCAGCATGTTCAGCAAAAAGTCAACAAACACAGCCGGTTACGATAAAGCGCGCGTGACTGCGACCTTTGACATTTTTATCAGTCTTTTAATCGGTGTTTTCTCCTGAACGCATTCATAGTGGCTGTTTCATCGGTGTCACACCGATAGAAAGAGAATTTCTCCTGCTCAAGAGCAGGAGAATTTAATCGCCTATTTCTCTTCTTTTCATCGGCTATTCAATCAGCTTTTTCTCCTCTGTACCTTTCATAGTGGCTGTTTCATCGGATGCGTCCGGATGCATCCGATGAAAATCAGGCCAGTTTGAAAGGGGTATTAGTGTATTAAATAAATGGCAAGTGGGGATGAAAAAAGTGGCTGCACACAATGATGATCCCTCTTACGTCACTGCCCTTAGACCGAAAACGATCCCCTTCACATTCTTGCTTCGAGTCACTCGTGAATGCTTGTTTAAATGATTGTTTTTTAGTGTCAGTGGTGTTTTCAAAACATTAATTGAATTGAATCTTGTTTATGAAGTGTTATACTGGCATAATATTCTAAATTTGTTGAATTTCATTGATTGTAATGTTTTTCTTCTCCACCCTCCTTAAGGTTTCCGCTGGGTTTTAAGGCAGCTAGGTTTGGCGTAAGGCATAGGGATTTGTCCAGAGTTGAAGTCAAAGTATACCAATCACCAAAACATGTTTGCTCTTGATGTATTAGGGGTTCTATGTGGCTATACTGTAGTCAAACTATATGAGCTTCAAGTTATTCTACAGAGACATTACAATTTAAATACACTCCCAGTAAACTGCAATATCTCTTGTTGAGTAGACTACTTAAAGAGAAGGTTGAGTTCTGGGAAGAGGTGAAAAATAATTTGTGAGCATTAGCATTATCATTGTTATTATGCAAGTGTGGAAGAACATCAGAGAAAAAATGTTCCCTGCATGAAAAGCATGGCTCTTAAAATGCCTCTTTATGCTAAATATGACAAGTAACGGCTTAAATTTGAGGCCCGATTTCTATGCCACATGTTTGTGTATATAGTCCCATATATGATATACACATCTTTCTGTGTACAGTGCTTGTTAATTTCCCAAGACTGGGCCAAATTTCTTATCATCTCTTATCATAGGAGGCGCAATAGCTCAGTTGGTAGAGCAGTGGTCTCGTAATCCGGTGACCCGGGTTCGAAACCAAGTCGATGTGCTAGTGCCCTTTGGTAAGGCATTAATCCTCACTACCAGGTCCCTCGGAGAGGACCTAAAGCCGTCGTCCGTCTGGTTGCTTACTTATAAGCATTTGTGCTTTCTTAGCAGTCAGGTAAAATAACCAACCATCAATCAAGCAATTTTGATGACTTGCAGTACACACCATTTAATTGTATATGCCACATGATCAACTTTTCTGATCGATTCCACAGTTTCTTTCACAATGCAATCGCATGACCAGAACTCAATTTTATCTTTAACGCATGCGTACTACGCACCCGCATAGAATAGGGCATGCAAGGAACCCAAGTCTGACTTGGGTTCATCGCGCTCCCGATGAGCAGGGTTTAATGTTATCCTTTATTTTCTTCATACTCCTCTTCACAGGATTGTTTACCTATAGAATGTCAGGTAAATTTTTTTGAGATTAATTTTATATCTTCTACCGTACACAATTTTTATTCAGGTTATTGTAGTAAAGGTTGCGGAGCAATTTTTGGTGGAGCATGTATCGCACAACCATTTGTATTTCATGAGACATTGTCGGTCATATAATAATACTAATAATAATTTTGATTATTTAGGAGCACTATAAGCAAACAGTACCATAGCGCTTACAAAATAACAGAATGTAAGAGATTAACATGAAGTTCATAAAATCCTTAAATCATAAAAAATTTCTGAGGGAAGAATTATCTTTCAAGGGATCTTTTTAAAGTGGCAAGACATATTAATTCTTTGATGGAAAGAAGATATTGATGCACATTTTTGAAGCAGGGACTGTGATATTTTTTTTTCAGGACATGAGAGCTTGGGTCTGGGAATAATTAGTTTATATTTGTCAGTTGTTGAGCGAAGGTCAAAACATACATGTGTATTGTCCCACCCTGATATTTTTATGCTGGATTTGCTGCCCATCGCAGGGAGGAATTAAAAATATGCTTCTTATAGCAGAACACAAAATGAATATTTAAAATCCAGATTTATTACATGTACTGTATCAGTGAGAGCATTAAAGTCTTGAATGGTAACTTTTTACATGTAAAACTTAATAAAGAGTGCTTTCGAAGTTCAAAGCAATTAAATAGTGCCCACATTATAAGCAATTATACATTTATAGCAATTTAGACACATTACTTGAAACTGCCCATTAAAACATATTTAAGCAATAAGGATCACAAATATAGATATCCTGTCATAATACTTCTCAAAGAGGAGCAATGTCTACATGTACATGCATCTAATATTTCTAACTTTCTTCAGAGAGGATATTTCACACATGTAGTGAAAAAAAGAAAGATTACAAAATGGGGTATAATTTAGTAGCATGTACATGTATCATTGGCTGCATCATGATCATGTGACATTCAATAGTTTTGTTTAATATAGTGCACAGATTTGATGCCGTTAGTTTGGACTATAACTTTTATTTTTGCCAGGTGTAGAGTGCGCCCTGTGGCTGAGTGTCCCCATTAGGTATGTCTCCATCAGCTCGAGATTGCCAAATAGCCCGCTCTTTCTGATTTGGGAAATAAGCCCGAAGTTACAAATCGCGTCTTCATCAGCTCGAAACTCGAAACCCGAGTTCGAGAAATTAGCTCGAGATATTTTGCTCAGCGTTTACGCATAGTGCAAGTCTTCGGGCTGGTGAAGACGCACCGGATAATTAGCGGGATAGTTTGCAAACTAGACCAAGATATCTTTAGATGATTTCCCGAGCAAATAGCCTGCTATTTTGCGCCTTCACCTGCCAAATAGCCCGCTATTTCATGATCGGGCTAATATCCAGGATCAGAAATAGCGGGCTTCCAATGAAGGGCAAAGACATTGAGAGGGATGACTCAAGAAGAAGCAAAGCATGAGAAAATATTATAACAAATATTGCATACATACATTGTATCATTGTTCAAGGCAACATACAATATTTATACTGCACCTCAAATTTAACGAATTTTCTTTGTGCCATAAAACCTTGGCCTAAGGCCTTGGTGAAATACATGTATGTATTACACCACTTAGGGAAGATTCTAAATTTGTTGGTTCATATGTTTAACTGCTGGCATGCCATACTCATGAATCGTTTGTTGAAAGCCAGAAAGGCTTATGCTCTGTGTAATAGGAATTAATGCCCTTCTGGCTCTTAGTTTCAGTAGATGATGTAATGCTTAAATGTGTATATACATGAAGTTTGGATTTCTCCATCAATAAAAAAAACAAGGGAAACGCTCTCGGCGGTCTCGCCTGCATTACGCAATTCGTTATGATGAAAAACTGAGGTTGGGACATTATTTATAGGCAGGGTGGCCCATTAGCAGGCCCCCCAAAATGAAATTCTTTGAATATAATCATCATTTTTAAGTGAATATTGACAAAGAATCATCAGAATAATTATTTATTATTATTTGTACCAAGATTTTCATGAAATATGAACAAATAACAAAAATTGATTTATTAATTCTCATATTTAGTTGTGAAAACATAATCCAAGTCTACTGACCCAAAATAACCTTTGACCTTGACTTTGTGACCTGGAATTTGTGATAATGATTTGTGATACTTGATGACCCTTGGGTACAAGTTTCATGGAATTTGAACAAACACTTTTGAAATTATGATAAAATTTCAAAATCTTGATGTTGATGTCACAACAAAGTCTAAGTTTGCAGACCAGAAATGACATTTGACCTTTACTTTGTCACCTTAAAGACTATAATCACATGATTGGTGATACTTGATAACCCCTATGTTCAAGTTTCATGGAATAATAATGTATACTTTCAAAATTATGATAACAATTCAAAATCTTAGCCTGATGCCACAACAGAGTCTAAGTTTGTTGACCTGAAATGACCTATGACCTTGACTTTGTGACCTGAAATTCTCCTCACATGATTGGGGATACTTGATAACTCTTTAGTCCAAGTTTCATTGAATAAGACCTTATACTTTCAAAATTATATTAATTCAAAAACTTAACCTTAGGTTAAGTTTTTGAAAAAGCGGCGCCTATGTCTCGCTTTTTGCAATGCAGGCGAGACAAAAAATTA
Organism: Mesocentrotus franciscanus; assembly: GCA_037976565.1. Classification (NCBI taxonomy): domain Eukaryota; kingdom Metazoa; phylum Echinodermata; class Echinoidea; order Camarodonta; family Strongylocentrotidae; genus Mesocentrotus; species Mesocentrotus franciscanus. Next base: position 35,385,869 of record CP137668.1, on the reverse strand, counting down.
AACAAGTTTGGACAACTCAAAATACCATGGAATGGAGATGAGATAAGTCTACCCACTTGAATATACATTGCACATTTCATGACAGGTAAAGCGTCGTTTTCTTGAACATGAAACCAAATTATTTTTCCCAGGGGGCTAGATAAAACACTTCTTTAAAACAACAATCAAGACCATACGAGCAGAAAAGGATTCCTTTTCCTCGTTTAAACAGTTAAACTAATTACTGGGAGGCATGCGGTTCCCGAACAATGCAAAACAAAACAGACGCTGTTTTATGCCCCCTTTGTTTGCTAATGAGCTGTGAATTTTCCTGTCTATTACAAACGTCATATATGACCTTGGGGTACAGCAATCAAAAGATATCACCTCTCAGTTGTACTGCATTCATAACATCATGTTACACCTACAGTTCAATGTGTACAAACAATATATACAATGGAAATGGAATGGCATATATTTATTCATGGCCATGTGCATTGTTGGGCAAGACCTGATACAAAATGACAGACATTTTCCAAGTAAGTGTAGATGATAACAAATATTGAATTGAATCATATTATATAATATTATAAACAAGATAGAGAATATCTAGGATGCCATAATCATCTGCCAAGAGCCAAAATATCATATTATTAAAATGAAATGGAGGAAGCTAGAGAGCATATTTAAGATTACACAAATATACCGATTTGCCGGCGTAAAGGCCGCAGTATTTTCAGAACAGAAAATATCAAAAAGTCTGGGTGCAGCCTTTGCGCAGCAACAGTAAAAAAATTCAAAAATACAGCACGTATTCATAAATGTGGGACCGGAAGCGAGATCCACGCCAGAGCTCTCGGCAGCAGTGCCGGTCGCGATAGCTTCAAAACCATGTTTTTCCATGGCGAGAAAATACGATAAAAAACCACCAAGTTGATTTTTAACTACAAAAACGACGAGTAGTAGTAAAGACCAGGGTCCAATAAACAATTGTATGTCCAAATATAAATCGAATAACGTCGGATTGCGGAGATTTCGATGGATTCAGCGAGAATAAATCCCAGTGTTTGGCACTAAGAAAAACTACGGAACATAATGATCTGTGCATGCGCGGGTGGGTTCTCATATATATTCTCGATCGAACATACTACAAGTACAATGGTACAGGACATTTCTAGATAATAACTCCACACATCTTACCGACAATTTTGTGTTATATTGTTGACATGAAGTTATGTCAATCTCGTGAATAAACTTCATAACTTTTTTTTCAAACATAAACTAGATCTAGATCCTAGTTTTTTTTTTGTTTTTTTGTCTACGAAATGTCAAAGTTGGGGGTGCGGCCTTCGCGGCACTGCAGCCTTATCGCCGGCAAATACGGTACCGGTACCATCTGTTAAGTACCACGAGGATACTCTTTTTCATTTTTGTATAGAGTTAATGTCCTTCTGGCTCCAATGAAAAACTACTTTAAAGATAAAGACCAGTTCTGGTCATGCGATTGCATTGTGAAAGAAACGTTGTGGAATCGATCAGAAAAGATTGATCATCTAGCATATAAGCATTGGTGTGTACTTGCAAGGTTCTGGAATCATCAAAATGATAAGAAATTTGGCCCAGTCTTGGTAAAGTTACAAGCACTGTACACAGAAAGATGTATATGGGACTACGCGACCACGTGCGCGATATCTATTTGGTCCCAATAGATATAATAATTTACTAAATATATCAATTAGTAGGCAGTTTCCCGACTTTCCCGGCAAATTTTTATCATCACGTATTAGTCAAAACATATTCTTTCACATGATTGGTAATGAGAGCTTCCATTTCATTTTTTTGAGAGAGGGGCGTTTCCAAAACTGGTCTTTACCTTTAAAGGCATCGTTTACCAATGTTAAATCTGAGATGCATGGCCCTACGTGTTATCAGTGTCTGTGATATGGTGTAATATTAAAGCCCTAAAAAAATTGCGCTTCAAAATGATCATGAAGTGCCTCAAAAAATTAAAAATCTTTGAGAGACCGCGGTTTTACCAAACCGTATTGGCCGGCGTAAAGGCTGCAGTATTTTCGGAAGAGAAAATATCAAAAAGTCTGGGTGCGGCCTTTGCGCAGCGACAGTCAAAAATTCAAAAATACAGCACGTATTCATAAATGTGGGGCCGGTAGCGATCGAGATCCATGCCGGAGCTCGCGGCAGCAGTGCTGGTCGCGATAGCGTCAAAACCATGTTATTCCATGGCGAGAAAATACGTTAAAATACCACCAAGATGATTTTCAACTACAAAAAACGACGAGTAGTAGTAAAGACCGGGGTCCAATAAACAATTGTATGTCCAAATATAAATCAAATAACGTCCGATTGCGGAGATTTCGATGGATTCTGCGAGAAGAAATCCTAGTGTTTCGCACTAAGAAAAATTGCGGAACGTAATGATCTGCGCATGCGCGGGCTGGTTCTCATATATATTCTCGATCGAACATACAAGTACAATGGTACAAGACATTTCTAGAATAACTCCACACATCTTACCGACAATTTGTGTTTTATTGTTGACATGAAGTTTTGTCAATCTTGTGAATAAACTTCATAACTTATTTTTCAAACATAAACTAGATCTAGATCTTAGTTCGTTTTTATTAAATTTGTTTTTGTCTACGAAATGTCAAAGTTGGGGGTGCGGCCTATGCGGCGCTGCGGCCTTATCGCCGGCAAATACGGTACTCGTTTTCCGCAATGGACTGTATTGTTATAAAAACCGTTAGGAAAACGACAATGAAATTTCGATTTCCAATCATAAATATTTTGATAATCAAGACAGGTGATCGGCTCGTAACAGTGATGGGATTCCTGACTGACCTAAAGGTTTATAATTATGATTGCAACATGAGCTAAATCCAGGATTTTGTTTCAGAATCTGAGGCAATGTTACCGAGTCACTTTAAACATTATGCATTAAACTCCCATTAAAAGAAAGATTTCAAAGGCAAACTTTAATTCTTCTGACCTTTGCATGTATACTGACTGTGTCTTTAGTTATTAAACTCGTAATCAATATTTTTCTTCTCCATCAGTAATTGTATTCAAATCAAATGCGTTGATGCCAAAGATATTGTTCTGCAGTGTATACACCAAGAATTACAATACCTAGCCTAGCGTGCAATACCTGAAACATGCCCCCCAAAAAATAACATATAACAATAACATAAAAGTTACAATTCGACTGACAAAAAACGTCCACATATCTGATGGCATATGTCTTTAAAAATCATATTGATTTTGTGTCAGGAACATATTTATCCTTTTGTTTTTTCTATCAGCAAAATCCACCAACTCTCCTCCTTGTCATTCTTAATAATGTACAGTGTGTGACTTCATGCAAGAATTAATATAACTATGCCTTCATAATGTGCGCTGTACCATATAATGTGGAAGGTCGAACATGGTCCCATTGATATGCACACATCTACCTGTACTTCAAAACAATTTGCTTAGTTTTCCACCTTTGTTCACAGCCATAGGCCTCCCATGTACGAATGAACTTGATATATTTCTAGTTCATTTAGTCATGCACACTTGCATAAAGGCCATATATGTGGGAGTACATTTGTTTGCATAATATCTAGCCTTGATAATAATGTCAAAGATATCTTTAAAACTCCTAAATTATAAAGAATTAACTTTTCTCTGTTCCCAAGGCATGACTTACATTGTATGAAAGCATTACGGTATGCAAAGTTTGTAAACTGCATATTAGAAATGATTGAAAACACTCGTTATCACAGAATTATGGGGAATACAGTTAATCAGTGATATGTTTACTCTCTGTTAATTAAACAACCTGAATCAATAGTCCCTCTCTTTTCGCAAAAGAATCAGGTACCGGGTATGCTATTTATACAAAAAAGCCTCCATTTTTCAAACATCAACAATTCAATGCAGTTTTAAATTGAGGATTCCTCTCGTCATCAATGATATTCTTAACTTGATTGCAAACAAAATCATCCTAAGACATTTTAATAGCCTTGTGCATAACTTACTGAAATGGACAAGCATAACAAGAATGGCATATTATGTCATACTGAAAAGATTCCTGTAGGAACTACACACAGGAATTGAAAATGCCCTTTAGATTTTTTAATGGTGAAAGTCTTCTTTCGTGTGACTTGACATACTTGCACACTTTTCACATTTCAGAGATGGAATCGTTTCTTAATTCACGGTTACTGAAAGCTCTATTCATGTAAACCAATATCAACATGATGAAAAAGTTGAAATACCGAAGAGGAGGGGGAAAAAACTGTTCAGCCAGATAGATGTAGATGAGCTGACCAACATGTAAGTTGTCCATTTTTTCTCTTGCAAAGCTGAACTGATGAATATTGATTATCAATTTAAACTACATGTATGACAATCTAAATTTGTATATTAAGCAAGAAAAAAAGAAGAAAAAAAATTCTACCAAATCCGATAATTTAGTAACACAATATGCAACAGGTACACGTACAAAATGTACGTTTTCTAATCAAGCCTTCAAGAAATTACAACCTACATGTAGTATACAGGTTAGTGACATCTTTATTTATATTGTTTTTATATTTCCTTTCATTTTTCTTTTGCTGGTAATATTTGCAGTCAAACTGACCCTGCACAGCAATACAGGTGTGCATCTGCTAAGATTACGTTTCACCGTTTATGGTAGACCAATGAAATTGCTGGTAAGCCTGGTTTTGGTCTACGCACTCGAGGAGTTTTTCAATGCCAGACTTTTCTTGAGGTAGGGGTTGTGGATTTTTCATTGGGCTTCTCCATCTGGGAAGTTACCCTGAGCACAAGTCAGTTTGTTGAACCTTTTATTCAACCTCTAATTAGCAAAAAAACATGTTGCTATCGCCCTAATAAATAATAGATATACATCTGTATACAGGTAAACATGTTTATATGGGGACATGTGATGACACAAACATCCACAGTAAACAGTTTCTAGACAAATTTGAAATATGAGTGCACTGTTACAACAGCAATCCTTTATATGGGACATTAATTATTGCCATATTTTCATTCACAAAAATTATGAGAAAGTTCACAATTCATTTTTTACCATTAGGCACATCTCGACACTAATTACAGGCGCCCGGGGACACATGGGCACCAAAAATCTAGGTCTCCATGGATATCCCCAAAATTCCAGAATTTCTACATATAAAGCTCTATGCATATACATTTACGGTAGCCCCAAAACTTTCAATCTGGACCCCCAAGGTCAAAAGTTAGTGTGGAGCCCTGCATTAGGCATTACCAAAATTTGCTCATCTTTTATAAATATTTTCATAATTTCAAAACACCCCATTCTGAAGAAATATTTGTCTCTGGTTAATTTTAGGTTCCTCGCTCTTACCATTGGTAGTATGAGATTTTTTGAGATATGAAACTGTCAGCAAATTATGGTCGATCACACCACCATACATGCATGTGCATTACCTCTCAACTTACAGTTGAAAGGCTGTGAAAGAATTACATGTAAATGATGTCATCAGGCATAGCACCATTTACAAAGACTTGGATTAAGTCACTTTGACAAAAAAGATCTATCCTGTTTGAAGGCTATACTGGTCTATATATCGCAAGATGAAATGTACATGTATAATCTACATTTCCCTACGTGTGCATACTTGTTTAAAAAGGAGAGCAGCAACAACATAGTCATGAATGAACAAACATTCGTCATTGTATAACTGAGCCCCACCCATTAGCCAGGCCCCAACAAAGAAAAATGGCTTCAAGACATCTCAATTTATCGAAAATCAGAATATAAATACCTGCCACTCTGGGTCACTATTTTTTCTTTTTTTCATCAAAGGTGCTCTTTCTAAGATGTTTTATGGAAAAAGCTAGATGTAAATTTGCTACAGTGCATTTTGGGGGCTTTTCAGAGCTAAATGTTTATTATTTTCCCATCAAATAGTTTTTTCCATACTTTTTCCTCTCTGTTATCAAGAATTTTCTCAAATAATCGATTGTTCATGGACAAATTTGCTATTTACTGGTATGCTGAATTTGTATTTAATTTTGTATCATTTAACACCAACAGGTACAAACTTTGGATGCAGCATGAACCAGGCATTTAAATTTCCATATCAAATGCAAAATGGACACAAAAATAATAAATGAAATCTGAGATAGTATGTATTTGGAGCAAGAAGGACATTAACTCATGTACTTCACTCTTGCAGTTCTACAATATCTAGGTCCCATTTTATAAAACTTCATATCAATAACATCTGCCACAGATCTATGACAATTCTATTGTATAGTCAATCAAATGAAAGGGTTTCTGTAGCCCATAACAATTATCATATCTTGTAATTGTTAACAAGTTTCATTAAACAGGGCCCATATCTTCCCCGGTATAACTGAAGAGGAGGATCAATTCATATTATTCTCTTTGAAATGTTAATTGAAGAATAAGTGTTTGTCTTGAGGAACAGCCTATAGAGATTGTGACATGATTTCCACAGTGATTTCCCTGATGCATCCTTTATCCCGGGTAAAACTGAATAGGGAGGTTTCATTTAACCTGATGGGCAGACAGTGACATATTTGTTGAATATTGTTCCAATTATTAACTTTTTCTACATAATACATAATAGCAGAGTGCTATCATTTTCTATTAATTTTGCCCGACTTGGCAGCTAGATCTAAGAACAATTTTATATTTAAAAAAATAGTTGTGACTCAACTGATTTGTCTGTTCAAAACCACTCCTAGGCATACAGTATGTAATATATAATCATGTATCTGTTAGTACACACACTTTTGAGTACTTTGAGTGAGGGATAAGATTCAAAACTCAAATCTAAAAACTGTGAGGCACTACATGTATAAAAGGATCACTGAGAGGCAATGTTTTTTACCATGGCCCCACAGCAGTCAATATTTGTTATTTTGTTTTACATGTATAATATATAATATAACCAGAGTGGGCCCTTAAAACAAGAAAGTTTCTATTTCTATTTGTGCATATGATGTGCATTCACTACCTTACTTTGCTTCATTTTGTATGTGCAAGAGCTCTTGAGGAGGCAATATTTTTCACCACTAACCTGTAAATGTGATACAGCAGTCAATAGTCTATCTACATACATACACTTTTAACCAATTACAGGATTATAATCTAAATACAATGGGCTGATCCACAAGGGCCCCTAAATTTCAACCCCAGACTATCATAATTTCAACAGCATGGGGCCCATACATAGAAACCATAAAACTTTTAAGTCCACAACCCCAGAGAAAACGTTGCCCTAACACATCAACACAAGAATAAAGAAATGCAAATAGCCCACATAGCAAATTGAAACTCAGCATTTTATACAGAAGGGCCTTAATGGTACTATGTCCCATTTGCAGGCCAAAAAAATGAAAAGGTTAAATTCCACCGGCATTTGAAAGATAATACTAAATTAGAACTTCCCTCCAAACGAAAGGGCTTGAAAATGTTTTTTGTGCGGAAATAACGACCGTTAGTTGTCGAATCGACTGTAGCGATTGCAATCCATTTTAGTAAATGGTCTGATTTTCAGACCCTTGTACCGAATGGTCGTACGTTTTGTGCTGTGCAAAGATTCAATCAGTTTAATTTTGGCCATTACAAGAAGTGGGTTATTGATGTAGACAAATGCTCATGCATGTACCCTTTACAGCTCATATGTATGTTATTTAACACCCCCCCCCAAAAAAAAGTCAGTCACTCAATAGTGTCTGACAGTGAAGTCTAGAAGGTAAACAGGTTTCCTTGCATAATTTGAATACTAGGACACTGCTAACGTTTAAATTTCACAGATACGACATTCATGTACGTGACATATATATTCATAATTCTTAAAAAGTTCTACAGAATTTGATGTTGGCTGCAAATGGGACGTATAGTACCTTTAACTCTTATCCTGCCATAATGAATACAGCCCAGTGCCACAGGGCTAATCCCCATTTTGCCAAGCCACAAATCCCCCCTGTGCCAAGTTTATTTTGAGATAATCTGATGTACGCGATGGTACGAACAATAGCATGTGCGAAACACTCAGCACAGTACAATGAACATGAACAATAACTGCTATTACGAATGCGAGCAAGCATGCATAAAGCAGCAAAGCAGTGGATCGCTCGCGTGAATTAAGCAGCCAATCGATAGCGCTCGCATGTACAAAGCACTTTAACGGTAGCGTGCATGCGGCCTTTTGGCAGGATATGAGTTAAGGGAAATTTAAAAGGTGTAATTTCCTTTGGTATTGGAGGGAGAAATGATTTTACCCCGATCTTTTAGCTTTGTTTTAAAATATCCAAACAGGGACGTGATAGAGAAGAACTGGAATCAAGCCGCTCTCCTTTGACCCCATGCTCCAAGCCGCCGAAAAGTTATGCGCTCATCTGCAACTGTTGACCAGGTGCCGAGATAAAAGAGCGCATGAAATTTCAGGATTTAGAATTCCTACATCAGAAAATGGTATCACAGCAACTGTTCACTGTCCCTTTCAATGATTTCTCATCCATTGTTGAATGTGTAAAGAGTAGAACAAGCGAACACAAACTTGTGTAATTTCATCCTTTTTTAAAACTTCAAAAATACAAAAAACACGCGAAAACACGCAATAGCAAACTTAATGTTATTGAAGATTATAAATCATGGATTAAATAAAGGGACATTAAAACATACACAAAATAGCGCATTATCCTAAAATATTGAGTTTTTGTCAGGATGTAATTTTTCTTTTACCAACTCTGGCACACAAATTATAGGAAGGACGGAGTACTAAATTTGAAAATCTGTTTGATGCACTATTCCCAATACAAACCCCATTTAAAGTTTTTGATTTACACTGAAATTTTGCCGGTAATTTAAATATTTTGTAATAAATGTAAAACTGGTACCTGGCTTCCGAAAGTCCCCACAGTGGAAGCGCGGTTCAGAGCATGGAACTTCAAAGCCAAGTGGAATGTTACATATCCCATTGTTACGCTTTAGAACTCACGAATGCGTTTGAATAAATTACAAGAGTTTCGCCTCCTTTCTTTCACCTCCCTGATCCAAAGTTCTTTATGAGCTTTCTACACGTACAGGCACCAGCAACTATCATAAGATCATGCAGATTCTTACTTGGCTACCCACAATATTGCCTGTGGCAGTTACTTGTACAGCCTCATTGCAGCCAGGTGATATTGGACATATTTCACACATAACACAAGCACATGCAATTTTAGAGCTTAGTTTCTAAATAATGAGTTTCAGCCTTGTGAATAATCTGAATAAAAAGACTGCACTATAGGAGACATCGTTACATGTATATATGAAAATTTATCCTTTAAGTATCCATAATTTCATAGTACATAATCAAGATGTAGAAAATAAAAGGAACATGCCATGCAGCACTTGTCATGATCACTACTCTGATACACTGTACATACATGTACATGTACATGTTCAACATTTAAGAGTACCATGGACAATACTTTCAACCCCTGGACCAGGATGTATCCTAGAAGACCAACAGCCCATGAGACCGATAATAAGGGTCTCATGGAACCCTCAGATAACTTTTCAGAAGCCCAGCAAATCTGAGATTGTCGGTCTCTGTGGCTGTCATTCTTGTGGTCTATACACCAACCAGACAACTAACTTTGAGGTAATAGAATTAAGGGCTATTTGTCCAGGGGTAGCTATCGATCGGTTGGTAGGTTTCCTAGGGTTTGTTGTCCTAGAGGATGGTTTCAAGGGGGAATTTGGGGGCAGATAATCATTCTAAAGAATCAAATGTTTAGATGCAGGTCTGCCAACAATTCAAATGGTTTCAATTAAAAATTTTCTACAGGATGTTTTCTCAGAGATGTCAATCTCACATACCTTCATGTATATACTTTAGATCCAAATAAATTTATATAAAATCTGTCACTTGAATTGGAGACATCCCAGTTAATTAAAAGTTCACAAAACTGGAGATCTGTGATATCAAAGGTACACAAGGCTATGATCAAATTCAGTCTTGAAGTCCTCCTGGACACAATTTTGATGGTTCACAAGACTGATACATATGTTTGTCTAATGGAACATCAGTCTTGCAAACCTTCAATCAACTGGGCTGTACATGTAAACATTTTCACAAAGGCAGATGATTCATCTACAAAATACATTTGCAGTCCACTATAAGTTAGTAAAAACTGAAAAGGTATGAAGTGGAACATATATAAGCAAAAATAATAACATGCAGGAAATAAACAAGGCAACTTGGGAACATTTGATGCAGGGAGGACAAACAGGCTTCGAGTAAATAAGAGGACAGGCAAAAACAGGAATTAAATAAAAACTTACGGGTCTGTATGAGTACTGGAAAGAGCAAGAAAACAAACAAAACGGATGTTAATCAAATTATCTTTGAAGGTAAATAATCAAAATTATTTTAGAAAGGGATTGCAATATAATAACAATAAAACATTACTTGCATTGATTAATATTCATTCATAATTAGACAAAGTAACTGAAATGAATGAAAATCTTTTGCAATATAAGTACATGCATCTGTATATATATATATGTATGGAGAATTTTATGTTAATGACAATATTTAACCAACGTTTATGGTATATTTTGATTATCTGCCTCGACTACCTCTACCTTAATTAGACTTATTTCTATAACAAAATCCCCAAACAATTTATTCCTCTGGATTTTCCATTTAAACAATGCTCTTTCTACCATTCAGGGGAGAGACAAATAGAAAATTATTAAGAAAACTGCACATGTATGCTTTGGGGATGCTAAAAACTCAAAATTTCATCTCAAATTGCTATTAATCTCAAATAGCAAATATATATTTACAATGCATGATATTCATATGCAATATGCATTGGAATGCAGAGGGCATTGTACATTACCACTATGTAACATCTATATGTATATCATATAGCATATTCTGTACTGCATAGCCTTCATTTGGGTTTGTATACACACTGGAAGCAGTAACGAACACACACAAGATGATTTATGATGTAAATATGTATCATACGATGTGATGGTTGAATACACTTATTAACATAACATAACTATATTAACATGTCCCATTTTACTGGTGTGTAATTGCACCAGTGTGCTTTGTGTATGGTTCATAAATGATCAAACACTGCAGGATCAAGAAATAAGGCTATTCTTTGTGAAAGAAGTGTGAGGACAGGCCCCTGTTCGTCTGCTTGTAAGATTACTTTGAAGTGAAAAAGGCCCCAAATCGAAGGGGCCCTTTTCTTTGCTTTCAGGGGTGCCTACAGGGGAGCCCTCACACTCAGAAAACGCTTAAACAGACCTGTAATCCATAATGTAATAAAAAAGGTATTTAAATGAATTATGCATTGAACAATTACTATTTCACCATACTGGTTCACATGTATGGCATATCTACATGTAATATGCCACTCAAACCTTCTGGTGAACTTTGCGGACAAATTTCACTAGTGTACATGTAAATATTTGACAATCGTGACATTTTCTAAAAGTGAATGTCCATTTTGCAGCAGTGTAAAAATACTTTTTTTTGCTTACAGGGATTTGTTACATGCAAATGTACCTACATGAATATACAAGCGAGACTTCATTCAAGTGGTTTTAACTAATTTTATTGTATTTTACATATCTTTTTCATCTTTCAAGACCTCTTTCGGAGCTTTCCATATCTAAATCGTTCACAACTCCACAACCTTATTCACTGGTAGGCCTATATAATTGCACTACAATCATGTAAATTATGTATGACAATGATAGTAAGCAAATATTAACCGACTACGAGGGTAATGGTACAAACTATCATCGCCGAGGTGATCTCGGGGCTACTATCATCACGAGCCGCAAGGCGAGGGATGATAGTAGCCCCGAGATCACGGAGGCGATGATAGTTTGTATCCATTGCCCGAGTAAATTACGAGGTTAATATTTGTTTTATATCCCACATCGGCAATAAGGTCTATTTAAAGTGAATTTTACATAATTACAAGAAGCTAGGTTTTCGCTCGCGGCGTTCTGATTCTGCAAGCAGTTTAGCTTCAGCAGATATCGGTAGATATCGATATCATTTCGCGTATCCTACTTTGCTATGCTTATTCAATGGGCAAGTGGGGAAGCAGCAAAAAAATACTATACAACATGTACTATCGCAGGGTGCTAGTACTTATCTCTCATTGATCATGTGACCTCGTTTAGACCAATCAGATTGCAAGATTCTTAGTATGTGGGATATAATAAATTTTATATGGGATTTTAACTGTATACATGTAGACTGATTACCCTACTGTGCAGTGTATGTCTTTTTATTTAACATCTATCATAAAAATGTATCATGTACATGTACAATTATTTTACATTACAAGCACTACTAAAGATAATCATCAGCAAAACGTGCTACTTTCATTACAAAGTTTCATTTATCCAATTTCAAAATGTACAATGAAATTATTAAGCGGGCACTTCATGTAACTTTATTTACATCGCTCACAGCATTTTTGTGTGGATACATGTATACATGTACTTCCAAAAATCATACAAAGCACAACTAGTCAGTGCAAAGTCAACATAATACCCCATTTAAGTATTTACCCCTATTTAATAAAATGGTATGGCATTTAGTTATTTATTTTATTTTATTTTTAGATGGAGGACCTACTTTCTTATATTTGTTTGACCTCCAGTGTTCATTCCCATTATTTACAACTATATTTAAGGAAATTCATAAAGACTACATGTAGATTTGGACATTGATGTTGTAAATACCAATTTGCTATTTTGTGGTAATGCACTGGCATATATGGGCACAGCCAGCTGGTGCTGCTCCCCCAATTAAACCTAGTATCCACTTACATTTTTACATACACATAATCAGAAAATCAGCCCTTTTTTTGCCTCTCTGACTCCTCCTTTCACAAATTCCTAAAAGAATGTAATAAACATACTGTACATGTATTTTTTTTTTGGGGGGGGGACCTTTCCACTGATTGTTCTAAATTGTTGTACACCCATTTCCCCCCTTATAGTGATCGAATCATACATTTTTGTAGATCCTCATGTAGTGTAAAATTGTAAATTTAATTCATAAGCATAATAGGAGTAGGACCATGTGTACGTCCATGTACATGCATATATTCATATAATATGGATACCTAGCATTTAGCATTTGGGGAATTAAGACCATTAAAAGCTGTAATTTTCTACTTGTTATTTGCATTGGCCTCTAGTTATGGGACACATATATTTTGGAGCTTTAATGTATTGTTTCCGACTGCATTACAACCAGAAACAGCAAAAGAGCGAAATGCAGCATTAAAAGCATGTATCATTGCCTACATGCATATACCTTCAACGCATGTACAACGACTGCCAAAGTATCTGCACCCTTTCTTAGGCCCGCATGGAGAGAAGGAATCGTTTATGAATTATGCGTAAAGGCCAGGCAGCGAGCCAACAGCTTGGCGGGGGAACCTGTAAGGGAACCCATACTCAATTACATTCAACTGCACACATACGTAGGGTCTGGCACAAATACTGCTCTAGCCGGCTCGCTAGCTACCAGTAGATTTCACCCTGCAAAGACACTGTGCATTGCATATATGTGTACAATGCACATGTATATGCATGCACGTGTACATGTATGGCACATACAGAGCTTTTCGTACTTGGTGCTCATGATGTGCATTAAACCTCCAAGTACTGCGTCTTCCAAAATTTGCATATTTTGCTCAAGTACTACCCGAGACAGAGGTCTCGGGAGTGTTGGGGGGAAGTGCAAGTCGTGATTTTCCCCTAAATGGCGCCACGCCTTCTTAATTTTCAAGCAAATAGCTCTCCTTGTTCTACCTCAATGAAAGATATATGAAGGGCTTGACACTAACAGGCACCCAGCACACATGGGCGCCCCAAATTTACGTCTGGACCCCCCAAATTTCAATTTTTTAACATATAGCTCATGCATCCATACTCTAAGAGAGATCATTCCAGGCCCCTTTCAAAAAAAGTATATCAACAAGTTAGTGTGAAGCCCTGATATATATGTAAGTCCAGATATCAGAAGACAATATTTTGCATGAGCCTAACCTATACTCATTTAGTTGATTATTTTGTATTGCAAAATATGACAGACAAAGGGAACACAAAAAACATTGCTTTATTTAAATCATTGATGATCATAATTTTAATTGACATGTACGTGTAGGTATTCAAATAGTTATCCCATCCAGAACAATACAGCAGGCAAAAATAATCAGATCATAAAAAGATCATATTTACTATACAGGAGCATTCATCCATGTTATTTTGTTAAAAGACTAGAAAGCCAACCGTGATACATGTACATGTAAAAAGATAAAGGTCAAATTTTGTTTTGGTAATTATACTGTTTCATCAAGAAAAAACCATTAAAATGATGCAAAAGTTCGTATTTTGCTGAAAGTGATCCACATGCATTAAACATGGAAAAAATCACGAAATCAGCAATTTGGGTAGAAACGCTATTCCTTGCAACAATTTATTAATTCTGAAGGACAGCCATTTGGCTGAAGTATGCCACCCTTCTAAAATAAAATAAACAAGTAAACAAACGAACCTCTTAATGCACAATTATTATTCTTGTTCATGCTATTTTGATGTGTAATTGTGATATATACTGTCTAATATCTATACGTTTTGTAAATGCATTGTAAAACATTGTTATTGTGAAAGATGACACAGAAACCAATAAAAAAACATTTCCTAACTTCACCTACTGTATATACATGTAAAATCGTACACATGTATGTAAGCAGTATGAAAATCTGCATTTATGAAATCCAGGACAGTGTTTAATTAGATAATTAGACACTGTCCTGGATTTCATTGTAAATGCTAACATCAATTAATAATGATTAATACAGTCACATTTCAGTAAAATGCATTAATTGATTATAAACCATTCCTAAGACTCTCTCTCTCTCTCTCTCTCTCTCTCTCTCCCTCTCTATCCCCTCCCCTCCCCCTCTCTCTCTCTCTCTCTCTGCCTCCCTTTCTCTTTCTCGTTTTCTCTCTCTGCCTCCCTCCCTTTTCTCCTTCTCTGCCTCTCTCTGTGCCTCCACATCTCTCTCACTTTCTCTCTCTCTCTCTTTCTCTCTCTCCTTCTACCAAGAATGAACAGATCACGATTTTTCTCTTTGGACCAGGCGAACCCTGCAGTACAACACACACACACACATGCCTCGATCCTGCAGCCCAGCAGGAATAATAAGGGAAGAGATTTTGTGTACAATGCCGATGTGCCCTAGACAGTGAAGTGTCTGTGAAGCAAGCCATCCACAGGCATCATCCAATTTTGATTACATCTATATCAGATTACAACGCCTTGGTGGACCAGGATCATCATGCCCTTGCCTCCTGGCCAATATACAGTGTATATGCCTCCGTTTTTCTCTTCCTTGCCATTGTATTATTAACCCCCTTCCCTTTGGTAAGTATCTGTTTTATGTAGGTGTTGGCTCAAACCCAGTGTCTGATAGCGGTGTAATCGGCATGCTTGGTTTGATTTGAAAAGAATTATGCCCCATTTTCTTGGAAATATTCCCAAAGCATGTCTCTGAAATGGCTGTATATATATAGTCAATGTACACTGTACATGCATGTACTGTACATGCATGAATGTCGAATGTGGAATATTTGCCTGCCGACTGTATAGTACTATCCAGCAATAATTGTCTGAAGGTGAACAAATGCAACGTAGCACACAGAAAAGCCACATTGCTGTGCATATACACTGTACATGTATGTGCGTACATATACACATACATTGTATGTATTCCTACAAAAAAATTACATCGTATTAGAACCATTCGGACACAAGCCAATAAACCGCTTAAAAAAAAAAATCAACAATGGCAAACTAAAATGAGATAGGCCTAGCTGGCTTAGTATACTGTATGTATTTCTGTATAGCATCTTAAAACTCACAGACCGGTGAACCTGTAAAGGAGTCATTGCAGACAGCCTTGATTTCTCTTTTCTTTTTTACCCCAGCAACAAAAAAAGAAAATGCCTCTTGCCATTCTCTCATAAAGTTTGAATGTGGCAGTTTTGGGGGGCAGTAAGCTGTCTAGAAAAGGCTTATAAAGCTATCATGTCTTTTGGAAATACACCAATCTACAATTGGCATCCTCCACCCAGGCGCAGTAAATTGGTACCAAAAAGGGAGACATTCCTGAAAAGGCTGGAAAGCGGTTGTAATATTTTAAGGTTTATTGCTTGGTTGTTTGCTTATTCATAGATACACTACTATTCCAAGATATACATTCGGAGTTGCTTGTTACTTAATAAAAACCATCAAAATGTAATCATCGCATCAACAATATAATTTCCAGTGAGTCTCCAGTACATTTCAGCGGTGCATGAGCATCAAAATCAGGAGTCTAGCTAAAGCTGGATAATATTATATTGGATAGCCTTGAGCATCTTCCATATTGTGAGTATATCTACATGTCTGAGCGCTAATAGTCAATTTTTTACATTGTATCAATATGACAGTAATAATTATAATAATCTGAATTTATATAGCGCTTGATACGAAATACCCTCTTTTTTAAGTACTTTACAAATGTCATTACCCCGGTCATCGTATTTTTTCACCCACAATGTGCACCATCTCCACTCCCTGGGGAGTATTTCTACAATATGGTCACCATGAGGGCATATGGAAATTACTAACACAAAGGCTTTTGTCATCCTACCAGGTCCCCATTTCTCTCCACGGTATGGAGTGACAAATGTAGATTAATGCCTTGCCAAAGGACATTAGTACCGTGTCAGCGATCGAACCCTAAACCTTTGCATTTCAAGCAAGTGCTTAAACCACTCGACTATGACACGCCTCACAATGTAACAATACCATTGTGAGTCTATATAATGCTAGACACATGTACAGTACATGTCCATGTATGCAGACTGACAAAATGATGGATCTGGAAAGAACCATCAATTGCCAGTAAAAACCTGTGTTCCAGTTTAAGATACCCATTTTGAGGCCTGTTCCCATCATCCCTGAACCAAGCATCCAACTGCATAGAAATCCAAAATATAATCAAAAATATCTATAGAAAACCTATGAATTCAATCATAAACAAGTATTGATTTCTCTCTCCAAACCACTCATGCATGCCACAAACTATCAAGTTCTTGATCGGGTTTATACTTTACAACTGTATGCAAATATGCAGTTTCACAAGTACTGAAGAATATGAATGGTGAATGTATTTTTGTATATTCCTTTCAGTTAAGACCTTACAAAAGGTGGCTCGTTCAATAGCAAGTACTGCTCTTTCATGGGGCCCTGTTCTCCCAAGGGGGCCCCTGTATGACATTGACGTACATGCATGTATCTGGATTCTTTTTAAACAGCCATAAGAATATCAAATACATAACTGGTAGAGTGCACACAATCAATTTTATGCTACATGTAACTCAGATTTTGTTTGATAACTGTGCATGGGTGTACATGTTTATTTCTATGTGCCTACATGAAAGATATCCAGATGTTTGTATTAAATGCATGTTCCCTGAATGTATATGTAGGGTATGGAAATAAGCATTTTTATTATGATTATACAAGGTAAGTTTATAAAGTGTAAACATCTCTTCAAATGTAGTTGGCAGCCTTGTGGAATTTTGTAGGACGTATGTTTACTGTACGGTGTTTGAATTTACATATTATATCCGAAAATGTTCCAAAACTTTAATAAATGCTTCCTGTTTAGCTATGAATGAGACTCCAATCAATCCTCTTGAGGCATTATCTACATGTAGACTAGACTTTCTCCTGACTAGACCCTTCAGAATTGGAGACCACACTGTGGAGACCACACTGTGAATGCACAGATCAAAGATTGCCAGCATCAAAGGCCCATGCCCATTATAGGTTGGGTCCAGGGGGCAGTCTCCTGGGACATTTCCAGGTAAACGTACGTGTATATTGTCTTTTAAATGAAACAAGCAATTTTATACATCAAATAAATCAATATATTGATCTTCCATCCAAAACAGTAAAGCTGAAATTCCTGTGATCATGATCTAGCATGTTTACAAACTTCTATCCCCTCAACATTTCCATTACATATATACATGTAGCTCTTTCAGCTATACACTAAGTTCATACTTGTATTAAAATGACACTAAATTACTAAAAGATACATAAATGTTTATTTGGCTGTCAAACAATGTTTCATGATGATGAGGGAGGATGTTTCATTCATGTATGATATTCAGTATGTGCAACCAAACATGTATCTGCGGGAAAAGTTGATGTTTAAAGAAGGTGTATCCTGCAAGATTTTTATGAAATATGTTATGTACCAAGTCTTAACATCACACGTACTGTTGAAAGATGTTGTAGTATGATTGTTTCTGTAACTTTCACACCCTGTTCATATTTTTATTTATTATTTGAATCCAAGCGTCCTTTGGCAAGACATTAATCCTCATTTTCCACTCTCCACCCAGGTGAAAATGGGTACCTGGCAATTGCTAGGGAAATAATAATTGCAGGGCCCTAAGGAAGAACAGCAGTGATGCTTTCCTGGGTAAACAATATCATTAATAAAAAGTATTTATCTTTAGATGAAATAAATGGATAAAAAGCAAATATCGTATGTCAAACAGAAGACATACCACTAAATTTGCCCTTAAAAAGGAAAGGACAGGTACAGTGTAAATGCGATTTTCTATAATGTGCAAATCTCTGAATTGAAAGATAGAAATAATGAATTGATGATGATGATACTGATGATGACAATAACGATGATGACGATGGTGGTGATGATGATGATGATGACGATGATGATGATTACTGAATGGTGATGGTGGTGATGATAATGGTGATGATGATGATGATGCTGCCATTCTTGTTGATAATTGATGACGGACATTGCTTGTAAGAGGCATGAA
The DNA here is from genome assembly GCA_037976565.1 of Mesocentrotus franciscanus. Taxonomy (NCBI): domain Eukaryota; kingdom Metazoa; phylum Echinodermata; class Echinoidea; order Camarodonta; family Strongylocentrotidae; genus Mesocentrotus; species Mesocentrotus franciscanus. Next base: position 35,366,905 of record CP137668.1, on the reverse strand, counting down.
AGTTGGGCTAGTTGGAGACATTTTTTTGTACATTTTTGTTTTACATTAACAAAAAAATGATACACAGGTATATATGTATTACTATTGTTCAACTATCAATTATCCTTGCAAGAATCTTCTACTCTATGTCTACTACCCAAAAAGCCATTTCGTAATTATGGATATTAATAAACAAAGAAAATATTGTTTCATAACTCCCACAAGCTTTCAGAAATTACACAAAAGGTTAAACAGTATGAGATTTTTGTTACTTTACATATGTGACCAAGTGGCCTTGTTTCATGGAGTCAATCGTACATGTACATTGTAGGCCATTTCAATTATAGTCAGGTGGCTTAGCATCAAATTTATCGATTATCGTTACTTGCCGGATAATAGGAGTGGACTACGAGGCGACGCCCCTGTCCCACACCCTTATATGATATTCTTGCCGGGGGCTCCTACATGTACCCTAATATCGTTCAGTAGGTCCTAATGAAGTCCTGTACCAAAAATGGCATTTGTACAACACCAAATAAATGTTATATTACCTTCTAAATTATTTGGGGGCTACGAGGCGACGCCCCTGCCTCACACCCTTATATGATATTCTTGCCGGGGGTTCCTACCCTAATATCGTTCAGTAGGTCATAAGGAAGCCCTGTACCAAAAATGGCATTTGTACAACAACAAATAAATGTTATATTACCTTCTAAATTATTTGGGGCTACGAGGCGACGCCCTGCCTCACACCCTTATATGATATTCTTGCCGGGGTTCCTACCTAATATCGTTCAGTAGGTAATAAGGAAGCCCTGTACCAAAATGGCATTTGTACAACAACAAATAAATGTTATATTACCTTCTAAATTATTCGGGGCTACCGCCCTGCCTCACACCCTTATATGATATTCTTGCCGGGGGCTCCTACTCTAATATCGTTCAGTAGGTCCTAAGGAAGCCCTGTACCAAAAATGGCATTTGTACAACAACAAATCAATGTTATAAAATCATTTGGGGCTCCAAAGACGCCCTCCCCCACACCCTTAAATTGAAATTTTTGCTGGGGGCTCCTAGCCTAATATCGTTAAGAAGGTCCTAAGGAAGCCCTGTACCAAAAATGGTGCTTTTATCCGGGAAGTAACGATAATTTCACTAAGCCACCTGACTATTAAAAGTAATTGTAAACATCAGGTAAACAATCACATTCGGTCATATCTACAGAACTGTATGAAATTGTTTGCTTTTTCTTTTCTTTTTCTTTTTCAAATTCATTACAAACAGTATATGAAAGATTTGTACTACATTTATGTCAATATTATTATGTTTGTTTTAAATCCCCTACAAGTATTTGTTGCTATTTATACATACACATGTAACTGCTACTATGCCTGTGTATGAAGGTGCTCTTTACCAAACAAATTTACATAATGGTTTGGTAAAAGTCATTATTCAATGAAATATATCAGATGATTATTCTTATTGCAGGTACTTGTAAAACAAGTGTAGAATCCATCTCCTCTCCAGAGTCCAGCTTAACCTTTAGTTACATAAGAAAGTTAATTACATGGGTAATACCAGCATTTATATGTTAATTACAGTATTTTTCTTGACAGAACAAAGATCCCTCCTTACATGAAGTTGGTTTATATATTAAACTTATACATGTACATGTACATGCACATAATGTGTATTAGGTCATTAAAAGTGAATTTTCTTATGTAGCATTTTTTGTATTTTACCTTGGTTTAATCTGTTCTGAAATGCTGAACAGTTAAAGAGTTTGAGGTAAATTAATCAAATAAAAACAGGTCAAAGTGGGTGAAAATTTCAGTTTTTTTTTCAACTTTTCATGGCAGCCCTTGACTTGCCTAATTTGCACTCTGATTAATTAATGTACTAAGGTACAGAAATATGAAGCACACTGCACACTATGTACATGTACTGTACATGTATCTTTATATCATTTCATTTTCCTGCATCACTTTTTCAAGAAATGTACCACTTCCATGTCTAACTAGGCCTCACATGTCCATTGGCATGTCTTTTAGCTGCTCACTGTTCTTCCTTGTATATCAATTTTGTATCAAGACACCCTATACCAGTTGTATGTGTAGATGCCTCCATTGCACCTACGACAGTACAAGAACACATGTACACTTCAACTTCATTTATTGGGCTGGATACGGGAGATACAGTACATGCTGAAATACAGCTTTTCAGTAGGGTCTATGCATATGATAAATGTCTGCACATATTGCTACGATTGCTTGTAACAAGCCCTCGTGTTTTTGTGTGTGTGTTTGTACATTTTATTTGAAATGGAAATTTAAAATAAAAAAATCAGAGATACATGTATTACCACTTTGTTTATGTTTATCACTTGTAAACAGAAGAAGTATTTTGCAAAACATAACCCGACATTGAATGTCATATATGCAGCTGTGTGCGCTAACGATAGTTAATGTGTATAGTGTACAATAGTTATGTTACACCACGTACACTGAACATTGGTAGTAGAAGACTTGCAAATACTTGTACATACATACAACACATGGCTAATCTGCTGCAAGGTCCATTTGTTTTGTATTCATATTATGTAAAACCTGCCTACGTCAATCAACGATATTGACCGAGGGTGAGGGTGTGTCATGTACATGAGGTGCAGAAGAAGGTAGAGTAGATTTTTTACAAGGTTACATGTATGTTGTCTATCGCAATAATGTAAAGGCACTCTGTCAATGACCAACCAAATGTTTTTTTCTATTGACAAGTCATATTTCTCTAAAAACTTTTCACCAATATTGTGTGCTGTTTGTAAGACTTTTTTTGTTGTTCTTGTTTCTGATTATTCTTTTTAGTTTTCATTTCCTTTGCTGAACATCAATGAGAAGGTGCCTGGCACCTTATTAAAGGGCCTCATGCAATGCTTGTGGTTAAAGGGAAATCCAACCTTAATAGTAGTAAACTACTCTAGAAGAAAGCAGAAAATCAGAGGAGCAAAGTGGTGAAAATTTGAACGAAATCAGGCAAAAAATGAGAAAGTCATGAATTTTTCAAACTTTTTTAATGACTAACGGTATACACAGGGGCTTTTTAAATTTGACTGAATCAGCAGTGTCACAGTGACGAAGAGCCGGTCAACTTTCCCATTTGATCCAACACAGAAAATGACTAAAATTTCATTTTTCTGTTTCTCTTATTTTCCCGCTTTCATACAAATGCAATTATTACAAGGTTTGGATTGCCCTTTAACACTTAACTGCAATGTGAGAGTTAAAATCTAAAAAACTATGACGTATTTTAAATATTTCATTTTATACACACGAGTATAATATCCATATTTGATTTACAGTGTAAAAATACTGTTTTGTTTGCTGGATCTCTTTTTAGATAAATGTAAAAGCACTTTTTGCTTACAGCATGTTGAATGTATTTCATTATCTTCTGGTTATTATTATCATATATTGTTACCAGAGCTCTTTTGCACAGCTAACTCGCAATCACTCCGGTATAGTTTTTTTTAAGTTTTTTTTTACTGTTGACATACTTTACTAAATCCATTTATACAAATTATATAGACCTTTATATGCACATGTACATACAATTGTACACTACTAGTATTTACAATACATCATTTACATGTCTAATCCATTTATTGAAATAATTGAAAGTCATTTCAAGGACATTTGCCTTTTGTCTAGCATACAAGGAATTGTGTTAACATTAAAGCTGCTTACAGTGAACCAAGCGCTTAATTGTTGACGTTTTGCACAACACATCATGTTTCTTCAGCAATGCAATGTTTATGTCTCTAAACATATATACGTTACCTGTGTGTGATTCCCAATTGGTTCGCCTACGTTATCCCCAGCTTCCAGATCGCGCGGTTGCAGAATACCGGCAGCCGTAGATCTCGCCATCATTCGGGACTCAATTCTCCCTCAGATATGCACGAAATGCTACCACATGGCTCCACGTAATAGTCTAAAGATCCTCATTTCTTTCAAATGTCTGCCAAAACGTCCCAAATATGTGTCCTACGAACGATAACTTGTCCCAAGAAAGTGACGCCTATATCTTCCAAATGCACAAGGCGGTATACGCTTGGTATCATAGCTGTGTTACCACCGTTTTATTATGTACCTTCATACGGCGCTCTCACAGTGCATTTCCATGCACCGCTAATGCATCGCATTCTACGCGTACACTTACAGCAAAACAGTATGGCTGCTGGAGTACAATACCACTTTCTAAATGGGGGTGTCGTGAGTGGCGTTTTTTCTCCCATACTGCATTGGTACAAATGTAGCAATGCTTTTGGAATGCGCCCATGCACTTACACAACGTACACTCATCGTGGCGTCAACGGAAAAAAGTGAATCGTCTGTGTAAGTGATTGGAACACTAGCGTAATTCAGCTAATAGACGGAAAACAACCGTCTAACTTTACAATAAAATTAGTAAGTATTGTTTTTGCGCCTGTCCTTCTTAATTGCTATTTTAAATGTCTTCTTCTCCAGAAAATACAATGGAAGTATAACGTTTCCCTTGAATTTAAAGGGTCCAAAAAAGAGAAAACGCACTCTAGAGATTTGGGTGTGGGTGGGGCGTGGGGAGAAATTGTGCGGGGGTGTACTCTTTCCCCGAATTTTCTGGAGAGAGACATGTTTAGGCCTACAGACAGAGGCGAATTTAAAAACAGGGGTTATTTATAGAAATTTGTAATGTCGACGGGGTTATTAATAGATATTACCGATGTAATTAATTCAAAGCCTCCAGCAACTTGATGTTTCGTTTTCGACCATCACGGTGCATTATCCACAGGAACTGACTTGTTGATGGGTCGCTATTCAGAAGGAAAGTTATGTAGTGCTGGAATGTATTTAAATGCACCGTGTTAAAATGCTTTTGCTGACTCATAATGCATGTTTATGATCACCGGCCAACCCCCCGCACCCCTACATCCCCTTCCACGGCGCCATTGTTATTGAGAATACCTCTATACTTATGCAGTATGCATGTTATTGATCCGGACAATACACTAAGAATAGGAATAAGCTTCCCATGATATTCAAATTGAAGAACCTTATGTTTTCTTTCTAATCATAATCGATTCTCCTTTTTCCCAGAGATGTATATCTAATTATCATCCAGAACCCTTTTTTCATTTAACCCATATGAAATCAACCTTCAACTAAAAATATAGATATATTAACTGTATTATTCAAAGTAGATGCTTTATACCATCCAGTAATAAAAAGTACCAACAAGGCTGTGTATCATCATTCTGAATGAGTATTTATTTAAAGATACTATGTCCCTTTTGCAACCAACATCAAATTCTGTAGAACTTTTCAGGAACTATGAATATGTCATGTATGTCCTATTTGTGAAATTTAAACATCAGCAGTGCCCTAGTATTCAAATTATGCAAGGAAACCCGTTTACCTTCTAGACTTCAATGTCAGACACTATTGAGTGAATGACTGACATCTTTTTTTCTTTGGTAATAACATACATAAAGTGAGCTGTAACAGGTACATATTTTGTCTACATCAATAACCCACTGCTTGTAATGGCCATAATTAAACTGATTGAATCTTTGTGCAGTAAAAAACGTACGACCATTCGGTAAAAGGGTCTGAAAATCAGACTATTACTTAGGTGATTGCAATCACTTAAGTCGATTCGGCAACTAATGGTCGTTATTTTCCCACTAATAGCCATTTTCAAGCCCTTTTGTTTTGAGGGAAGTTCTAAATTAGTATTTGTCTTTCAAATGCCGTTGGAATTTAACCTTTTCAGCCTGCAAATGGGACATAGTACCTTTAACACATGTTATTGTTACACAGGCCTATATATCGCAGTTTTATCATTCCTTCCTATAAGAGCCAAGAGTTCAAACCAAATGGAATAATATAGTTTCCGATTTGCACTTTTTAAAAGTACTGTTGACATGACGATATCGAATGGGATATCAAAAATAACATGAAAGGAAAATTAAAAATTTGAAGAAAAACAAATCAAAAATTGACTGTGGTGTAAGATATATTCTGCAGGGGCGGCGATCCCGGGGGGGGCGACGGGTGGACACGTCCCCCTCAATTTTTAGGGGATCGTCCCCCTGAAAAATTGAAAAAGTACAATAAACAAAATGTATAGCAAATACTGACTAAAGACTGCAACACGCTTTTAGGCTCTGGAGGGCCCAAGAGTGCAGCGTTTAGACTAATAAAAATGCAAAAATCTTCTCGCTTGGTCGCTAACCTCCCTCGCCTCAAAATGTACAAGTAAATATTGTAGAAAATCTGTATTCCGTTGGTATCACGTAAGCACAGTTTACGCTATATATTTACAAGATTAAGAGTTATAGAAATAATTCAGTGAATATTCCGCTTGCTCTTTTCAGTAAGGAGTCATTACAACATAGTCTATTATATTTGCCAGGCTGATATTTGCCATTTCAACTCCCATAGCGATATCATTAATATACATGTATATGACAGAGGCAAGAGTGGGAAATTGAAATCCCATCCATGCCCAAGCTCCCTACTTACTAAAATTTACCTACTAAACTGATATTTACAAACATTCGGACTGCACCCTCATTACCGGCAAAGTAAAAGTGAAGTGTGAAAAAAGGTATATTGCTAGGTTTTATACTATAGTTTTGCTAAGGAATGTAATTTGTAATACAACAAAACTTCTAAAACCTGTAAGGGGGTCAGTGGCGGATCCAGGGGCCCGGGCCCCCTCCCCTAGAAAAAAAAACAGGTAAAAACACCCTGTTTTTGAAAAAAAAAGAAGTTGGGCCTCCTCCCCTGGCGCCCAAGGGGGGAGGGGTGGCGGTGGAGAAAAAAATTAACCCTTCCCGTAGGGAAAAAAAATTTTCGGGTGCCAAAAAAAAAATTGTGCTCACTACCCCTGGCGCCCAAGGGGGGGGTGGTGGTGGAAAAAAAATTACCCTTCCTTTTTTGCTCACTACCCCCGCCCCGAAAAATCGACCGGCACGATTTTCAAATTTTCGCACGAAGTGGGCCCCTTTTTAGGCCCCCTCCCTTGCCGCCGGCTGGATCCGCCCCTGAAGGGGGTAGTCACTGCCGTCACCTTCGCCCCTCTCGTTCACTACGCTCCCTCGTCCCCGGCACTGGCGTACTGATGGGGGGCTTGGGGCAATTGCCCACCCCAAATAAAATTCAAACGTGGTTTAAATCACATTCAATACCAGTGATTTACAAATGTCGCTGAATTTATATAATTTTCCGGGGTTTTTCTCACTTTTTTGTAAATTATACTTTTGTATGCGTTTATTGGAAAATGACAAATTCCCAAATTTACAGTCAGGCAAAATATAATTATGCTTATTTAGAAGCCTACATGTCAGGACCCACGGATCGGCCGGGCTCGACCCCCCCCCCCTTTTTTTGAAAAAGTATGTTGAAGAGAAACAGAAAGAAAGAAAGAATAGTGGCCTGCAAGTGTCACGAATGAGGTATCAAAATATGCTCATCTGACCGTAATTAAATACCTAAAACCCCTGAGCTTGCAGGCGGCTCCGCCCCCTAGACCCCATCAAGGGTCCTAAGGCGGGCCCCTGGATGCTCATCTGACCGTAATTAAATGCCTAAAAACCCCTAAGCTTGCGGGGGCTGCGCCGCCTGGATGCTCATATGACCGTAATTAATTGCCCAAAACCCCTGAGCTTCCGGGGGCTCTGCCCCCTGGACCCCACCGAGGGTCTTAAGACGGCCCCCTGGATGTTCATCTGACCGTTATTTAATGCCTAAAATCCCTGAGCTTTAGGGGGCTCCGCCCCCTAGACCCCACGCCGATTAGGGACCTGCCAGTGTTAAGAAATCAAAATATGCTTATCTGGCTGTAATTTAATGCCTAAAACCCCTGAGCTTCCGGGGGCATTACCCCTGGACCCCACGCAAATTTACGATCAACTCGCTTCGCTCGCTCCGCTCTACCTGATCATTAGTACCCCCCACTTTGAAAAATTTCCGCGGGGCATGCATGTAACATATAAGAGTGGTGGTGATACAGATTTTTCTTCTCCCCCAAGTTTTTGGTCCCTCGCATTTCGTTCCCCCGGTCATGAAAAGAAATCGCCGCCCCTGATATTCTGCACTCCAAGTGGGATAGTTGTTAAATAAAAAGTTGAATTATGGTTAGTTTGATTAAATCGAGAAAGAAACTGTCTGGAAGCAATTAAAAAAGGTTGAGTATGTTGTAATTAAATTAGTGTATATACCACCACGATGTGCACACAGAAATGTATATGTGGGACTGCACACCTGTGGAATGAAAGTTTGGTCCAAATAATGAAGCTATTTCTATCATATTTCGAATATGAGGACAGTTGGAGAGCAATCCTTTTCAGGGGACGTTATTTTCTTCTGTGATATTATTCTCAACTGACTTTAAAAGAAGAAAGAAGCTCACAAATTATGTTTGTCTTCACCAAAACACTTTCTAGACACTTTCTTTTCAAATCCGACTTTAGAACTTTCTATACATTAAACTGTTTTACACTTTAACTGTTTCATCATTGGAGAGCTGTCACCGCAAGTGTGTACAAAAATGTATATAAAATAAAAACAAGGTCACAAAGCCTTTAAAAAAAAACAATCCAAGTCAATTCCCATAGCCTTCTGCGCCATCTGTTGAAATGTACGAATATTATACTGGAATGCTACATAATCTGAACGTGATATCTCAAGGCAATGTTAGAGGTTAATGAAATTATTTTACCTTGCGATCCCATTTTGATTGGACAAATATTATTATCATGTCATGAAAAATTCTCCAGAACACAGATCATCTTTCCTTTTATTTCCTTGCAACCAAAATACCCGTGAAGTAAAGTATCCTCTCCCTCAAATCATTTCAATGAATACGTTACAATGTACATCTTTAGGTCAACAATGCTCCGTTACTATTTTCAGTTTTTCAATATTTCGATTTAGTATAATCTCATTTACGAATTTAATACATCGTATTAAGTCAATAGACCAGTTCGTAATTACTTATGGTAAATAATTGACCTCACATAAGTATATACAGAGCTTTTACACATGGAGACGTCTCACTTTGTGCATTTTACTAAAATCACTGCTAAAGTGATGGAGTTGCATCATGAATTCCTTTTGCCCTCTTGGGAAGATTACTTCCATAACTTTCATAAGCACGAATCCAGGATTCGTCTCGATGGCTTTTACAATTTTGGTACAAATTACCTATATCTGCCCATGTACAGATTGTATCTACGAACTGGCTTATTGCTACATCTATAATATTTACATGCTAATATTGAATCAGAAATAAATCAAATGAAATAAAATCACTGTATTTGTAATAACTTATTTCCTAGATTTTCTTGACCATATACACTGATTTCATAGAAAATTGTCATTATATGCGAATTTTTATTATCCTTGCACGGTATTTCTGATATTGTTCCCCTCAATAAAGATTTGACTTCTCAAATATCCACATATTAAATAAAAGTTCTGGGTCAACCACGTTTAAACTCCCCAACTTTTTTTGTTATACCTGATAATTATTACAAAATGTTTGATGAAAACGTTACGCTTTACCAGGTGTATTGTTAAAACTTTTTCTATTTTCGGATCAACCATTTTCAATTGTATAATTATTCGTAGTTTGATATGCTTTGTCTAAAATCTTTAAAGCATTTGTTTTTATGTATATAACTTTTTGTTAAGATGTTGCTTCATTTATGTATCAATTCCTTTACAATAGCTTTAACAACAAGAATCAGATCCAGAAAACAGAGAAAATAATTATGTTTTATTTTAAAAACATCACAAATTTCATCAACTTTTTTTGTTTGGTCGGTTGTCAGTCTGTTAGCGGTCCAGTCGGCGTGACTGGGATACTAGGAGGGTGTGTGTGTGAATGTTTTTTCGTCATTGATTTGTTTTTTGTTTCTTGTTTATACCGTATACAACTTCATCAATATCAATGCAGTCAGCTGCTTCACTCAATCAATATGGTTGGCTACAACTACAAATGTGTAAATTTGTGTTCATGCATTTCAATTGCCTTCAGTTTAATTGACAAGTTATTGCTACCCCGTTAGCTGAAATCCAAAATAATGTTATTAAATGATAGGTGAGAGCGAATTTTTAGTTTTATAACTATGGGAGCATTTAAATTTGGAAACATTGTCAGAAATTTATCATGTGTGAAAGAGGCATGCTAACTACACCAATTAATATAAATTTACTGTTGACCCATTTTTGGAGGGAAATGAAACTGGTTTAAATATGCACATGTTTGTTTCAAACTTCTATAAAAACTATATTCAAAAGTTGAACTTAAATTGTATAATGTGTAAAGAGGAAACTGTCTCCAAGTTGCTTATAAATTTTGGTGCACTTTTGTAAATACACTTCTGGGAAATAGCCTGATTACTTTTCACAATATATGTTCTGAGGGAAATATTTCAGCCATTACTTTTCTATTATTATTTATCTTTTGTTCCGATAACTGTATCTGGATATTTTGTGTTAGCCCTAAAATGTTAATGAATGCGAATGCAAAGACCTTAAAAAAGAAAATCACCATCAAGACAATTTTAATAGCCTTGTGCGTCACCTATAGATAACATTTATGTGCAAACCTTACAATCGCATATTACGTAATCCGAACATTTCTTAAGGTCATACACGAGAGTATTTAAATCACCCATAAGTTTTTTTATTGAAAGTCTTTCGATCGTGTAAATAATGTATTAGAAAATTTATCCAGACCTTAATTTTCTTAATAAGTACCAGGCCTACTACTTCTACTACTACTACTACTACTACTACTACTACTACTACTACTACTACTACTACAGCTACTACTACTACTACTACTACTACTACTACTACTACTACTACTACTACTACTACTACTATTACTACTACTACTACTACTACTACTACTACTACTACTACTACTACTACTACTACTAATGCTACTAATAATGTGTAACATTAATATAGCGCATTACATAATGATTGTTTGAGTTGACTTACTCGCTCTTAGGACTCGTGTTTTGCCTCTCAAAATGTTTGTTCATTAACAAATAAGATACCGTTGTGAAGACCTTTTCCAGGGAAAAAAAAATCACAAGTTGGGAAAAGAAGAATAAATGAAGCGTGATTCAACCTGGTGTTTAGATAGAATAATTGATGGGCACCTGCTTGGGTAGAAGAGAGGACTTATTCTGAATGTTTTTAAACCGAAAGTATATAAACCTCCACACTGAATTCAAATGAGCATAATATAACAACTTAATAGATAAGCTTTTCACGTCTGTGGTTATGACAGACAGTTATTAAATAGTTAGATAATTAGTGGTGTAGATAATAGAATGGTTGAAATAGTTCAACATCTATGGAAGATGATAGCTAGTATTAATGTCGGTGGCGAACTCTGATGATAACGCTCGTACCACTTCGCCCCATTACCCCTCCGTTAAAATGGACTCTTCTCGCTTTAAAACCTCTCATTTGCGTCATTATACACCAGAGACACATTTTATGCAGGCGAGTCACTTGGCATTCGGCTCGGTGCAGTGGTAAGCTGCTGGTTTTGGGCGCCGCGTTCCATTGAGGATTATATCGTTTAAATCCATAAAAAACATATTTGTAAACAATATCAGTACAAATGAAAGCTAACATTATACACCCCAAAGAAGAAGAGTTTATACGATAGTTATTTCACTACATCCGACGATTAAAATTCACGAGAGTGGATAAGCTTAATTCACCAGACTTCGCACTAATTTAATACTGCACCTGCTCTGCCCCTCAAATGAATGAATTTTAAAATTGTATGCAGCATTGTAGAGATTTGTTGAGAGAAAATGCCTCTTAGATTGACTGTGAGTGCATTGTGTTTCAAATCTTACGCTCAAAGGTATGCGTTGGAATATTGTTTCAGTTGCTTCATCTTAAATACACTTCAGCTCGCTTTAATTGTGACGTAATAAATAGTGAACTGGCGCATTTCAAATAGGCCTATGTTAATCATTGTTCTTTGGTGGTTCAAACACAAACGAAAAGAAAGGAAATAACTCATACCTCTATTTTTTTAATGGTAGTGAAAAGACTGAAGACCAGTTATCTATGCACATTCCATTCGACGTGTAAAATTTCCTTGCTTATCAGGATTGTGATATTTTTATTTTTGCAACGCGATTCAGATAATAATTATGTCTGGAATCCTGCATGACTTACAGATGTACACGTGTGTGCGTGGGCTTGTGTGTGGTCTGTGTGTCTGTGTGCGTGTGTGTGTGTGTGGGTGTGGGGGTGGGGGGTTGGCAAACATTTTCTTTTTCCAGACGTGAAATCTCTTTCTGCCGGGAATCCTGGAATTTCTGGCGAAATACATAGCTGAAGAATCTGGCAAGTGTAAATAAATTACACCCTGCTTCCATTGATGTTGGCGTTCAGCAGTGAATTCACGACACAGTCCTGTTTGGGCCTATGAGTGTCGTCCCCCTTTTTTCTTCTTCTTAATTTATTTCATTATGTTTCTCAATTGGAGAGGACCCCCCGTTTCGCCCACAGAGCTAAATATCTTAATTTTTATGAGGGAATTCAAGATAATCTGCAAATCTCCGAAAGGAAGACTTAGAATTCATGTTTTGTAGAAAGAAAATACCGAAATTGAGATCTTCAATGAGCAAAGGGTAGGGGTCTATTCACAAATATCAAGAAAGAAGGATAGTCACAGAGATTGAGTAGGGATAGAGAAGGGGCGAGAGAGAGGAGGATAGGGAGAGAGAGAGAGAGAGAGAGAGAGAGAGAGAGAGAGAGGATGGGGTGGGGAGGACAGAGCGGGAATCGTGAAAGATAAGAGCATGATTGGGAGAGAGAGATAAAAACAGAGTAGGAGATTGAGGCAGAGAAGAGAAGAGAGGGTGAGAGAGATAGAGGGCCCCCGAGTGGAAGGGAGAAATGGAGAAGTAGAGGAGAAAGAGTGAGAGAAAGAAAGAGAAAACGGGAGAGAGGCACGTATCAAAAAGCGCATTCTGACGTCACAAATTTGCATAACTGACGCAAGTGGCGAACCCGGTGCGAGCTATCTTTAGAAACAAACGTCCGACTGCCACATAATGAAACATTTCTCGATCCGGTATACATAATATATACATTGTGTGTGTATATATATATATATATTTAAAAATAAGATCAAATCCTTTTCAAGCCTCACTGATGGATTCAGTCTCGCTATGCAGATCAAGTGATGTATATTTGGGAAGCATTTTCCCCTCCAAGTCCGAGAAAACAAAATAAATTGGATAATATAAACAACTTGTTGGCGCCGATATGTTCCTCAAAGCAGTGCGTTTGTAAATCCACATCTATGCAGACCTGCTAAAACTCATAAACACGCCCAGTACAGTGCTGAACGCCTCTGGGTCACAGATAGTTAATAGTTGACCTGTTTCTCTCCCAGGCATGCGGCCCTAGGAGGCGCCATGCCGTGATCTAGGAAATTTTGGAAACTGTCGTTTCATCATTTTAACGATTACGACTAGTCCTACATTTTGTTTCTTTACGATTCAAAAATGTCAAATGAAAAAAAAAACAAAAACAAAAACAAAAAAACAAAACAAAACAAAACAAAAACATAATTTGAGCACGTGGTTTAGGTTAGACATGTATGTACAGACGTGCCAGTGAATTCGTGCCTCCCTTGACCTGAAGGCATAGTTAATAGGAACCTGTATGGTAAGAGCTCCGTATACTGACAATGAAGCGGTTTGGCTATAGTAGTAGTAGTAGTAGTAGTAGTAGTAGTAGTAGTAGTAGTAGTAGTAGTAGTAGTAGTAGTAGTAGTAGTAGGAGTAGTAGTAGTAGTAGTAATAGTAGTAGTAGTAGTAGTAGTAGTAGTAGTAGTAGTAGTAGTAGTAGTAGTAGTAGTAGTAGTAAGTGGAAGAGGAGAAATAGTAGTTCTATATCCATACCACCGTTACTGTTATTGGTCACCCCTCTCTTGCTTCTCTGTCAGTTTTCCCTTCGCCTGTATGTCTGTCCGCCCGTCTGTCTCACTATCTTTGTCTCTCTCTCTCTCTCTCTCTCTCTCTCTCTCTCTCTCTCTCTCTCTCTCTCTCCCTACACCTTCTCCTCGTTATGTACATAATTATATCTCTCCCTTTTATCTTTATATCACTGTTTTCATTCCCTCCTCTTCGTCACCTCCATTTTCCTACTCTCCCTCTTTCCAAATTCTATCAATGCCCACTCCTCCCCTCCATTACAAATTTACAAGTATATTGATCGTTCCCTATGATGAATAATTTGTTACAACCTTATTCCATGTTTGTAAATTGAAAATCTGGAAAATAATAAATACAAAGTGTGTATGAGTTCTTAATTTTTTTAAAAAATAATATAGGATAAAGAGTATGTATCTGGAAATTTAAACACAGTCGTGCTAATTAGATCACAAACGCGTTCCAAACTCGGGAGCAGAATATCGGACAATAAAGACTAAGAATAGAATACAAAATATTATTTTAGATACGCTAATGAATTAGAAATGTGTATACGTTCTTGTCATATTCTCGTAGATGGCGCTAGATCTCTATCAAATCGTCATGCATGAGCTCAACACTTGAGATAAGCCTGAAGTGTCGGTCTGGTGGAAATTAGGAATGTTTAGAATTGATGGATAAATATTACAAGTATCGATAAAAATATTAATTTAAACTTTTAAAGGGACCCTTGAATTCGTACGTATCTTTTAAGCGTGTCCGATTTTGGATATAATTTATGAGAAGCCATAACGGCAGTGCAATACAATACAAACAATACAATGCAGTGCAACTCGATCATTATTTCAGATGATTATACTTCTACTTTTCAACACTTTCGAAACTTACTGCCAGGGCTTACTGACTAGAACAAACTAGAATTATTTACCGTAAAGAATTGACAGAACATTTTGAACATATTATATGCAAAGATTTGCTTAGGCAATGTTAAATTTTGCCAAGGGGTGGGGGTGAACTATCATATTTAGCCTAAAATATTGAAAATTTCAGTTTTCATCACCTCTAATAGTTCTGACAATGATAGCCCTGTCATTCCGGGTCATTCCGCACTGAAAATAAATGGTAATGCAGTATTATGTGAATCCACTAAATCCTCTTACACCAATTCATTTCACCTACGAATGAAAATGTCATCCCTACAACTACAAAGTACAGACACAACATCCCAACCCCCCACCATCACCACCATCACCACCACCACCACTACCACCACCACCACTACCATCGCCACTACCACCTCCACCACTACCACCGTTGCTGTACCATCCATGCACCATGCATCACCACCATGCACCACCATCACCACCACCACCACTACCACCGCCACTACCACCTCCATCACAACCCCCATCACCACCACCTCCACCACCCCTACCACCACCATCACCACCACCACTACCATCACCACTACCACCTCCACCACTACCACCGTCGCTACCGGCCACCATCACCACCATCACCACTACCACCACCACCACCACTACCACCTCCATCACGACCCCCATCACCACCACCTCCACCACCCCTACCACCACCACGCACTACAATCACACCACTACCTGTTCGCTTTCTCGCTCCGCGCACCGTACCGTTTACGCTACCCGGTACTCCCTTGTTTTTATTTTAGACGTACCGCGCCGCGGTCTAGCTAGATATACGATTCATCATGGCGGCTCATTAGCACACGTTCGTGTACATGGCAACGGAAAGACGGCCGTCGTTTCTATGGTAGTAAGTTCTCTTGCACTGCTTCTCTTTATCATTTCAGCGTACGAAACACTCTTAATTTTTAAGTCACATGTATAGAGTGAATCAAAGTTCAAATTGATTCGACGCATTAAAACTAAAAAATACAATCTTGACGGCAGTTACGTGCTTTGATTGAGCTTGACTGTAGTGTAGAGTTCGCAATGGATTTCCATACTGAACCACGATAGCAGAGCAGTGAGGCGCGGCGGCCAGCGCGGCGCTCAGGCGAGCGAGAGCCTCGTTCTCGTAGGGTAGTGCTATATTAGCTGCGCCGTCTTGTGCTCTAAACTAGTGCCGAGTTGCTTAATTGCTGGCGTACTCATAATGCCTTATTTAAGTTAAATTCGTAAAATCCAGTGTACATGCTCATTTATGAGATATCCTCAAACTCTCTGCCAGTCACTTTGTTTCTGTCATGTTTATATATGTTTTTAAAAATTATAAACATGGACATTTGTTTAGTAGTTTTCCATCTACCATCAATCATTGAGTGGAACCATTTGGACGACAACACCATAAACTCCACATCAACCAGCACATTCAGGAAGACCATTGTGTGTGTATTGGGTTTTTACAGACGTGTATCAATCAGATTTTATTATTTACGTCTGGGGACCGACCTTTAAACGTCACCATCCGAAAGATGTGACTCAGCTTCGAACCTGCGTCCTCGGCTGAATCAGTTTGTAACTACCACTGTTAGCTGGATTACAGGCGCACGCCACAACGCCTTCTATTAAGTACTCCCGCGCCCTCTCTCAACCGATGCGTTTATGCCCAGTAGGGCCCTGCATCATACAGATCCAGATCAAGATCCAGTTTACACTTTGGCGCTAGTGTACTTTCGTATCCAGTTTTTTACCCGTAACTCCGGCGTGGAGATACCCTTCTAAACACACCCAAAATCAACTAAATCTTCATCAATTGTTCAAATAATGGTCAGGATTTAAAAGTCGTTATGTTCCTTACCTGTTTCGTGTCAATTTTCTTATCTATTTTGGAGTATTTTTCCTAAAAACGAAGACTTATAATATACACCTTTTCACAGGATTCACGGCAAACTGCTGCACAATACATTTGCATACCCATACGTTGTATGCAATTGTGTTGTGCAGCAGTTTGCCGTGAATCCCGTACGTGAGAAAGTGTATATTATAAGTCTTTGTTTTTAGGAAAAATACTCCAAATACTAAAAAAAGATAAGAAAATCGACACGAAAAAGGTAAGAAATATAACTAATTTTAAATCATGACCATTATTTGAACAATTGATGAAGATTTAGTTGATTTTTTTGTATTTTTTAGTAGGGTATCTCCACGGCTGAGTTACGGGTCAAAAAATGGATACGAAAGAAAAGTTTGACAAAGCAGAAATTTGTGATGTTTCTTTTAATTTTTTTTTAAAGATTTATTTTTTAAATTTTTTATAGTTGAAGATCATTAAATTAATATAAAGAAACTTCCACTGGCAATGCTGTTATGTGTGCTGTCATACATGGAGAAAATTTTCCATTTGCTTTTTGTCCAATTGCGTAAAGTTCCCTTATATATTGATGGAAAATGTGTTCAATTTTTTATCAAGTTTTCCTCTAATATATTTTGTTCTGCTTCTACTCAAGCTTACTCTCTTTGAGGGTTTTATTCCAAGGTTTGGCATTGACTAGATATTAGTTTTTATGTTAAAAATTTCTTCCTAAACCTCATCTTACTTGTTTTTCATTCCAGAACTCCACACTGATCAAGTACTCTGCTACACCGATGGAAAGAAAATACAGCAACACAGTTGTAAAAATTTGAAGATGACATACCATATCAACGTCTAAGCAACCTTCTAATGCAACAGTATAACATTAGAAAGACTACATGTATGCTAGAAATGTCTAAAATTCCAAGGAGAAAGCAGTACAACATGAAAGAATTTAACAACTGACTGAAAATGAAACACCCTTGGCAGACTTGCAGTTTTAAAGATGAAATAGTGGAATAAATTACCACTAGATGGTCTTGTAGACACATCTAAAGTGTTGCAGTTAACACCATTGAAAACAATGACTAAATGATGCATTATTGTGATTGAACATACATTGTGTCAATTGAAAGTCATTTTTGCAGTCCTCTTTGATGAGGACAACCATGAACAACATTCTAAAACAAATCTTGCCTTTAATACACGTACAATGTTTAAAAGAATAAAATAGACTCTCATCATGAGCAACTTCAATACGCCGGTGCCCAACGCCTCGCGTTCGGCGATCTCTCTCGGTGGTGAATGGCGCAACCGAGATCAAATGGAAGCGAACAAGTACAAGATGAGCGGCTTGACGATCATTAATAAAAAGAAAGCGGGGAAGGCTGCCGCAAAGGACAAGTCAAGACCAAGGTAATGATAATAATCAGGAAAATGAGAAATGATGATTTAATTTGTAATTTGCTTTTTCCTAAGAATACAAATTACTGAATAGTATGGTTACCGTGAGCTACCATGATAGGACACTTGAGCATTCAAGGAATTTCTTGCTCATGGTAACAGTTTTCTTCACCTGGGTCAAGAGTGGCAAATGTCTTGGGAGATGATGTTAGTACTATATTGTAGTTTGTGGAAATCTATATAAAACTTGGAAAGAGCAATAATTAATTTGTAGAAATAGTTTATGCTTGGATTAGGATTGTAAAATTTATAGATGCAGTTATATTGTGCAGGATTACATAAGTAGAACATATGATTTGATTGAATTACATTGTTCTGATAATTAATGAAATGATCTTTTTGTTCTAATAGATTTTCATTTTGATCCCATAAGTATTGTGTTATTTCATAGATGACTCAAATCCAATAGTTTATTGTAAAACCTTGGGGCATAGTGACCCTCTGGAATATTAATTAGATTTGCATTTTCAAAAGGGCTTCGGTTTGGCTTTGCTCAAAGCTGTACATGTACATGTACTGTTCTTTTATCTGTATATATATTTACTATGTTTCAGTCTCTCTGTATATTTTATTGGCACATTTATTACACAAGCAGCTGATGTGCAGTATTTATTTTTTAGTCAATGTCTGCCACTATTTGAATGTGATATCTTCTGAAATCAGCTCTTGGCCACGATGGATTTTTATCTTTTTCACTTGTTGGTACATGTACAGTGTACATGTATAATCTTTACATGATAAACCTTTGATTGATTGAATTGAATTGAAAAGCAACTGCACTGTACTTTAATGTGCCAGAGTACAAACTATAAAAAGCAAAATTTTACATAGTACAGTGGTGATGTACCATGTGGCATCTTGAAACTTAAACATACAACCATATTTCTGTAAATACTTAAACGTTAATTGTTAAACAGCATTTTACTGCAAGTGCAGGAAACAGAGTTTGATGCAATAATATGACTACCGGGTAGCATTTTATATCATTTGTGAATGGAGGAACATACAGGGTACATTCTTAAAGTTTGAAAAAGGGGTTACCGGTACTCATTTTACTTTGAACTTCACCTGGTTACAGGGAACTACAAAAAATAGTTATCTAATGTAGATGTCAAATTTGACAGAATGATGTCTTTACAAAATGGTATTCTCTTAATGTTTTTGTTTTTTTTAACGAATAGATCTGAATGAATTTTGCCATTCAGTGTTTAATGTACTTATGTACAGGGTATGTACATGTGTGTGCGGTTGTACATTGTATAACGTTCAACTATTTATCTGTGGTCAATTTCCTTCACCAACTAACAAATTCAACCCTGAACCAAATACCATTCCTATCCCTGACCCTATATGTCCTAACTTAAAGCCTTATTCAATTACAACCATAATCCTAAACCTGTAACTTTGACAAATACAGCCTGGAGCAATGGTCGCTGGAGCAAATGTCTGATCATTTAATTTAAACACAATGTCTCAGAGAAGATATACACCACTCTACATTACCAGTGTATTGTGTACATTACCCCATTTGCATGCATACACAAATACAATAAGCGGAGATCTTCTTTTCAAGTGTTGGGCAAGCTGCAAGTCTCCCTTGTTCAGGGCTACAATAAGTCGCCAACAAAAGAAAGGGGTTCTGAGCTGAAGGCCCTTTTTGTTTGTCAACCCTTTTGTTTAACAAGACACTATTGAATTCTGAAGAGCATGTGTTTATTATGTTGTTGAGGGCACACTATAAGCCGGTGTATTAGAATACAAGTCAGTTGAAAATTGATCAACATGTTTTATCGACCCACTGGACCCACTGGATGCTCTTTGAGTCTTAGGGTGTAGTCTATTCTTAAATGATGAGCTCTTAAATGTAGATATAGTTTACATGTAGATATTTTTTCTGGGTATGAGGAATATTTGATTTCCTATTTATTTTTTTCTTTATCTCTCATAAAGGAAAAGGGTTACTTTTGATTTTTGTCTAGATGAAACAATCTCTTTTTCTGCAAGATGGCTACCACATTTATAACAATCTTTGAACCCTGATCCAATCATTATTGACAAATTCCTACTGGGTGAGTTAAATACAGTATTAAATGGGGTTATTGCAGTAGTAAGTAATGAGATATTATCAGCATCAACTGCTGACATGTAATTAAAACCGTGATCTATAGTTTGCCAAGTAACTACATGTATTTTTTTGGCGCAAATATCACTTTTAGTTTTATTCTCTTTACAAGATTACCATTGAGAGCTGGCAATGTACATGACTTGTGTTTTCTATTGTCTCAAATGAATTAGATAGTGCTTTTCTTTTACCATCAAAATATAGTTATTTCTGAATTTTGATATCTGAATTTCTTACAGCTTACATGTATCTGTTTTTTCTATGTTTATCTTAGATCCACACCCACTGCTGAAATGCAGGAATGGGAAGAGGGAGAAGCACCCAAGAGTGCGCCCCCTGGAGGCAGGCAGAGATGTGGGAGAGTCAACGAGGTGGAGTCCCCGGAACCCACAGCACGCAAAACACTAGAGAATCACTTGCCATTAAAGAAGTATGGGAGTGCTGGGAGACAAGATGATGTAAGATGGGTCAAAGTTCATATGACACAGAGCTGTCCCTCTCTGCTCTTTCCCCCTCTCTCTCTCTTTCCCCCTCTCTCTCTCTTTCACTCTCTTTCTCACTTACTTTTTCTCTAACTCACCCAATCACTTTGTTTCCATCTCTGTATTCCTGTTCTTTCTCACATGAAAGAGAGAAAGAGATAGCAGTGGAAGAGTTACAGAGAGAAAGAAAGGGGAGAGATAGTGGGAAAGGGATGGGTAACTTGGGGAGGGGGATGTGAGGGGTACGGGGGGAAAAGTTCGGGAGGATAATTCTAGGGTAGAGAGAAATATAACTGGAGGGACTGATGAGATCAAGAGGATGGTGAGAAAGATCCTGGTGGGGGCAGTGGAATATCTTTGAAAACTAGTCAGTACTAGTTTACTTCCAATTTGCCCCCATTCTTTTCTTTTCATTTTGTGTTTTGGCTATACATGTAAATCAAAGCTTTGAATAATGTGAACAAAATGTACCTGGTAGCTTAAAATATGAATAATTAACACCACCATATCCTTCAATCTTTCCAGAATGGGAGACACTATGAACTTGGTCCTGGGATGACGATGACAAAGTCAAGAAGTAAAGTAGCCGTCACCATCAGCACCGGGGGAGGAGATACACCACCTCCTATTATCAGGAGATATGCAGAATCGTAAGTTACAGTTGACTCTTGTCTGATTCAAGATAAGTGTAGTAAAGCTTACGAGGATGAGGGGTAAAGATAATATATATTTAAAAAATTGCTGTTATTTTCATAGTCATAGAGAACACAATTAGTAGCAGGTTATAAGATGAACATGCCCTCAAAAGAATAGGATCTCTTGTACTATATATGGAAGTTCATATTTAGAATTAAGTCCTATAGAATATGCTGGCTTCCTATAAAAGTATTGAAGCACTGCTTGTTTGTCTTTATGATAAGGAGAAGAAATAGACTTTCACAACAGATGCGGGATGCTTGGTATATAGTACATGTAGCTTGAATAATCCTAATATATGAATCCAGTATGTGAAAGACAAGGCAAGCCTCAAGTTCTTTTTATAGGAACATTCAATCTGACAAAGATTTGACATCAATAAATATGATGTTTGTATTACATGTGGAGATTTGTATATTGCAATACTTTTTGTAGATATGAAGAAATGCTTTACACTGTACATGTTTTAATACTTGTTTCTCTTTTTCTTTCATATTTGTATTCCAATTTCTCTTTTAGAACACAGTCCGTTAGTGACCCCGCAAAGTGAGTATACGGCAGTTTGTTGCAGTTTGTTTGTCCCAACCCAATACAAATAATTTGAATCTGACTCGGTTTGAGGAAAAAGAGTCATTAGAGTTTCAGGGAACTGTAATTTACAATTGCCAGGCACAACACACTTTCAGCCAAATAAGATTCCAGACATTTTGGACCTCGGCAATGATTTATTCAAATTTGAACACCTGTGAAGCAATTTTTGATAGCTGAAAACTCAATCAGGATTCGGAAAATATTGTTATCTTCCTGTAATCACTGTTTGTTTTGTCCTCAAACCAGGTTTCAATAAGATTCACCAGGTTTTAGCATTGTGTTGGCTCATAGCGTTTTTTTCCTTGCTTTTTCAATGTGTATTTTCTTTTTGTGGAGCCGCATTGCATTGATTGACAAATGAACAGAGGGCTTGATATGGGAATTTAATGTGAATTTTGATTTCTGAGTCCCTGTTCTCTTCTCTTTTAACTTTTAATGAGACTCATAAAGGTCTTATAGTATAGTTTATCAGATAATTAGTAGAAGGGCTCTTATTATGATTAAAGTAATTAAAAATCATGTAGCAAGTACTAGTTTATCATATTTCTTTTTCTAAAGCCAACTCTCGCTGCAGAATGAATGCAAATTGAAACAGGAGAATGACAGTAACAATTGCCAGATAACTTTTCAACACCTTAATTTCTATCCACCTCTACAGTTATAGAAGCACATATATATACATTTTTTTTATCAAGCTTAACAAAATGTAGTCATATTTATATTTTTGTTCTTTTACAAATCTTTTCAGAAATAATATTAATTTGCATGCTGAAATAACCCTTGACATTTTCTACGCATGGATTTTCACACCTCTTTTTATGTTTTGCTTTATTGTTCTTTCCTTGTGTTTCGTTTTCCGCGTTGATTGATTGCAGCAGACCAAAGACATAACCCCCAATCACAAACCTACGGGGATGGGAAAATGGGTTGAGAATAAGATGTAGATGTAGATAGTTTCTCTAGTTTTAGGATTTATGCATAACTAAAAGGAAAAGAGTCTTTTTATTAGTTTTAGTACCTGATTATTTTTAGAATCTCAGATGAAAAATGAAAAGGAAGTGGGACAAGATTGTTATCTTTACTTTAATGATGAATGTTTGTCATGCTTCTTAGTGTTTTGCTAATTTTGTCCACATTGTGTCAGGAAACCCGAAAAAATTGTGAATGGAAGGAGTACTGTTTCTTTTCCATTATATGGGTGTAACTGTATTTGTATTACATGGCCTAGAAAAGGAGACCAAAAGTTTAAACCCACTAAAAAGCATTGTACAATTTTATTCAGTACAAGGTCATTTTTAATAAGTTTGCAGAATACATCCATTCAAATTTTCTTTTGCAGTGTATTTCCAAGCATTCCTGCAATAGATATTAAAAAAAATACATAAATAAATTAATAAAATTGATTAGGACACTCTTAGAAAGCATTGTTAAAGAATATGATTTGGTCTGGCATTTGTGATGTGTTTTTATAACAGGCATTATATTTTCTAATCTGAATTGTATTGAACATCAAGATTACAATGGGGAACGGATTCAGAAACATGTCTATGAATAGGATTGGGATGTTTAAATTTATCAAATAATTTTCTCTTGCGCCACTTTGTCTTTTACAAATCCACATAGTTTATGTGTATTCAGGTTTAATAGGATTAAAATAGTTTAGTTTTTTTGAAGAAATGTTTTCTTATGTAGATGAAAAATCAATAATGTAGTTAGAACCATTGAAAACTGTTACATATCAAATACGATTTGATGATAGATGTCTACGCATATTTTTCTCTGTCATCTCAGTTTTATATTACATGAAAATTCTGTAAATACCAGGTGCTGGGATGGTGTTGGGATGGTTAAAGGTGATTGATATTTTTTAAGGGAGATTTCTACTTATTTTGATACTGATATTGTGATTTTTTTAGTTTAGTTCAGTTGGAATAATGTTTTAAAAGCATTTTGTTAGGAAAAGTTTCTTTTCCTTACTGCACCAGCTCACTTATAGATGTTTTCATGCAGTTATAGCATAGTCATTTAGGTACATGTATAGTGTAATTTTTGAATTTTTCTGTAACATCTCATTTTTTGATAACTCTGAAATGCCCCAAAACTCAGATAGATGTACATGTAGATCATACATGTAGGTAGATTTTAAGGGATGGTAGATACAAATATAGATTTGAAGATCCCCCTGTTGAGTGTTTAGCAAAGAAGGAGTGGTGTTGTCGTCGCATCTCTTGGAACTGATCCCAGTTTCTTTACCAAGGTAGTTACCCGTGTGGCATGGCACGCCTTTCCTTATAGATTAGAACTGGTTTGCTGTCCTGGGCCCTGTTTCACAAAACCTGTGATTAGTAACAAGTTACAAAGATCAATATGAATTACTGAAAGAATTCAGGGTTTGATTGGCAAGGTGCTAATTTGTCAAAGTTTGCTGAGCAATGTCATCACTATGGTTTGGATAATTGAAAAGAGTTCTATGGCACATCCAAATTTGTCATAGGTCTCTGCAAGTTGTTATTAATGAGACGTTTTATGAAACAGGGCCCCCTGCACTTTAGGTTTGTCTGTATCTCTCCTCTTGTATCACCTCCTATACCTCTCTCATCCCTTCCTAAAGTATATCCTTTCCAGCACTACCAAACCTCCCTTGTTCCTCCTTTACGCACCCCTTTAAATCCATCTTGGACACGGGTATGAAACCCGATAGTATTAAATAAAGCACTAGCATGCAAGCTTGCAAAACATGGACTTCTAATTTGTATTCTTGATTTCAAAATTTTTTTTCATTAAAATGAGGAAAGATTGAAAAATATGTTAATTGAATTGATTATAATAGCCAAATAATTATTTAAATACTTGGTTTGTACAATTCTAAATTCGCAAAAATAATTATGTTGAATAGTTATCAATCTTTGACATTTCATTGGGGTGTGTGCAAACGAAGATGCACAAGAGCTTCTGCAAGAGGTCTCAGTTTTGTCAAAACGTTTAATTGACTACAGTATTTTTTGCTCTTTTATTTCTTTATTTCGCATTTGATATTTCACTGAATTCAGTTCCGTTAAAAAGGCATGATTTTGCTGTCTTTCAGTTAATGAAATGGCATTATAAAGAGAATGATACGTTACCATGTTATCAGCAAAATAATAACCATCCCTACCCCTAACGGGTTTGTCTAAGGTATTCTAACTTTTCTTTCTTATTTCCCTTCTCGTTTTATGCACTTGCATGCTTCGTCCACTTCTTCAACATCCATATAACCTAATAATTTCAACTTCCTCCCCTAGCTAACTTTAAAATTAATTAAACTCTCGGTTTGTGATTGGTGGGTATGTCATGGTTCTTAATAAGGCATGTAATGATTGGTCGCATGCGCTTTTATCCCTCTGCTTTCTGCAAACTTGATATCAAATTTATGTTATTTTCACAAATGGTACCAAATAGGTAAAGCAAAGCAAAGTTTAATACTCTAAGAAATAATTTACACTGTTCGACATTTATAAGTAAAGTAAATTTGTAACAATATCTTTTTCATAAAAATTGATCCAGTTTTCTTTTCTATAATATTTGTTCTGGTAATGCTTGGTACCCTCTTTAATTGTAGGATTTTCATCTCATTTTTTTGAAAATATTTGACACCATTGTTTTCCTTCACATGTGGCTTGATTTCCTATTTGTGTTTATGTCCTTCGTTGTTCATGTATTATATATTTTGCTGGATTGGTGTGAGCTAATGGTATCTGGATTCCTTGGTTTCGACTTTATGGGATAACGACTTGATATGCTGAGCTTGAAATTAGGGTATAAGGATGTAACTTACTGTACATGGTGTTGATAGTGTTGTCCAGAGTGGGTTTCTTGGTCTAAGGAAACAGGGTTAATTAACTAATGTTGCCAATTTACTGATGGAAAGTTAACAGAGGACAGTGATGCTGAACCTTTGTAGCATGCAGTGTACAGACCATCCCTGGAGACCGATGGCCTACAACATCGACAGCCTGTAAGACCATGTTGATCTTCAGAAGCCTCAAAGAAGTTGTCAGAAGGCCTATGGACTGACATTTCAGTCTTGTGGGCTGTCGGACTCTGCCGGACTTGTATATCGTTAGTCTCATGAACCATTAGATAAATTTTAAGAAGGCCCTCAAGACCAGCATTTTCATTCATATGATATGGGCTGTATTTAGGTCTTGTGGGCCATTGCCATGGGTACATAGATATTTAACATAGAGAGTTCTCTGCTTCTGCAATGCCTCTGGGATGCTGTGTGTTTTGATGCTGTTAAACCTGTTATTGTATGTATGGGCTGTAATGGACAGTATTTTACCTTTTTAGGAAGGGTGAACTACCTAGAAAACCGCCATGATAGCAGTTTACTATATGTTTTATTTATGGTTACATCTACAGGTACATTTTATTATGACGATTCCTTATCAGCCAATATACAGTTGACAACTAAATTATTAATACCCTTACCAAGTTTTGGTAATGTGAGTACCGGTATGTGAAAAATAATAATAATTTAATTATATTTGCTTATATAGCGCCTAACACTTACTTTATCAGAAGTCTCTAAGCGCTCTACAATAATGCAGCATAATTACCCTGGCTTTAGCAGTGCAGCTGTCACGCGTTCTGCGTTTCAAGGAATAAATTCCTACCAGGTTCCCATTTACCTCACCTGGGTGGAGTGTGGCAAATGTAGATCAATGTCTTGCCAAAGGACATTCGTGCCGCGGCGGGACACGAACCGCGGACCTTGTGATCGACAGTCCGGCGACGTATCCACTCGACCACGACACCTTGTCCGATTTATGTTTCTTGAGAATGTGAAGTATTCAGCAAAGGGCCTAATTCAACCAGTCTACATTTCATTCTTGAGTTACAAAAAAACAACAAAAAACATCAAATTTACAAGGAGTATGAATAATGTCATTGTTAACCGTACATGTTCTCCAGATAAGAATGGAATGGCCACAGTAGGATGGTGGCCCTACATGTATACAGGAACAGCGAGTTGACTCCTGTACCAGGATCATTGTCCATTACATTCAGTGCGGTGGATAACATCAGCCTAATCACAGGAGTCTGGGCTTGTACCTGGGTCTTTAGTGGGCTAGACATAAGCCTCTAGGAGATCATCACCTGCCCTCTTTGTCTCATTGTTCAAGGCTGTTAAAAAAGAAAGAAAGAAAGAATTGAGAGGACCTGAATAGATGAGCATGACAATAGATTTTTCTTCCTGCTCAGACCAACATGAACAGTGCCAATAGACTCGTTTACTAACCTATTCAAAATTTATGCATACTTTTAAAGCAAAGGTTGTTCTTGACAACCTGAAAGCTTGCCTGAGGTTTGCCTGACATAGCTACAAGTGATATATGCAGACTGGATTCCGACCAAATATTGTAGTTCCGTTTTTGTATAACAGGTTAGGTGCCCAGGAAAGAAGCATCCATAAATTTGAATATGTTAACTCTTCCATTTACTTCACACTCTAGATAAGTCATATCACATCTCCATTTACGAACATCACCTGTGTTGAACTATAATGGTGATGTTAGGCGGCTCGTCGACTGGATGTGAATGATGCAGATTTGATTTCACATGTCTCTTCATTCCCTAGTTGTCACTTCCTTACAATATCTTTATTCAGTCAAATGATATGTATGCCTAAGACTTTAAAGACATCTGTTATTTTTCTTACCTTCTCTCCTTTCCTAACCTAACCCTTCCTCATATTTCCATAACCCAACCACTTTTGATGAAATCAATAATATTCCCACAATCTATGATTTGACCAATATCTACACAAAGTAGCTTAATGCCTCAATTACTGGCTAATTTAAAAGGTCCTTCAAACAATGGACACAGTAAACATTGGTCAGACAAAAGTTCCCCAGGGTTCAGCTCAAATTCCCCTTTGGGTAGCAGTAGCCTGTTCCCTCCCCATACCCACTCCCCACACACTTCCCCTACCTTTGACAGAAAGCTTGAGACTATCCCTGCGGGGATGACCTTTATGGGAAGGTCATCCAGCCAGGCTACCATTGCAATGTCAGCTCAGTAAGTATGATATGTTATACATCTGGGCATGAGCTGTCACGAATATTCATTAGCATGAATATGCATCACATTGTGGCATGTATCTACACTTGACATGTACATGTGCAAATACATGTAGCTTTCATGACTGTAGGGTGTATGAATGAGCATCATACTTGGATATGGGCTTTTTTAATATTTGAATTTCATGGTTTAAATGTGAATGAAGTTACTCTTTTGCTGCTGTTTTGCATCTATTTATCTGCATGAGCTTCATGAATATTCAGTAGTATGCATGTTTTGCATGATCTATTTGTTGTTTGATCTGCTACCATCTCAATGTTTGTTTACATTTTGCATCGTCACATTTTTGTTGGCTGTCTTCAACTAATGTTATATGATGTGCCTCCAGTTAAAGAAGGTTCAAACCCTCCACTTCATTTGATTGGACCCAATAAAGAAGTACATATGCATATCCTTGTAATAGAGCACTACCTGAAGCCATTTTGTTGTCAAATTGAACAAAAAATTATTTTTCAAGACTTTCAACTAGTTGCAGATACGGAAATCACCAGCCTGTACATATCATTCAGCTTTGCCCATTACTAACTATTCAAATGCTTGAAAGTGATTTACATTAATTTTCCAAATATTCCAAGTTAATATTTTGTTTAAAGTCAAGCAAATTAAAAAACACTGTATATACCGTGGACAAATTTTCTTTGGTGTTTGATATATGTGCTACTATACATTTGAACTTCATGTTTTTACCAATTATGCACATAACATAGGTGTCTTGATTTTGTTGCAGATTGAATCATATGGGCTTTGATTGCTCCTGGCTTAAACGTTTAATACAAATCATGCTTGTATGCCCCACATCCGAATCATCTTATTATTTGCAAGTTTATGCTGTTGAATCATTGGTGTATATATTTTGTAGCTTATGTGTTGGTCTGTAGTGTTACAATCGTGTATGGGCATGTTGTCCAGCAAATGGAAGTTCAGTACCTTCATGTAGGGTCATTTGCATTTCATCAGTCATGTTATCGGTGGATATGTCCAAGAAAGTCCATTTTTAATTAATGTTGATTAACAGGCTCTTAACTGAAATTCTTTTAAGGTCCACAGCATTGTGAAGTTTGTATAACCAGCATCAGTTTCTTCTAAAAGAGAAGATTATACACCGTATGTTCTACTCTGTGAATTAAACATTATTTGTTCCAAAAATAATAATGCATACATCAAAGTAATTTGTGCCATTTGCTATATTTCCTTATACTCTCAGTCTTTCATTTTGGGATTGGGGGAAGAGTGAGGGGGGTGTACCCATTCTGTTGTTGCTTTCATCCATTATTCAGTGTATTTATTCATCAACACATTGATCATGAATGTATCATGTTGTATGAATCAGTCACTCATTTCAATGAATTCATACATTTTACAATTGTGTTTATTATAAATTGAAAAGATGTTATGTATTCTTATATTTGACCTATTTGTAGCATATGGATTTTGCTTCACCCATATAATCACTACACTATATTTGCCTACATGTGAATGTAAAATTGATTTGTCTTTGTGTGCATCTTTTTATTGCCATTTCACATTGTGAACTTGTACTTTAAGCAGTCAAACTGTGCATTATCCATCCAGAAGTAATACTCTGTACCTGATTTTTGCATCCTGTCTTTTTGAAATTATAAGTAACGTATCTTTCCCATTGGAATTGCTCATTTCTACTGTATGTTTCGATTTTGTGATTACTGGTACCGTGAGTGTCCTTTGAAATCAGTAATGTTTTAAGACATAAATGCATGAATTATAAACTCAATTATTTTTTCTTACTATGTGTACTTTTTGTAATTTCTGGTTCTGTGTCATTTCGTTCTTATTAACTACATGTATTTTTTAATTTGTTGCAGAGATGCACTTATAGCCCAACTACAACAACAAGTCTCGGATCTCACTCTGTATCTGGAAGAGGAAAGGCTGAATCACAAGACTAGCAAAGAAAAGGTCAGAATGAAACAAAGCATTGCTCAAGAACGCCCCTTTTATCTTGGTAGTAAAAGTCAAATAATAATTGTACCCATATGAATACATGTGTCAATGTTTACTTTATTTGCATACATTTGAAATCAAAGAAAAGCCTTAGAATTCTTGCTTTGTATCTTTTATTCAAGGTCACAATACATTATTGTATGTCTCTACAGTCTCTCTCATTAGCTTGCATCATCATACATCATATGAATACGATGGAGTATCACAAGTCACCATCACTTTGTAGGGTCTTGCTGATTTTGGCAATGGAAGAAAACTATCTGACAGATTTATCTTCCAAAAAAAAATTAACTGGCAATGTCACAAGGCTATCCTCTAGCCTCGTAGAAGGAACTATAAGAATGTTCCTTTGAGAAAATTAGATGAATCATTAGTTTCAAGACAGATGTGACAAATTTGCCAATGCAACCATACCCGTCGGTTTTAACACATATGATTCTTCATGTAAGAGACATGTACAGGTTATTCACTCAAATGCCTTAGAAAGTAATTTTCTAAAATGAGCCTGTACAAATTGTCAGAACACAAGGGTTTAAAAAAAGTGAGAGCCATCATCAGCATATTGATTTGAACAAATGGAATAAGTATAACAATTTATCTTTTCGTCAGGCTGGGAACTTACTGAGGGAGAAACTAAAGGAACTTGATAGGAAACACACAGAGAAGTTCCAGAAATACAAACAGGACCAGGAAGAACAGGTGGCCATGCTGAAAGAAGTCCAAGCCAAAGAAATCAACCATATCAAGTCTGGCAGTGAGAAAGCTCTGGGTGAGTGGGAACATGCTCCAAGTCACTTTCGGGCCATTCTTTGCGAAGAGAACAAATGTCACTCATGTTATACCCTTAATTTGAGTGGTGTCACATGTGACCTACCCAGGTTTCACCCAGATTCCTGTTGTATAAAGAAGATTATTACATTAGTGAAAGTAGAAGGGTCTTTACATTATGATTTGTGAGGTAGTTTAGGCTATCTCTGATAAGTAAAACTATAATTTTCTTGTTAGTTCAAGATATGTCTCTCTTTCAACAAAGGAATAAAAAGTTCCTATTGGAAGTTGGAACTGCCTTCTTTATCTACTAAAGCTGCTCCAGTTTCTCAAAATAACTGTGCTATAGGTATATATGTAGCTTGAGCATGTGTGTGGAGCCATTGGCTGAGCCAATGATGATGGATGATGGATCCTGTAAAATTGCAAAAATCCAATATTAAATTTTGATTCATATCTGTGTATAAATAGCCCGGATGAAAGGCGAATTGGAGTTCCTTCAGGGTGCCTTTGAGGCCTACAAGCGTACCTTGACACAGGACATGGTGGAGAAATGGACCAAGAAGGAGAGTGATATGAAGCACAAGTTCCATGAGGAGATGGAGAAAGAACTCTCAGAACAAAGTAAGATAATCATATCACATGTCCCCAATCTAATGGCACAAATAAAAAATGATGAAGAGAGAAAAGGAAAGGAAAAAGTGGAAAGGGGAAAGAGAACCTGAATTAATGGCCATGTTCATTTTCATTTCAACCACTAAGGATTACTGATGCCCCCTCAGTCTCTTGGCCCATGGTTTGCCTCTGTATGTGCTTGTAGACAAACAACTAATCGGCCTGTGGTTTAAATCCCTATCTAGTGTTCTAGCAATTGATGATTTATGATATCTAACTGAAAGACACTGGCACTTCAATTTTGCTTTCGACCCGAAATCCCCCAATCTTGAGACCACTGCTTTTAGCACTGAACCTTCTTGCCTCCTGCAGTTGTAGATGAGCAAGATTTGTGATCGATGAAGTCCACCCTCAGGAGTGCATGCACATCAATGTTTGTCAGTAAAAAAATATTTTTATAATGATCTGAAGATGCAGTGATCATTAATTTGTTCTTTACACTTTACTTCAAGAAACAATCCTTGACAATTTATATCTTATATCTCTTCCTGTTTTTAGGAGTGGAGATGCTTGAGGAGAAGACAATAGAAAGGAATGCGTTGAACCGTGAGTTCCAGAAACAGATGCACATCCTGTCACAAGAACACAAGGAAGAGATAGAGGTAAGATGATGCCTTCATCAAAGATAGGACTTTTTCCTATCATGGTTGATAAGAAGACATTTTACTTCTGTGATGTGGGTGACAAATCCTGCCAGAAATCGAGTGATGAGTAATGTTTGTGGACTAAGAAGGTCCACATTTTTTTTTAAAGAAGCAGTAACAGTTGCCTCTGTCTTGAAGTGTGTATTGATGGAAGTTATCTCATGCCTCATTTATCAGTGAAACAAAGCATATTTAAATATAGCAAATAGTCTTGGAAGTTCAAGTTCGACAATTATCCAGAGACTTGGGAGCTAAGAAGGGGTTAAGGGACATGATTTTTATTTCACTTTGGCCTAGCTGGCGACATTACACCACCTTCTACAGCTAACCTTCTCATCATACCATACAGAACCCTATAGAGAGCATACCCGTCAGTTTAAGTTTTTGTTTAGCCATTTTCAATGCAATTTTGTTAAACAGGTGCTCACTTTGACATGCATGGTCTCTATGGTTTGGATGTGGAGGGTAAACCTTCTAGATTTTTGCAATATCACCTTAAACTGAGTGAAAACATTAATTTAAATTACATTTAATACTTGGATGTGTAAGTCATTATCAGAATCCTCTAGATACATTTACTTCATGAAATATGTGTAGATAATTGATTACCCTGTCTTGTGCGTTAGAGAAAGTAATACAATAATTTGTATGTGCTTTGTAGAAACTGATGAAACGCTTTTGCTGGTGCTGCAATGGATGTGGAAAACCTTAGGAAAGCTCTGGATCAGATCAAGACACTACGAGCGGAACTAAACAACGCCCTTCAAGCTCTGGACAGCAGCAGAGAACAAGCTGCTTCCTTCAAAGGTCGCTTAACAGAAGCTGTAAGTATTTCCTTCTTGTTTTTCGTTATAAATGCAGTGAAACCTTCGTATAAAGACCTCCGCATGGATACAAGAAAAGTTGTTGATAGGAAGGCGATCACCTATATATAGAGGTTGCTGTTGTACATGCTTCATTGGGAAGCACTTTCTGAAGGAACCTAATACAGTGGTCTTAATAGACAAGTGGGGTTTCTATACAGGTGCTTGCAAAGACAGGCTTGACTGCAAGAATGATATCAATATTGATTTCATGTATAGTGCTCATACCAATGTAGTCAAGGTCCTACAATAAATCCCAAGCGCTAGTTGGCTACCGATTTCAGTGGTCAGAACATCCAAGGAAACCCTTCCTTCCAGGTACCAATACGCTACACCTGGATTGAGATAGGCAATTCCAGATGGATGTCTTGCAAATGGTGTCGTGCTAGGGCTCAAACCCCTGTTCTTTTGCATCTCCAGTCAAGTGTTCAAACCACTTCTGTTAAATGGCCCAAAGTATGAAGGTGATGTAATCTCTGTTTGTTATTTGTCTTTGCAGAAAATGATGCTGATTGATTTCCAGGAGAATTTCAGCGGGAAAGTGGATGAAGTAGATGGGAAATACAAGGAGAAGATTCACCTTCTCATGAGTGAGAATGTAGAGCTCAGGTAAGTCAACCTGGCTGTAATGGCCACCTGCCCTTTAAGGTCACTTATTTGATTTTCAGGAAATAGATGTCAATTTAAACTTGCCTTAAAAGAGGGAGACAAATCTATGTACAGGACAGAGCCATTGATAAGGAGAGTTTGGCCAGCCTGGTTCCAGTTAGGCACAATATGGCGAATACTGCTTTGTTGGGCAAGCACAAACTAAAAAATATATGCCATGTTGTGATCAAGTTAAAATTATTTGGCCAAACTCTGTGTATAGATTGGTCTGGTACCAAGTATGAACAATATCATCATTTGTGTTGTGAAGCTTCCTTAAATTATATCAACTGAGTTTAGTATAGGAGCCATCTCAGAATTTGAACCCATAGTCACACATCCAGTCAGGTTTTACTCAGGATGTTTTGATGATCAATGATTGTTTTACCTGATGGCTAATAAAGCATGTATATGCTTGTAAGTAAACAACCAGGGGACTGATGGCTTTAAGTCCTCTCCAGGGGACTTGGTAATGAGGACATATGCCTTACCACAGGGCAAGTGCGCATTGACTTGGTTTCCAACCCGGGACCTCCCGGTTACGAGAGCACTGCTCTACCTCTGAGCCATCGCGCCTCCTCGAGTCATAGTGGCTAAAATGAGCAAATATCATTTTACTGCCAGAATTGTTAAATGGCCTTTTCTAATATACTTTTTTTGTGAAGCGAAACCAGCATACATATTTACCTACAAGGGAAGGCAAGAAAATATGGGACATGTGGCAAAATGTGACTTGACAATTATAATGATGTTATATATTCTATAAACACAATATACATTTACAAAGCTCTATTTCTTCACAGAGTATGATATTTGTTACAATATTTTTCTTGTAAAGACATAAGCAAAGTTTGGATGAGGAAAGGGTTCCAAGGTAAGACAATTGGTATCATTGTTTTAGGGGTTTTGATGGACAGATTTGACATTAGCCACTCTTTAATACTTCAGGATTTAGTGTACACCCTGGTGATAGGAAAGTGGGGAAACAAACTTTTTTATATGCACTGGGGCGTGTTTCACAAAGACTAAGATCGACTTTAAGTTGGACATAACTATGGCAGGCCATTCATGCCACTGGTTGCTCTCACTATTGGTCTCTCAATTATGATGTTTAGATAATATTCTTTCCTTTAATAATGAACTATGACAAAACATAAATTCTGTAGATTTGTGACCATGATTTGTATGTCCCTTGAGAGACCAATGCCAGTAAATGGTGAGAGCAAACAGTGGCATGAACAGCCTGGGATAATTAAGTCAAACTTAAAGTCGATCTTAGTCTTTGTGAAACAACCCCCTGGTATAGAGTAATGATAGTGTGTGTGATTAGGTGATGGTGATCTGTATTATTATTATTTTATTATTTTCAATCACACAGTTTGGTTTACCTAAGAAAATGGAATATGAAAAGGTCTCTGAATGCATTTTCACATGTTCTTTATATTCTTTTCATTCAGGATATATATTTTACATGAGAAATTGTGGTTGGAATAAACATTCTCCTTGCTCACGAAACGGTTTCTCTCACAAACCATTTCTATCACAAACTTGAATACCGGTGAAATTTAACACTGGAATAATGCACAGGGCCTCTAAAAAACTTTGGAACTATAATTGGAAATACCATATCTCGTATCTCACTGTTTATTTCTTTACTCTACAGTGGGAATGCACAATGATATTATTGTATCAGATACAGTACAAACACAGGTTTTATGGGGATTTGATTTCTAAAAACACTTTTATTCAGCAAGATGTATTTCAGTTTCAAAATATCACTTTGGAAATAATGTTACATGAAATGTCACAAACTTACACCATAATAATTGCAGCCCCTAACCTTTGAGTATGCAAACTTCCTTTCGAGAAAACTCGAAACTTTTGAAATTTTTTAAAATATCAAATGATTTGTACTTTTGTTACATGTAATACATCACATACAAATATTACTTTTTTTTGCATGGATCATGCCAACTTTAAATTTATAGGAAGGGGGCACAAAAATGTTATGCCTTCGCCACCGAAGGTGGTGTTGAAGGCATTTATTGGAAAATTGTCATCCATTTTATCCCTCTATACATTTTGTTGATATTGGATTTCTTTTTAACCTACAGGAAACGCTACATGCAGAAATGCAATGAGCTGTTCAATGAGAAAGCTAAGACAGAGTACAGCAGAGTAGAAAAGGTCATGAACACTAAGGAAATGATGAAGGTAGGTCAGAAATTCTTTCAGTCATGGTACTTTAAGAACTTGTCAGAAATGTTTTCAGAATTTGATCAGCAGTTTCTGGTTAGACTGGTACTGATTTCCAGCTTTGAATGTCTGATTCATGTGTCTGTTAGTCTAGTTCTTGACGTACTGATTGATTTTGTCTGTTAAACCAGTATGTGTCTACCCCAGCATTGTCGGTACGGAGTCCATTGATTCACTTTCCCAAAAAAGTAATCCTCTCCAAAAGAGTGAATTTTGTTTTAATTTTCTTTTCTTTCTTTTAAACATTGACCTATATTTATTTTCTCATCTCTTGCAACAAAAGAGATAGGAAACCCTAATACATTGTAGGCTTTTACAAGACTTTTCATAGTCATCTATTGTATGTATTTCTCTGTAGTTCCAGTTTTAGCCACAAAACTTTCAAATCTATTTCTCATGTGTTATCTTACTCTTCCCTGCAGATGTTAGTCCACGTCCGTAACCGCTCCAACGTGAGCCTGGCGTGCTCCGACCCTGCAGCGGACGCCGAACCTCGTCTCCTAGTCACGCGCCCTGTGAGTGCACCCAGCACACGCAAGGAGGCCCACAAGGCCCACCGAAGGGCCGGAGAAACGGATCATCTCTCTGGTCCAGGTCTTAGAAGACCTCATACCACCATCGTAGGGACAAGACCTGCACCACCCAAAGAGCATCATGGACTGATTGATGCATTCGGAAGTGCACACTCTTTGCAGTCCTTATGAGTTTGTTAGTATGTTACTAATCCATAATAGTATGTAAATCCTTTACCCATAGACTGCATTCCCTTAATCCCATAGGCTTAATACAGGGACCACTCGGTTACCGTACGCAATAGGTTAATCTTATATGCTATGTTTTTTCACCCTAATCACAGCATTTTTTTCTTTTTTACTAAGAAAATCTATTCTGCTTCCTTTCAAACAAAAGACCAAAGTAACAGGGACAGTGCCTACCGTCAGGTGCTTCACAGATGAAAATATAAATGGTGCAATTTTTTTCCATTTCCAGTCTATTTTGATTCATTCCATATTCTACAAGAATAGTTAAAGATTGGCTTCACCATAGAATTTGATGGTGTTCATATATTTGCAGGGACATTATCTGGAGCTTATCCACAGATAAAAAATGTTAAGATTTCATATCTCTATGATAGGAGAGAGCTCGGTTTTCTGGTGTCATATTTCTTGTTATAATCCGTCCAAAGTGGCTGACCACTTTAAAATGCCTTGAAATATTGATCAAGAAACCAAAGTCCAGTTTTAAATAAGTGTCATGTTTGATGTGCTTTTTATATAAAAAGCACCAATTTATATAAAGTATTCACTGTGGTTGTTTTCTTGCTGTTTTTTCTTGTTTTGTCAGTGCAATGTTTGAAGTTTTATTGTTGTACAGTATTATATCAAGGTATTTCATGTATATAAATGTATCACTGTTATTGTATAGTATCAGTGTTAAGTTAACTGTTGGTGTAAATGAGTATGGGAATATCAACCCCCTCCTGCTCACATTTGTATTTTCAATTACACAAAAGAATAGGTCTGTACACAATTTCTTTTAATTCAACACTTTCAGAGGAAAATGATTTATAAAATGAATTGTGGTGAATTTAGTTGAGAGTGTAAGGTTCCTTAAAATGTTTTACATTTTTACACTGGCTTCTCATTAGGGTAGTATTCCGAAAACAATGTTATCTTTCATGTTAGTAAAAGTTTGTTAATTGTCATAACGAATCGAAGTTGGGACAAGCCATTGGTTAATTTTTGTCTAAACTGGTTGTGTGTGCGCTTATATGAATCTGCTCGAGCACCAATGATAGGTGTCTATTTCATGCAATTTTCAATTTGTTAAATAACATTTTTTTTTTACGAACATAAGAGATGGTGGTTTTCAGAATACGGTCCCAGATGTTTACATGCTTGATATTGCTTTTCTTTCACCCACATATCTGATGTTATTTGATAGAATTTCTAGGAGCTGAGAGATA
The DNA here is from genome assembly GCA_037976565.1 of Mesocentrotus franciscanus. Taxonomy (NCBI): domain Eukaryota; kingdom Metazoa; phylum Echinodermata; class Echinoidea; order Camarodonta; family Strongylocentrotidae; genus Mesocentrotus; species Mesocentrotus franciscanus. Next base: position 35,328,847 of record CP137668.1, on the reverse strand, counting down.
GACATAGATAAACATCAGTTAAATTAATTCCAAACCAAGAGATACAGATTGTCAATTTTTGCAGGAGTTCAGTTGAGATCTCCTGTGAGCTTTTTGGATGCTAACAGTTTTATTGACTATTGCATTCATGCAGAATGATATCATAAATCACAATAATTCTAATATTAAATTGAATTTCAACCACAGAAAAGATGGCAGCTATAGGCATTGAAATTATCTACTGCTTAGCCCATTATATGAAAAGATCTTTAGATTATGAAAATATGCAATTATACGAACATGTCTTTCAAAATAATAAGAAATATCTGTTATATGTATTATCGCATCGTAATTGTGTGTGCTGTTAAAAAAAATGTTATATGTACATGTATAAAATGTTATTCAATGTTTATTCACCTTATAGAGTTTGGTCATACACATGAGCCTTGATCACTGAATGCTCATGTATGTGAGCATTCAGCAGTACAAGTGTCGGATAAAATCTAAATTTAAATACAACACACGCCTCTTAATTTCACGTTCTAGTTCACAAAACGATCCATATGTTATGAATGTGCCGATGGAACACATAATTGCTGCAGGGAAATCTGGTTGTTGTTTTTTTTCTCCAATTTAACTTGAATTGTGGTTAATTTAACTTTCCAAATTACTTTCCACACAAATGAGAATGTTCCATGCACAGTATTTATTTCTAATAGGTCTTCATTTGTATATACAAGAGTGTATAAAGATAAGATAACATAACCACACTACAAATGCCTGATCTGCATATACTTTTGCTTTATATCACATTTGCTTTATATTTGGAGAGCAGATTTATATTTTTAATTAAGTTAAGTACCTCACTGTGAGGGTATATGCATGTTTGACCAAGTTTCTATTAACTCATTGGCTTCCCTTACTTCTAAATGAGTGCATGATAGATTAACAAACGGGTAGTAGTAAATAGTGGAAGGTCAAGTACATGAATGGGTCAGAATTGTAGACAGTTTATTGACGCATGAGAAACATGGTAAGCTGCAGCATTGGGATAGATTACTGCATAGCCACTCTTAAATTAGTTATACACTTTATATATTATAAAACCGGAAACATTCATATCCATGAATCTTTGAGAAGTTTTGGAAGAGTTTGAGGTTCATGAATATTTCATGCCACAAAACGTTGATTGGGACATCGCCAATGTCCTTAACAATTTTTCAAAGTTTCAGGTCACGAAAGTTTCTGGTTTTATAGTAAATGATATAAAAAATGATGCTTTTATAGCAGTGTAAAATGAATATTGTTAGGGGAAAATTTCAGTTTAAATGAAGTTTAAAGATTCCTTGTACTGTATGCATCTTAACCATGTGATCAAGGAGGCTTGATGGCTCAGTGGTCTTGTAACTAGAAGGTCACAGGTTCAAAACCAAGTGGATGTGGTAGTGCCCTTGGGGAGAGATTAATCTTTAACTATCAGGTCCCATGGATAGGACTTCAAACCCTAGGTCCACTGGTCGATAATCCCCAGGCATTTACTTTGTCTTGAAAGGTGATATAAATCACCAATCAATTAATGTGTTGGATTTTAATTTAAATTTCTCCAGTTGTTCATGCCTTGGATCACATATTTTCAATTACATGTAGTAAATATTTCCTGTTTTAGTAATTTTACTAAAAAGGAAACAAAATCGTTGCATGAAGTGCTTTCATTTCTTGCAAGGACTTCACAAGTCATGTCAGAAAACCTTTATCAGAAATTGAAATCCGGTTGGGCAGAAGGGAAATGTAACAGGAGTATGTACATGTACAAGTCTATTTCATTCCATGAACCATCAAAAAGAAATAAATATGTAAATCGTAATGATCTGATTCTGATTGTATCTGACCTTGATAAAACGACCTTGAATTTGAATACCATATTGGTCAATAAAGAAGACATGCATATGCTTATCCATGAATACAATCTTTATGAAGTGTAATATTTTCTTTTTCTTTAATTATTATTTATTTATTTATTGTACAAAAATGGGAATTGTTTTCTTTGCTAATGGGAAGCCCCCTGTGGTAAGTGGATGAGGGATGGGGGACTATTTTCTTCTATAACACAGGAATCTCTAGCGTAAAAAAAGGAAAACCTTTTGGAATTATTTTGTCAGAGAGAGTTGACAGTTCTTTGTTTTAATTGGCTCATCTGGTCATTTTGAAGAATTGTATCGTTGTGATAGGTCTCTTCAACTACTTTGTGGAGTAAATTATGAAACGCTCTCTAACTGCAAGGAAAAGGCGCCATAACAAATAACATGTGGATTGAAGAGGATGATACTACTTTTTCATATTAAAGGGGAGAAAACAGGCAAATCTATTAGATTTACGTCCGATTGTTAATGAATGAGTGAATGAATGAATGAATGAAATAATTAATTTGTCAAGGGATAAATTTTCCAACAGAGGTAAAAAGCAAGCAAATTCATTAGACTCGCTTCTTATTAGCACTGAATGAGAGAATGAACGACAAAATAAATGACTTGCCGGATTCCACATGCATGGGGTGGCGCCAGGTGATTGAATTGCGAAATTTTGGCAGTTTAGTCTCTTTTAATACAGCAAATTTGAGTGTGCTTTGAATGAAATTTAGATTGATGGATGCGATGAATGAATAATTTGATTACTAAATGAGCGAAGGACCGACACTTAGACAAAGGAATCGAGTGAGAGCCTGAGACTCTCCCGGGAGAGAAGGGCATAATTCATTTATGGAGTTCACGTCCTTTTTTGTTACTCCCAGCAGACGATTGCCCTTTGCTGATGGACATTTACAAGAATTGATGTTGCTGTAGGCGATATTTGATTCTGCCATTTATCTTTATTAACACGATCACCAAAACTTTAAAAGAAATCAGTTCAAGGCAAATTTGCATTCCCTATATCAGTCATGTTCGGATCATTAATGAAAGCCATTGAAAAGTTAGCACATTTCAAAAGGTGATGCAAAGACTATTGAAGATTGATTTAATTTGATTTGTGATTTTTGATTTTCTTTGGTTTTTGGATTTTGGATTTTGGATTTTGGATGTTGGATTTTGGATTTTTTTTTTTTTTTTTTTGGGGGAGAATTTTGCGATCGTGCTTATATCATTTTCATGATTATCTAAGACACTGTAATAATGTTTTAAAAAACACTTTTTTACCACAATCTTGATTGTAGGGAGATATACGCGTACACTTGACCCAAACAGATCTCTATTAATTCTTTCACAGAGGAAAAAAACACAAATCATTATTCATTTCAAAGCTTATTCGGGGTTATTCCATTTATTCCTCTAATCTTGTAGCAAAATGTCAAAGTAATACATGCTTTTTAACACATCACAATCTATATCATGATTATCCATAACTATTCAAGATTTTATCACCAATTATCAGTATAAAAATTATATACAAAGTCGTAGGTATAAATATTCTGTATATACAATGGTTATATCATATCTAATTCCACTAATTCATTTATACGTTATTAGTTGTAAATCTGAAACAAAACACTCCCTGAAAAGTAAGTGACTATTGAAAATCTAAATAAACTACTTTGTCAGGAGTACTTTCAGCAATTGAAAAAAACCCAACCAGATATACAAGCCTATACATGTGCTATAGTTATCACCATACCTTACCAACCGAGTAGCTAGATTCATTTTCATTCGCAAATCTGAATTATATTTCGAGCGTATCTATAGTTTGCTCACGTTTCTTTTTTTCCCAAGTAAATGAAAATGAAATTTACACATATCAGATTATTGCTTTATTCCGTATTATTATTTCAATTTAAAATACTGATAATGCCGGTGCGAATTGTGTGTACATGCCACCATATATTGAAACAGACAATGGATGTAATGGCATGATAAGGAATAAGCAAATATAACAGCATTTTAAAAGTTATACGACAACAACCCATTTGACCAATATACAAATATGGATATATGATACAGATCAACCATGTATCAAAACAATGATATATTGATTATCTATTTAATTTTACTGTTTCCCTGCGTTTCAATTTACGCTGGGTACTGTCGTAATTATTTCTTTTTAAACAAAGAAACATTACTGTTCTCATGTTAATATCAAACCATTACATGACGTCAGGATTCGCTATCGAACTGATAGGATTCAATTCGAGTATTATTGTACCATCACTTTCTAAACTTTAACTGTATTCTGCCCTTTTGTCATTTTCATATTTCCTATCTAATTCAGTTAAAACATAAACTGGCAGCATAGAATTTACCACCACCAACGCTCCACCGATAACACTGTCATCGCCATCACTTAAAAAACACTATCTCTTTTACCAATATCACTATTATTATCATCGTTATCCACATCATTCTCATCATCATCATCATCATCATCACTTTTATGGTCATGATCACCAACAACATCATTATCATCATCATTTTCATAATTTGCAGCATCAAATTTACCACCAACATTACCTCCACCACTAGCACTGCCACAATCACCATCGTCGTCGTCGCCGTCCGTGTCATCATCAGCAGTAAAAGTAGCAGCATCTTCACCATCTCATTATTATCATAATCATCATCGCTAAGATCATCATCACTATCATCACTATCATCATCATCATCATCACTATCATCACTATCATCATCATCATCATCACTATCATCATCGTCATCATTATCATCATCACCACCACTATCATCGTCAACATCATCATCATCATCATCATCATCATCATCATCATCATCAGGAGTACAGTGGTATTGACAATAGCAGCTTTTATGAAAAGAAAATACATCGAAGAACTCATCAATCACAGATAAGTACGGGGTAATGCAACAAAAATTACCGATATTTCCTTGTAATATTCGAGAGAGGATTACAACTGTATTACCTTGGGGGTGAATAGACAAAATATGACTCCCTGGGCCTCGAAAATACTCAAATCGTTAATTGTAGCCTATACATATTTTTCTTTTTTTCTTTTTTTCAGGGGGGTTACGCAAATCAGAAAAAAAAAATTTATATCTGGAAATCATTATTTGTTGTAGGCCCCCAACATTTAAAAAACATTAAAAATTAAGTACGATTTTATTATTATACTCCTAGTTGGAACACTCTGTACATTAGTACGTAACTTCATTTGGTTTCAAGGCCACAAAAATAATTTTTATGTAGAAGAATTTTTGACCAGTATTGCTCTGGCTACATTTCTGTTACAAAGTGGCCTTAAGTAAATACGTAGTAATGCGTCATTTCCCGATTATATTGGAGGATTTGTTGAGAGTATCAAATTACAATGCTTCAAGCAGTAACGAGCAATTTAGGAGTGGAGGCGCTCAACGTCAGTGAAGTGCCCTACGGCATGGAGTCCATTCATCGGTGTCAATCCCTATGGAAAACGGTTAGGGGTACTCAAACCCCTTTTGCGTTCCTCCAACTCTCCCGAAAGACCTCTATACTTCACGGATTTGTATGTCGTGTACTTTGATAGAGCTGCTATTCAAAATTTCTTGACGTATACAAATAAAACGCCTTCTGCACACGAGATGTTATTCGCTTGACGTAGGCCTGCGTCAGCGGTCTTTGGTCCGCCATGTCAGAGTGTTATCTTACACAAAGTGAATGGAAATTGAACAGTACAAACTACGACTGGAATCAATGGCATATGCAGTATTTGCCTTCATAGGCTTTTTTTAAGCGCAGGTAATAACGCAATCGATATGAAGCCTCGTTTGCTTGCCCGCAATGCGTCAATTTGATTACATTATTATTAGTACGCTAAACAAGCTCGTGAAGGCAATTTGCCTATAAACCAGTAAATCGAAGCAACGTTTGCACTTTTTATTTTGCATTCATTTCTGTGCGATACCGCTCTACCATCGACGACGCAGTCATTCGTCACCAAAATGACACATCGAGTGCAACGGACAGTAGCCATGTTCAGACGGGGCTGTCCTAGTCGGCGTAAGTTTAGCCCTGCAGCAATAAATATTCTATAAATATTTGACTAACACTATCAGTTTTCCATACGCTCTTACTCGGACCAACTTGCCACGATTAAGTTAACACGACCTTTCACCGACCCGGTTGTACTCAGCGTAACTTCGGGAAGTGGTGGCGCCCGCACTAGTAGACCTCAACCCAGCTTTCGCATCTAAACCGCGCGAAATCTAATTTTCATTTTCGATTGTAAACAAACAACCCTTGTGAAAGGTCACAGATACTCCGAGTGCCAAGTGAGAGCATCCACACGGTCAACCTACGCTACCCTCTAGTCGTGTTAGCGCGTTACTCCTGGGAAAATCCAGGAGTAAATCAGTCGGCGTAAAGGTCGGCGTAGCTAACACGACTATCGTTCAGACGGTCACTACGCCGAACTTTACGCCGACCTTACCATATTTACGGCGACTAGCTCTAAACACGACCTTTACACCGACCAAAATTGCCATCGTGTGAACTCGGCTAGTAAGTAATTGAAAACATCGGTCTTTAAAAACGGGGCATTTACTAGAGTGCACACAACACACAGAATCCTGCCTCCTCCGAATACTAATGTTTAAAAGATGTGAATCCAGTATCATTTTGTGGAGTTAACAATGATCATCAAATCCTTTACATTGTTTCGCTTTCCTGTTCCATTAATGACGTACTGTGATTCTGTGACAATAGATGCCTCATACTTTTTTGTTGAGTAATAAAAAAATCAGGTTGCTATATCGATAACAAACATCGGTAATAAGAAAACATTGAAAATATCGGTGGTTCCGCGTTTGTTCTCACCATCATCTTATATTACAAGTCTATGTCACAGTGGTGTTGTCATGACGTCACGAGCCACCTGACCAATGAGCAGGCGAGAACGAGTAAAGGTATCGCTGAGTGGCTAGTTGATGTAGAGCCTGAACACTTCCCGTCTGAACAGCACGTCACACAGAGCCCAGTGTCATCTTCATTATTGTTTGTACAAGTGTCAACACTACTTGTGAGCGTGTATGGTACATCGTTGGTGGCGGGCTCTCCACATACGGCCACTACATTGACGACCGAGCTCTCTTCTGAAATTTGAAAGAAAATATGAAAATAGCTATTAGGTAATTATGCAACGAGATGTAGATTATTGGTATGATATAACATTTACCTAGTTTGAGCATTTCTGAAATCACGTTCCCTGGAAAATAATTACTATTGGTAAATTCGCCTTCATAATACCCGAATGCAGCCCGTTGCACACGAGGGCGTCATTTCCATGACGTAGGCTAGCGTCAGTTACTGGTGCGGTCTTGACGCGCCTTGTGAGAGTGACGTTGTAAAAAGGAAAAGGATTGCAAAGGAAAGGAAAAGGATTGAAATAGTTTTTAATGACTAACTGCCATGGCAGGCCCGATTAACGTCACTGAAATGACGCCTCGTGTGCAACGTACATAGCCCTACATCTTTGACCAAATACAACACGGAGCTACCTGAGTCACGCCGCCAAACCGACTCCACATCGACATCAAACTACGGATTCTTGATCATTCGGGGTAACGTGGTTTTCTGTTCGGTCTGTTGATGGTCTTACAAGACAGTGTCGGTCTGTCCGGTGTGACTGAGGTATCACCGGAGCATACATAATTATGTCAGAGCACTCCTGTAGATAAAGCATTTGACTTTAACCAATCTTGCCAAATAAAAAGCAAAGGCAGCACACCACTTTAAATTATACCTATCCCTTTAAATAAAATAGCAGCGAGAGCGATTCCCACCTGTCCACGACATGGACGTTGAACACGTGGGCGACTCGCCTTCGGGCGTGCACACGTTTTCTGCTAATCGCTTCACCAATGGAGTGGGTACGGGCGGGTATGGCGGCGGTCGTAGTATCTTTCCCTCGCCGCCATTGTTGCAGTAGTCGTCATCTTGACAACACATTGTACAGGTGAGAATGTCTTCTGTCTGGTTACAAAATGGCGTCCTGTCGGGTGAAGTTCGTGGGCATTCCGAAGCGAAGCCGCAGTAACGATACACCGCCGTTTCCAAGTATAAATCACCTGCGACAAAGGGGGAAGAAAGCGTTAATCTTTAATGGCATAAACCAGTCTATAGTGAGGGAGGGATGGGGTTGGGGGGCGAGAACTCTTGGCCGAATGTTAGGAATATTCTTGATCAGTCAGATACTGATTTAAATCTGTTCCCCCATTTAACAAAATTTGAAACTGCACAACGATATAACTACGAAATACTGAAATGACGCGTCTTAGTTTAGTACATAGACAAATTAAGACGTATCAAATCTTTCTGGGGGAGGGGGTCTACAGCCCCCAATTTTTCATTTTTTTGTACATATATTTATAAACGCAAAATCTTCTTTATATTTAAAGCCCCTTTTCCACAGTGTGAAAGCTACCTATCAGTCTGGCCTAGATCTGTTGCCATACCATCCAAATTAATCGGCCAAACTCCAAGCGTGATTCGTAAACATTTTTTAACTTCATGAATAATAGTTTCCATAATCTTTCTCGTTTTATTAACAGTAAACACAACATTTCAAATCCACGTTCATCCCTCCATCACAAATCGTACAACAAATTTTTTTTTTTGGGGGTTACCTTTCCATGTTGTCTTCAGTACGCATGCGTCAAAGTCATCGTCACATGTTTTTTGCTCTGGTGATTGACAAGAAGATTCGGTATCACATTTGTAGCAGCTTAATGCACCTGTAGTGGGAGAAGAAGGAAGAAAGAAAAACAAATGTTAAAATGTAATTTTTTTGTTGAAACATATCTAAAGCTCAAATAAAACTATAGGCAACTAAATTTCCAAGGGGTGTTGCGACGCATCGATTCATTGACAGGAAGGCGTGGTGGGCATTTATAATTTGTGGTGTGAATAACGGAATTAAGCGAACGACACTTAATAAAAGTTTATTACTAATAATCATGATAATAAATATACAGAGGAATGTTACTGAATGAGACAAAAAAATTCCTGCAAATAAAAGGTAAAAAATCATGGAGATATCCATTAACGAATTACTACAAATTATAATCTTATCCAAAAGGCCGAGAAGCGATTCTTAACTTTACCTCGGTATAATATCCTTCCTTACATAAAATAATGAAAGTTTCAGTTTGGTAATGTGTGTCACTTTGATTTAGTCACACGAGCTTTAATCACTGTGCACTATTACCTGGATATTATGTGCAACAGGTTTTAGGTTGGACTACACGATTGAAGTTAGTTGATTTAACCTTGCTTACATATCAATTGACAATAACCCCGTAATAAGTGACTGAATGGTTTTATTAATGGTGCAGTATGGTTGCCAAATCATTAGTCACTTGATATGCGTGTCCTGTGCCCTGTTTTGTGAACGCATGTTTTTTTCTATACATTGAAAAATAATATTGGTTATGCATTTTCCTTTGAAGAATACAGTGTCATATAACCCACGTCTTAGGATATCTATTCAAAAGAACCACAGCACTATGTATAGCCGATACAACATATACAACACTACTGTTCAATTTACAATAGTACATGTACATATAAAATAGTGTATACATCTTAATTCATGTTCTTTGTATGGTATTTTATTTGTGGTTTCGCCCCGTTGGCAAAGGAAATTGTGAACAATTCATCCCATTGCAAACAAAGATTAAGAGAAATAATTGCTTTTCACTGGATGTAAATTAATAAAATATGTGCATTATACCATCACTAACTTCATGTCTAATAAAATTTTACACCTAAAGGAATTTCGACCTTTTTCAACTTCGAGAAGGGCATTTCTTTTTTCTAGTATAGATTTTCATCTATGACGTCATCGGACTGTCATTCACTCAGAGTAGATTGACAGATCAGTCCTTTTTTAAAATAAACAAAATGGCTTGGTGTGAATATCTACAGATTATTGGCAATTCGATGTATTTCACGTAAACAGAGAGAAAGCGTCAGGACGGCAGCAAAGCGAAAGACGTAAATGAGATAACAGCGTGGTGAGGGGAAGGTAAGAAAGAGAGAGGTTGAGATATTTTAGGTGTGGGTATGTGTGTGCGAGAGAGATAGAGATAGATAGATAAAGAGAGAGAGAGAGAGAGAGAGAGAGAGAGATCAAGTCAGAGAGACAGACAGCCAGCCAGACAGAGATAGCAAAAGGTATAAAGTGGGTCTACAAACAAACAGCCTTGCATGGGAAGAAACAAGTAAGACCAAGGCAGTGTAGACAGAAGAAAGTGAAGTTGATTAAGTTGATTAGCTAGATAGATGGAGAAATAACAGTCGACCTCACTTTGTATATTTGTTCAACAAGAAAAATTTTTTTTTTCTAATCCTCGTCAAATTGAAGCTAAAATTGGTTCGCTCAAATTCAATGCTTGATTATCACACCGTATAGTCAGCGCCCAAGCTTCGAATCAAATTGATTTGCCGCGCGTAATGAAATTTGACGGGTTTTGTTCACTGTGCCACCTCGATAATTTCGAACTTGTTACAAGCATAAATAATTCAATTCCTACATCATACGCTCTAGAAGGTAGTAATTGAAATGTGGTTGCGAACAGACATATTTGACTTGCACATTAAAAAGCCATCACATTGGGTTGCACACTGAGGAAAAGGCATTGAAAGTGCGCCTTTAATAAAGATGATTATGCTCAGCATAGTCGCAGGTTATGCAATTTCTTTTGACAGTGACAATGGTGTAGCAAGACTGTTTTCAACCTTTCTCACACTAAGGTCATGAAAGGACCCAATATTCAAAGCGAGCCTTCATCGCGACAGGTAAAGTGTCAGATAACAAAGTCATAATTATTTCATGAATAAAACACAAAATTTAATGAGATTATAGCCATAGCATTACAGCACTAGGTATACGTGTATATACAGTAATCGTCTTTCCTAATGCGCTATAAAAATTATGTGTCGGTGATGATGTGTACCACAATTAAAATCGCTTCAGATCCACTACAGAATTCGTCCCCCGATAGTTTATATTATGAGAAAATGTCCCACATTGACCGGGACTTGTCCTCCTTAGGAAATACAGGAGAAGAACAAAAATTCTCACTACACACCGTAATTATCATTGAAATAAATATATATTTTTCTTGTCTCAATTCATCTATTAATCAACCTGATAATCATATTACACCCCCGCGGATGAATTGGATCAGGAATATTTAACTACTCAAATATATTGAAACAAAGAAAAGGGCACTTTAACGGGGGTGGGAGGGGGGTTCACACGTGAAGCCTCATTAATAATACAATACTGTGTAAGGGCCAGTAAACCGCAAATTGAGCTCAAAATGCCGTTAGGTACATATCGACGTCTTCTGAAGAAGAAAAAAGCCGTTTGGTTATCGTACGACCTCAGTGGAATTCACGATAGATTTCGGAAAATATTACACGAAGAAACAGTCAAGGGACAGGAAAGTAAACTTAGTGTTTACACACACATAATATATATATATATATATATATATATATATATATATATATATATATATATACAAAGGTACGGAATCTGGAACAGGGGTCTTGGATTCGGAAGGGGGAGAGGGGCCATTTCACCTAAGAATATCGACTGTGTACAATAACAATGGACCAATCCAATGTATTTAATACATTTGACCCGCCCCTCTTCAAAATGGTTACGCCCCTGTCTGTAATATATATATTTATATATATATTTCAATCACATTCAACTCCCATGTAGGAATAATCATATACAATAATAATAACAAATATGAAAGACAACTAGGCCTTACACATTTTCGCTAAAATGGATACAGGCTTCTCTAAACATCCTCAATACAAATCGTCCATTAACCAAAAGTGGAAGTAAAATGCCCTAGACACAAGCTATTACAAAGGTATCAAATTATTTTCTCTCTCGCTCTGGAAACACCATCTATAATCACCACACACTATTATAGTGTGGTGATGGTGACTAAAAATCAATAAATATCACTAATTACGGATTACGTAACTGCAATTATGACTTATAAACAACATGTTATTAAGTTAATAAACACGGCACATATGAAAACTATATAGGCCTCGCAGTTTGATATGTAATACGATCGCTGTTTGCATGTACATTACATACGCATGTATCGGTATAGTATTTAATGAATTTCCCCCAATGAAATACACGTGCTTTTTCATCTCCAAACTCATTATGTCAGACAAATTGATTTCTCGCTGTCACATGGGTGAAGACAGATCTGATTGTGACGTCATACACACCATGTGGGGAAGCTGTTCAAGTTCTTCCACTATAGCCGTAAAGCATTAAAGGTAATCATTACCACCTCCCTGGCGGTTTTACACCCTGACTTTCAGTCAAATCAATTTGTTTATCACACTATCCAGCTCGGAGTGACATTTCCAACAATTTTGTGTGTGGTTGCCAAGGGTTAACAGAAAGTACATAAAACGATAGAGTAGATCCTAATCAAAATTATTGCGTGAGCGTGTTGAGAGGGGACATGCAAGTGAAAAGTCTTTTATTTTTTCTAACACGCAACCGGTCATTAGAAAGTGCTTATCACCTGTCATTAGCATTTTCTAGTGACCGGCCAGTTACTCGTCTACATTTAACTTTGTCAGTGGACCCTAGAGCTATGGAATTCGGAATGATTAATTTACTAGATGAGAAGCATCCTCGTTACCATTTTATATTTGTTTGCTTAAAATCACTATCATCCACGCCTGTGAGATGAAATAAAGTCCTGTATATAGGTATAGGCCTAACCAAAACTTAAAATTGCTCCATTTCGTTCAAATTTAGGAAGGTAATTTCTGATATTTTCAAAAGATGGTATTTTAAGTAGCTCGTTGATTAAATCAGTTTTTGGGCTTCTATCCTTTTTATCAATTTCTAGATTCTTTCCTCGGGATTCGTATCTTCCAAGCGTTTCCAGCTTTGCATCCTCTCTTCTCTGTTTAGTCAGGACCTGTATGTATACGAGAGTTTGTCACTCTTTGGCTACTCTCTCTCTCTCTCTCTCTCTTTCTCCCTCTCATTCTAAATCTATGCACTCTCCTCTCTATTTTGCTATTTTACTTAGTCCATGGCTCTCATCCTCTCTCTCTCTTTCTCCTCGCTGTATCTGTCGCTCTCAGCACCTCTCTTTAACTTCATGCATTTCTCTCTCTGTCTCTGTCCTTTCCTACATCTCCTCATCTTCTCTCTCTCTCTCTCTCTCTCTTTGTCACTAATAGCTCCCAGGTAGGTGAACTTCTGCCTCCACCAGCACCTCATCAAGAAGTCTAGCCAGCCGAGATTTGTCTGTTATATATACACACCAGCCCCCCGTCTCTCCTCGATCGCTAAGAGTCCAACGACCGCCCGGGGTTGGCACGAGAGACTCGCTTCAAAAGGCGCTCGAGTGGCGATACTTGAGCTCGCTGCTCGCACTCGAGCGAATCTATCATTGCACCCCGTAGGTACTGGGGAGCGAGGCCTGTGGGATTCCGCTACAACGTACCCACACTCACTTACACTCGCGCACACACACATGGGTATAATACAGATCGTGTATACACAATGCTATATGTCACTGTGTCAACATCTTAAGCAGACGACGCTCTGAGTGGAGGTAGTTGAGTCTGGAAGGCGGTGTGGGTTTCTCTCTCTGGCAATCTTTTGAATAAACAAGAAATATGTTCGGGTATGTAGGGCAGTCGTAATAAATGTGTGCCATGAATTTTTCATGTTTTTATTATTAGCATTTAAAAGGAGCTATATATGTACGTGAATAGTTAATTGAAAAATTTTGATCGAAGGGGAAAAGGTTTTGCAATCATGCTTTATAAGGGAAGAATTACTAGCAATTAGATCTTGAGAAAGAAGAGGAGAGAAGGGATGAAAAAACAAAATAAGAGATAAAAGGAGAGAGAGAGAGAGAGGGGGGGGGGGTATATATAAATATTATTTGAGGGAAATCTGTCAACAAAACATTGTTTATGAGGAATCAGATTAACAAATGACAAATGATTGGAAGGTATTGATCCAAAAAATGCTCCAAAAGACAAAGAAGGTGTGGATCGGGAGGGAGTGTTATCTTCTCGGTTATTTTGTTCTCTCTCTCTTTCTCTCTTTCTGTGCCTCTTACTTTCTTTTTACCTCCCCCCTCTCCCTATCACACACACACACACACACACACGCACATTCTCTCTCTCACACCCCATCATGCATCTTCTTTCTCTCTCTTTCTCTCTCCCTCTCCTGCCCTCTACATTGTCTTGTTAGCCGTTCCAAAAGAGGGGGAGCACCTACGTGCCCATGGCTACGCCAGCGTAACCATTTCACAAATTTCAGTTATAAAATACGATTTAGACCAACACATGACACCATCATGCACGAAAAGGTAAATGGAAAAGGGCAAACTTTTATGAAGTCATGTCTACCTTGACCACCCTCTCCGGTGTAGTATCGACGTTCCACTTAACCTACTTTTATCAAAGACCTACAATTTGTGAGAGAACAAATATCGAGTGATAGCGACACCTACGTCAACCCTGAGGCATTCCATCCGTTTCGCGCCAAGGGCGATGGGGTGATGTGAGGATGTAGAAAAAGGGCGCCTTGCACGAACGCCAATTTAACCTCCATTTCAGTAATTAGAGCTATTTGTAGTGAGCGCAATCACGATGACCCCTTGAATACACTAAGATGCTTGAAAGAAGGAAATGTAGGTCTTTCCAAATTTATTTTAAACACTCATGATGATATTTCATTTTCTCCTGTAAAAAGAATAATTCCGCCTGTTATTGTGGAAGTATTTTCTTGATCGGTGCCTACCCAAACAACAATTTTACAGACTTCATTACAAAACCCATTTTTAACTGAGTAGCGATTTCACAATTCAGTCGAAACGATATATATAGCCTATATATATTGCTCATGCTCAGACTTAATCTTAACCATTGACCCCTTTTCTCGTATCACTCACTCATGCACGTAACAACATACGACTAATAGATGTTGCACACGAGGCGTCTTTTGCTGACGTAGAACTGCGTCAGTGATTAGCGCAGTCTTCGACGTACCACATGAGAATGACATCGTCCAAAAACGATTGCAAAATGAACTGTTCAGCCATTGCTGTTTTTAAATGGCTTTCACATGTTTGATTAGGGAAGGTAATAACGCAATGTAAATGACGCTGGGTTTGCAACGGATATTGAATATGTGTGTCTTAATGATGGTTTTAGATACTGGAAGGTAAGCATCAACGGCACGTGACAAAACAAAACGTGTTTTTCGTCTACAACCAAGCTTTGTAAGTTGATAAAGTGCTGCACATGTTTAGGAGTCGTTCGGTTTAGTAAGTATATAACCCTAGGGTACCTGAAATTTCGTTGACCCATTTGGAGGGCGCAGTCTAGAGGTGACTAGTGAGTTCTTCTGGACGAATTTATACTTTGCCTGCATTCAGCGTCCCAAAGGATGACGAGTGTTTCTTTAAAAAAGGTGTTACTTGACAATTAACATGAAATAATCACTCCATAATTTCTTAGTGGGTGGGTCGTTTTTTTCTTCTTAAATGTGTTAACTAATTTAAGCATACATCCATTCAATTTACATTCCCATTCGGATTTCTTCTTGTAAACCAAAGGAAGAGGGAAAAAATGCGAAATTCAATAATGACACGACGATTATGACATATTTTGAATTTCACATTATAGTCAGGCACATTAAGGAAAAAAGTTTATGCAATAAAGCCCGCAATAAACTCACAAGGGGGTTCTTATCCCTATAAGATAATAAAATCCATTATCTAACTAAATCACGGAGGGTTGAATTCGTTTTTACGTGACAAATTTAAATTGTACACAATTGGAAACAGACCCAACAAAGTGTGCTTCGCAAAGATATTTATCATTATTAGTTTTATTAGTAAATTATCATTATCATTATTATCACTATTTATTGTTTTGGAAACAGATCAAAGGCAGACTCTGGGCCTTTGGCTCATATTCATTATAGTTCTAAAAGTTCTCCTGGAAATGCCATTATACTACAAAATTAGATCTGCTGTTTTTGGTTTGACGTGAACTTCTCCGGATGTTTCAGTCGTTCTAATCAAATGTTTTAAAACGTGCTTACAAGAAGTATAAACAGTTTTATCAGGTACTCATTTCCTTGCCAAAACAACCAAATACAGGTAACAGACATTCACTGGTGACATTAATCTATCAATGTACCCTACATCATATCTCTCTGTTGACTCAAGGCTGTGGTTGATATATTCTTATCGAGGCATATCAAGGTTGCAATTATTTATAGTACTTACTCTTCTCTCTGCTCCTCTTGTTTAATACATACTTTCAGAGGCACTTTAACCATTGACATTTCAGTTAGAAAAATGTCACTCTTTCACAAATGTCATTTGGCATTTGACTCACATCTGGATTGTATCCGTTGCCTTATTCCCGGCTCTACCATTGCTTCAGATCAGGGGCGGATCCAGTTTTATCGTTGTAAAAAGAATGGGGACGGCAAACTCGGAAATATTACTGACATAAAAAGGGGGTCCTTTTGTGTCTGGCTTTGGGGTCGAACATTAACAGAAGGGGGCACGTTTTCTATTGCGTATTTCAGGTAAGCCAAATTGAAATTAAAAATCGGAGTGCGGGGGTACGGGCCGGCGGCCCTTCTCCCTAAAAAAAACCCGCCAGTGCTATACATAACTTTTCATTGTATCAGCTCTTTCGACAGTTGTAAACAACTATGATGAATTCCATGTGAAAATCATATCATTTGTCAGCGTTACCCTTGTCAAAGTTTAAATTGCTACCACGTGTGAAAGATTTAGTTGTCCCTCTCCCTATCTCCACAAGCATTGGTAAACAATGCACAATTATGCAACAGGCGCGGAATGAATATCATACACAATTTCTAAGCGCGCGTAGAAGTCGAAACTTCGCCGTTTAGAACATGGACCTATGAGAGAGGTATAAGATCCATGCTAAAAGCGATTTCTGGGTCAAACATATATCAATCAAAATCAGAAAAATATGTCAAAATAATGTGATTGCCAATACCATTCTTCTTCATCGTTTAATATGTTATGTAGATACATCTGACGTAGTTTCAGACAATATATTGAAGTCTTCCAGTTCTTACTTATCAACAGTTTTAAACAGCCGCTTTTGCTTCTAATGCAAGATGTTGGTTTACTACCTTACATTAAAACCATTTACGATTCCTAGATGACAAAATATGTGAAGATACATTTTCGCAAGAATATAAGATGATATAATGACATATACAGACATAATTATTACGGGGCGTGGCTTTTTTCAGATAGGCCTACAGTATATAGCTTGAGACTTCGTGCATGGCGGAAGATCTTTACAATCCACTAGACCATTCACGTCCGCAGAGAAAGGAATGGAAAAATAAACCTAAATGTAATACTCCACCATGTAACTACGTCATACTACTTTAATGGCGTCATTTAGTGTGTTACGTACTGAAACCGCACCACAACCACGTGGCGTCTATGGAGCTTGGTGCCTTTCGGTGCCGAGAAGGTTAAGACAAATCACCTTCAACATTTCACTCACGCATCAATCTTTCGTTCTAGAAATGATAGACTCACACGTTTATGTTTATTGTGAGTACTTTGGACGCACAAGCCTTCAGAACTGGCTTGTTTATGTTGGGATTTCGGCGTCTTGTGTAAGACAGAGTATACGTGCGTGTGTGCGTGGACTGGTGGGCGTGGACTTATTGTAAGTGAGTGTGCGTGAAGTTGTATGTGAGTGTGTGTGTGATGTTTAGGACCGGGAAGGTCACGGGCGGATCTCATTTCGCCGAGTGCTTGGATTATGGCTGAGGTAAACGCACATGTGAAGAAATATGTGTTTTGACAAGAGGAAGAACGAACGTGATATTAGAGACCTTCATCCAGAACATTAGTTCTCCGTTTCAACTCCCGTCCTCTTGCGGATGAACGTTGCAAACTATCATATTCTTCCATCTAGGGAAGGCCATTAAATGAAAAGAAATCTGAATTACATATTTAAAACATTACAAGCAGTAGTACACTTAGTTATACAAATGAAATACTTTTATACTGTACATTTACGATAACTTTTGAATCGATTTACTAAAATGTCCGTAAATTAGCTTGTATTTGAATAATTCGATTCGTTTCCTGGAGATTATCACTTTATTGGAGATTTGTCTCTTTATCCATGTCTGAATCCTTTTCAGAGATTATTAAATTCCATAAGGACTTTACTGATATGCTTAAGCCAGGGTAATAATCGGGAGCGCCAGTAGTGTCAAGTCTGACAGATATGAGCGCTATACAAGAACCCAATATTATTACATGTATCAATAGGAATGCATTTCAGACAACTCAAAATGTAAATAACATCTATATAATTTTGATTAGAATAAGGTACATAATTCTGTATGAATAATTTGGTTTGAAAAAGAGGAATTTTGAATCAAATATAAAAAAGAATTTAGTGTAAATCGTGTCGATAGACTTACATACCTTCTGTGACCAATTAAAATGTAAGCTACTCAAATTGCATCTAGATATGTAATTATTAGAAAATGAAAAATGTACCCTCATGGAAAGGAGCAAAAGAGTTAGAAGGCAATGAAATGTAATGCTTTTTTATGAGCCTTTAAGAATGTCAAGAGAGTTTTATATACGAGAATTTACTCGTTGATTTTTTAAACAGTAAAGCATTATTTCTTCTTTCAATACTCGGGAAAGACGCTTCCATGTACCTTCACCCTTTCCTATTAGATATAACATTCTACGCTGTGATTTTACATGTTTGTTTTTAAAAGAGGACGGGACGTTTGAAAGGATGCTGTATTGGGGTGTAAATTGAAAACCAACAGCTTTAGATGGGTTTATAATGAGGGCAACGACGAAGTAATCTATGAAAATTTTCATTTAAATTGGATGTAACAGATTGCTTGGACGGCGTTTGCACTTCTGTCATCTTTTTCTTTATCAGCAACGATCACCCGAGAAAATGGAAGAGAATTGTGTCAAAATAAATCCTTTTTCGAAAGGTGTACCACAAAGTGCTGTGAGCAAAGATAATGCCACATGATCATAAACTTACTTTTAATGTGAACACTTTTGCAATATATACTTAGTTTTGACAGGGATAATCATTAAAAAGGGTGCAATGTTAATTCATCATTTGTTGTCAATGTTATATGACGAGAACTAGGTGATACCAGCTTTATAAATTATGTTACACTTTTCAAGATAATTATCAAAAGCGCACAAGACGTGATACGAATATAAGATTCTAAATTTTGATAAGATATTTTATATTTTATTATGGCATGGAATTACCAGTATCTCTAGATGTGAAAATATACTTCAGACACGCAAGGCACTAGATCAACATTTTCATTGGCTCTGCCTTTTTCTTTCTTTTCCAACCGCATATATAATACATGTATATGTTAACATTGTAAAATGGAAAACTGTATTTCAAGTACAGAGGCGAATCAACCACTAAATCAAACCCTTCTAAATCTGTATTCTCAATTCCGTTTGGCGTCAAATTAAGTTCATTGCACGATGATTTATTTCTTTTGCTCAGTGACATCCTGTAGGACTTTAAATAAATGACTTACAACCGCAGTTATTCATAATTACCAACATATATGTTTATTTTAAGTCAATTTAGGAAAATCAGTTATGAATCAGAATCTCCATGTATGCTCAATCGTGTGATTCATGGATTCGTAGGCTTTTTATTTTCGGGACAGATATGCTCTAGGATATTCACTAATAGATAGTGAAATATCAATCGTTGGCATTGAAGTAAGAGAAATAAGTGAACTTATACACGAAGCACACGAGATGGGAGGAACGGTCTGTAATTACTACAAATTCGTGGGAAATAATGACATTACGGAAGAAAGAGAAAGAGACACAAAGATAGAAAGACAGAAAAAAGCAAACTACACAGATAACAACGACTATAGTGACTTTTGGAGAAAGGCAGACATTCAGAAAGGGACATTCATTATAAGCAGACGAACTGGGAATGGGGAGAGAGAGGGGGAGATTGAAATAGAGAGACAGGGAGAGAGGGAAGAAGAGAGAAAGAGAGAATAAGAGAGAGGAGAAAGAAAGCAGTAACAGTGTGTGTGCGTGTGTGTGTGTGTTGTGCGTTTGAAGGTCCATGTGTGTACAAAATTGGGGGTGTAAGCAAGGGTGAGTCTGTATGGACTTTTGAAATCAAGGGAATGAAAATATTAATAGATAAAGAAAGAGAGAGAGAGAGTTACAAAAAGGTGGGCAGAATAGAAGGAGCAAAATAAATCTGTCCAAACTATAACGTCATGATCTTAAAATATTGCCCACTTTGGCCGTTATCGCGGTCGAATGCCTTGCCCATTCGTCATCGAGATATTACAAAATATTAGCCGGATTATATAGAAAGAGCAACAATATATCCATTTAATGTCAATGGGATGAGTATATTGGGGGCTCTGAGACGTGGGGGAGGCTCTTGCAAACCAGAGTACATTAATCATAGTCTATTCATATTAAGCCCAGTGCCCCGGACTATATACCGTATGGAATAGGGTTTACTCAAAACAAAGTAAGGCTGTTTAGCTTGTATACCGATATGAAAATAAATGTGTTTATGTACATTCAAGAAGGGAGTCGAATCACTTAAAGCAGTAATACATGCAGATTACTTCTGTCGTTCTGTAGTGTATTTTATGTATGAGCAAAGGGGCAAGTAAAGTTTTCATGCGTAATTATTGCACACGAGACGTCATTCTGATTGCGTCACGAACCGGCGCTAATCAAGCTTGTGAAATCAATTGACCCATACGCCGATAATCAAGCTGCAGTATTGTCCTGTTCATTTTATATTCACTTTCTGTACGATATCAATCTTACAGGAAGCGTCAAAGTCACCAGTACCTGACGCAGTCCTACGTCAGGCAAATTACGCCTCGTACGCAACGGGCGTTCAAATCACTTACGGCGTTATACGTTTTCAACACAATTTAGACCAATGTATTCCTTCTCTGTACGCACCGTTGACCTGTTGTGCCGATCACGTCACACATCATCTCCTCAGCAACATTCCTTTGCATCTAGCTTGAAACATGTTCAACTTGATCAGGCTGGGAAATGTCACCACGCACATGCAGAACATATCACACGCGAGTACATTCATCATTGGAAGTCATCGCGAATGACGTCTGTTATAAATATGAATTGCATTCGATGAGATCTCGAACTCCACTCTCTGTGACGAAGCATGACTCTTTGATCTGTTTGCTTTGGGTGTAAGGTGTTCAAGTCTAGCTGGTTGTGCAACCGTCGAAGAAGGTGCATTTTGGCAATAGCCCACTGAGTCTGCTCATGGTACAAATTATGCGCAGATCAATGAAATATGGAGGGCCTCGTTATCCGAATTTTAGAACTTCCGCTGTCAAAGTAATTGGCAATGATGGAGGGACTTAAAAATAACCTTTGTTTCCTCGTTTGGAAATACAATTTACAAATGTGTTTCACGCAATGTAGTATGATATAAAGAGACATAAAATGAAAACGATTATATTCATGGACTAGTATCCAGCATTATATCTCAATGGGATTTACAATTGTAATATCATTTACATGATTCAAGCAATTAGAAGAGACGTTTTTGTTACGGAATAGGGTATCGATAGGAATGATTGAAAGCAAATAAAATCAAATTAAAGTCAAAATCGTAAAGTTTTAGCATGGCCTTTTCCCTAGTGTTTGAAGTGCATCTTTTGAAACATAATTCTCAATAACAATATTATGATTATGGTCTTATTTATCCATTGAAATCCCATCAGTATCAATAAGTCTTTTTTCCTTTGCTCCCTGCGTAAATTATTTCCCTAGCATTGACATATACCGATTTAACACACCAAGAGAGAAAACTGTGGTCAAACCACCTTGGATCTAAGCTCCAAGAAATGATCGAACAAAGGACCTCCCTCATGAGAGTCAAGAGCCCTTATACATCTACACTCTAAAAACAGTTGGGTAAAACGTTACCCAACAAACAAAATATGTTCCCTTTTAACCCGGCCAATATTGGGTAATCTCTATCTTTTTTATAAAAATTTTGCGTGGACTATAATCAAAATGTAATATATATATATATATATATGTACATGTATGTTTATATTGTCATGACGACCCCATCACAAGTCTCGTACTTTCAGGGAATTTCGCCTCATGTAAAGATAAATTTCATCTTGTAGTCATTCGATTATAAGGTTGATATTTATGTCTTTTGAATCCAAATATCAGCCACCTTTTTTGGAGTGTCCCTAAGATATCCCTTTAATATTCACCGTACCCCCTATCACACTCATTTAATAAAAGGAGGTATGAAGGCGAGCAGCTGTCGTGACATTCATCACGTATGCAACCATCAGCACGAATAACATCCATTGCAATTAATGATCCAGTGAATGCGTGAGTGCCTCCCGATGATCATGATAACCATTATGACCACACTATGGTTACAACCACATCATGATGAAAAAATTTATTCACCAGTTTGTTAAAAAGTTACTCTGCTCATGAACACAGATTGCGACAATCATTTGCTTAAAATTGATTATGATTATCGAAATATCATTATATAATAAACCATATGCAAATAAGCAGAATATAGGCGGGAAAAGGACATACTTATGTAAACTAAATGCCATTCGGGTACTATGTGGTATACCTCAATGATCATCACTGGGACCTTTATTATTCATACGCTGATGATATTGAGTACTCTGTTGTATGAAGTTCAAACATGGACTCGGTGCGAGGAGACGACAAATAGAAGCCTTCAAAATGTGATGCTAACGCAGAATGCAGAGAATAAGCTGGGTTATTGAAATCAACAATAAATAAGGGCTACAAAGAGCAAGCATAGAATGGGGGTTGATGAAGGCGGTACAAAAAAGGGAAGTTTGTATACTGTACATTATTTTGATAGGAGGAGGATGAAAAGGATGTTACTTGGAGGAATGATAGAAGGGAAACGCGAAAGAAGTAGACAACGAATCCCCTGGTTTGACAACACCAAGCAAGGGACTGGACTTTGTTATGATGACGTTAGAGCAAACTCTCATGATCGCAAACGATGGTTGTGCATAGCCGCCAACCCCAGCCTGGGACGGTACCAGGTGAAAGAATGATGATATTAATGTAAGTCCGAGCAACATTTCGTATTTATTCTGATACTAAAATATTTATTTTTAATTTTATTACTTCCTGTTAACTATAGTCCTATAATTAAATGTATAACAGTTATTCCTAACATTGTGATGATCTTATACTACGAATGGTAGAGATGTTGCTGCATTCATTGCCCAAGACACTCGGAAACCTCAACAGGCTGTACCCGAATGCAATAAATAGGATGAATTTTGTGAACAAAGAGACACACCCATTAGTGGGATTATACGAACCATTTTTATTGGATCAACACAAACAACAACTGGCATTGTTGTATTATTGATTAAATCGACAGGCTTTTAAGAGAAGATGAGACAAGACATGTACCAAGAGAAATATCGATCCAGTTATCCTGTAAATGGAAAATAATAGTACGGCCATTTAAGAGGTAAATTCAAGGAATAGTCAAACCTAATTCAGAAGTGAGCCAGGAGAATATGAAATTTGGTCTTGAATAGAGCTGATAACATTTGCAAACTATCTTCGCCTGTATTTGAGTCTTTCATCACAAGGTATTTTCAAAAAGGCGTTTATGTCTGAGCAGGACCTTTTTATCAAAGTGTTAAAAGTGTCACAGCTTCTTGATTTGACGAGAAGGTTAAGTGAAACCCAGAAAATAAATTCAAGTTTTTAAGAAAATTTCTGTTCACAAGATAACCAATAATTTTGTCATGAAAGTAAAATGCAATAAGAATGTGACTAAACATATTATAAATAGTTTAAGGAATTACTGCATTTTAACTACTACTTTGTACTACTACTACTACTACTACTACTACTACTACTACTACTACTACTGCTGCTACTACTGCTACTACTACTACCACCACCACCACTGCTGCTGCTACTACTACTACTACTACTACTACTACTTCTAGTCTTCTACAACTACTAAACTAATACTACTACTACTACTACTACTACTACTACTACTACTACTGCTATATTACTACTATACTACTACACCACTATTACTACTACTACTACTACTACTACTACTACTATACTACAACTATATGTACTACTACTACAACTACTTCTACCACTAATACTACTACTACTCCTTCTACTGCTACTATATTTTGTAGATGCTAATTGTTTAACTTATATACTACTACTGCTACCACTACTACTATGCACCCTTCTGTATTATGTTAATATAATTAGAAGTATTAATTAATTTCATAAAATACGTGTAATCATGGCTGCATAATTATCAAATGCATCTTGTGAATGTATACTCCTGATCAAGTCTTACATCGACCTGGCTTTTTAGTGACCTCAAACCTTCGTCCAGCAGCCAGCCTGTGGCTGCTCGGGGAAAATTCGTGTCAATGCTCCCCATAATGAGACCTCAAACTTAAATACCACCAGGAAACTCATCGATAAGACGGCAATCAATCGAACGGCCTTAATTAAAACCAAACCATCGGTACACCAAGCTAAAGTAGAAACACCATTGGATGAGGGTGGATGTTTAGAAGAGGAACACGTATGCATATGAGTCCCATTGTTTTAATCTGTTATGTAACGTCATGGCCATCACTCAGCCGGAAATGATCAGACCTGGAAAGGATTATAAATTAAATTGATCTGTGCATACAGAGAATCGTTTTTAAAACACTTTCACAAGCTTGTGTAAACATCGTTTCACAGGCATGTGAAATGCACTACAGACGAAACATTTATATTCTTTATTAAATGGTATTAGTGGCATAGTGTGGAGCCAGGCATTGAGAGGACACTGGCACCATTATAACTATATATATTTTACAGTGTTCCCAAGCAGGATCACTTTTGTTTAAGGGGTGGAGATGAGCGGTTCGCCTTCTTCTGTTTCACCTGATCTCCATTCAACATTTTCTTTACAGCAATAATTTGCATGTGATTTTCGGAGTGTCAAACATGATCAGAATAGCATGAATAAAATGCATTAGCATTCTATCGTTCATTGTTTCAATTTTCAATGTATTTAAGCACTAAAAGAAAGTGCAGCCTTAAGGGAGATCCAAGTTGATCTAGCGGTTCAGTCACCTCTCTGTCTTTGCCTTCAAATATCAAAATTCACTGACGGACCGAAGTTCAAAAAGTGAGTAATGCTTTCAGATGGTGATGTTAAAGGTCGGTCCCCAGGGCCAGTATTCAATAAACTTCTATAACATATAGAATCACATTAGATTGATACTCGTCGGCATAAATCCAAATTACAAACACACCTACTTAAATGCATAATATACCTTGCTATCTTCCCTAACTAGTAAGCTAGCAGAGTCTATAATAGAGACTAGATAGGTTGTACAACCTTGGGCTTAGACTAAATACAAGTAGCCCGAGGTACCACGGGTATAATGTGGACCGGTATGACGTCATACCAGTGTTTTGCAATCTACCATTGATAAACGTTAGAGCTGTGCTTGCACGGGTTCACAGCCCGGAGAGAGTGGCTAGAATCTCCGCTATTTACAGAATGCTCCCTGCCGCAGGGCACCGACACTCCACCGGATACTTTACCGCCGCTTGCTACATTTAGCGTAATTTTACGGCTGGGATACCAGGTATAATACAGATTTGCAATGTGTTCGTAACATACGAAAACTTGCTCTTGGCCAAAGGGTGGGCGAGGGTGCCTGAAGAAGAAATCCGAAAGAGCAGGGGCGGTAACATTGGGCCAATATTTCTGTTTTAATCGGATTCCGGCAAGCCATCTGAAAACTTCCATTAAAGTTAAAGACCGTATTACATCAAGCATATCAGTATTTAAAAGCTTTACTAGGCCAGTGAGTTTTTGAAATGTTTTGACATCTTTAGTTCAATCAATAATGCGCTTATATCAAATTATGTTTACTTCTTTTTTATTATTAATACAGGCAGATAGATGGATAGGTAGATCGAGCTAGAGAAAAGTGTGTGACTGTGTGTGTTAGAGAGAGAGAGAGAGGGGGGGGGGGAGGAGATAGGATGAGGTGAAAGTAGGATGAAATGAAAAGTGAGGATGTCATGAGGATTTCAGAGGGTTATAAAATCCATAACGATTTGAAGGCAAACACTTAAAAGAAAGGGTACATTTAAAGCACCCGTGAAGATGATGAGAGGGAGGCAGTTATAAACAGAGGAAGGAAGACAGAGAGAGAGAGAGACGGAGAGGGAGAGAGTGAGATTGGGAGAGAGACGGAGAGAATAACGCATCGGTCACCTGTCTCCATTACGATATGAAGGGATACCAGTATCAATAAATAGGTTACTGGTATCAGTTTTCATCCAAGTCTGTATCATCATATAACCTCGTAATTGATTGTCATTTCTGGGCCAGCACCGGTCCTCATTTCTTACGCACTAAATGTTTTCACAGAAAGACAGACAGACAGATAAACGGAATATGGATGACGTTAAAACCACTCCGCATTTTCTTCTTGGACACGTCATGATGTGCCTACTTTGAATAAAATAATGACAGTGTAAGCTTTGCGAAATTACGAATCATATCGATATATTCTTGATGTTTTTATTATGCAGCTCAAAGGACCTATTCAGAAATTGATAACAAAAAGGAGGGCGGAATCCTTCACAGACGAGAGGCGAGAATGTGCATCTGCACAGTCCAACGTACCGTTGATCCACCGTATCTTCTATTGAAACTTATCTGGGCCTTCAAACTGTGGAGGGGGGGGGGGTGACCCCGGCCCCACCCTATACTGGAACGCCACGCAATATCTCAATATTTTTGTTTAATCCCTAACTTTAAAAATGGACGGGTTCCGCATCATCATCCTCGTCATTGTAAGCGTCGTCATCATTATCATGGATGATTAAGTCAATTTACGTCTGTTTTGATCATTACAATCAGCTGAATTTTAAGCAGTGCTTTTAAAACGTCTAGAAAAGAGCACGCATAGTCCGGCAACATTCTGCATGCCACTACGATTACAAAAAAGACCGGTGACATGACGTTTAATACAGACTAATTGCCGTTCCGTGGCTAAATAATCACATCAAGTGATCAGCGAAGATTATATAAATCCGGGCGGCGCCTTGAAATAACCCGATTATTAAACCGTTAATCTGAGATTTAGAAAAAGTAAAAGTGCAGCCGAGGACCACTTCAAACGGTTTGTTCTATACATCTTGTTTACGGTAGCTGCCGAATACCTACTTATTGTTTCCTCACCTCACACACAAAGAATAAATGTTATGTCATCTGTTACCCATATTGGCTTCGTCAACGATAAACGAAACCGTACATGTTGTATATTTTGAAGCGGGGGAAATCAAACAGCCCCTCTCCCCCAAAAGAATAAAAACATACAAATAAAACTGAGGGGAAATTTAGGGCCCATGGTCTTTAAAAATTCTTCAATAAAACTGAATAGCTTTCAGGAATATACATGTATAAGCTGTTATTAATTTGATATAGGCCTACATATATTTTTACAAATAGAGAAGACGTTAAGAATAAATTAAAGACTTTTGTGCCTGTATCTTCTCTTATTACGAATAACTGAATAGGTTTTATTTCTTAGGTAATTTGATTTCTTCATATATAATTTATGATGCAGCAGTTCTGAACGATTATTCGTTTCAGATTTTTAATCAGAACAATATTAATTCCCTTTAAATCCAACCCTCACTTGTTTCATGTATGTTAGCATGGATGATGATCATTATGCATAAAATCACCTCTATGCCTGCACCTTCGCTTATGGATGTCATGGTATTGCACTTTACATCCGAATACAAAAAATCTAGGCAAGCCCGCACACTATCACGACCAATGTTGTTAGAGCGGGTCCGACGTTATAACCTGATATGACACCACTCTCATTCAGTGCTGCAGTGTCAGCCAGGGGCGGTCCAAGGACTTTGTGAAGGGGGAGAGGGGGGCATAATTCGGCAAAATCTGTGACAAGCGAGAACAAGTTTAAGCATATTTTTAGGGTGCTTTGGAGTTCACGTTTGAAAAACGCACAAAAAAGACAATTGGTCGTATTTTTCGTGTACTCAAGATGTATAAACGCCAGCATTTTCAAGAGGGGCGGCAGTTGTTACCCCTAAACCCACCAGTGGTATCAGCTAAAGGACAGTTAGGCTATTGCATAGGGTACTTTCATGGGGGTATGTTTAAACGAATAGTCATAATTATGGTGATCTTCATCTTACCAAAATACAAAGGCAGCAATACTCTATATAGGCCTATTTAAAGCAATTGCATAATGTGTTGCTTCAATCTGAAAAACTATCAAACAAATGCCCCCATATTCGAAATATGAAAAGAAAAAGCTATAAAGTTTGGACCGACCATCTATGCCACATGTGTGTGTGCGTGTGCGTGTGCGTGTGTGTGTGTGTGTGTGTGTGTGTAGCCCTATGTACCCATATCTGTGTGGAGTGCGTGTGATTTTCAGGAAGACTAAGTCCATTACCCTTTCATCATTATCGTTCCATAACCGCACAGTATTTCGTATGAACTACATAATCAAACTTTTGCAATCGCTTCTAGACATTTTTCCCCACAATTTAATCGCATGACCGACCTGAACTCAACTTTATAATCAAGGTAATATCGTTGGTAGGAGGGCGCATAAGGGTGCGAGTTGTACCCCTGCCGCTCCTAGACCGGCGCCACGGAAACCCATTCCCCTCTACACTCAAGGTCTAATTGCGTCAAGATGAGTTTTTGTCTAATTACGCACGTGTTAAGATCGTTAGTACCCGTCCAGATTTTGTTGTGGCGCTGTGTTGCGTTATAACTCCAAAGTCTCCAATACACTTGCTCAGCGTATTATAATGCAACACAGCATGCCAGAGCATGATCAAGGGTAGTTCTAGTTTGTAATACTTGTTGACAATATTCTCATCAGATTGGTTACTGAATGATATCCTAAACGTTTTTTTTCACATCAATTGCATTAATACTATTAACCTACGCTCTAATGATCCCGTCTTTTTAGAAGGAAAACGAGAAAAAGATAAAGAAATGGGGGACGAGGGTGCATGGATCCAACCTAATTTTAGGAATTCATGCTCAACATTATACATTATTTATCCTATCTTTGGTCAGTCAGAAATCGAGTGAAGGTGAATTGGCTTTCAGAGCTCCATTTCTATATAATTATGATATTAAAGGCATCGTTTAACAATGCTAAATCTAATATGCATGGCCCTACGTGTTATCAGTGTCTGTGATATGGTGTAATATTGAAGCTCTAAAGAAATTGCGCTTCAAAATGATCATGAAGTGCCTCAAACAAGTAAAAATCTTTGAGTGACCGGTTTTACCATACTCATTTTCCCCAATAGACTGTAGTGTTATAAAAACCTTTAGGAAAACGAAAAATGAAATTTCGATTTCCAATCATAAATATCTCGATAATCAGACAGGCGATCGGCTTGTAAAAGTCATGGGATTCCTGACTGACCTAAAGGTTTATAATTATGATTGCAGAGTGAGCTCAATCCAGGATTTTGTTTCAGGATCTGAGGCAATGTTACCGAGTCACTTAAAAAAAAAACATGTATAAAGTCTTGCACATTGATATAGAATGTAAATCGGTTCGTTTGAAACTTTTAATCAGGTATACAGCGTAGGTTGGGTTGGTGATCTACATGTACAAGAACCCATAGCCGTGATAGCTGAATAAAAAGGAGATGATTGTAATCATTGTTGTGTAATCCTTATCGTACTGAAGTTTGAAGAGAAGCCTTTAAATGAAAGACTTATACCCCCTTGAGCTTTGCAGTATATAGATGAACCGTACGTACAGTTGAATGAGAAACCAGTAGAATTTTAGGTTAATCCTAACAGCAAACGACAATCATAGAAAAGGGTAATTTGTACTTTGGCAGGACTACTGTTAGTATCTAATTTGGCAGAAGAGAATGACTTGTAGTAAAATGCGATCATTCGTCCTTGCATTATTTTGCACCCACCAGGACTGTTTCTGAAAGGATATTAAACTTCTCTGTTCAATGATTGTCGATTTTGCACTCTTTCAAATGAAATATGTTCGTAAACATCTCTTAGAAAATGTATACTAGCATGTTGTTTTTCATTAACAGTACTTGGAGCATCCGTGCCTTAATAATTTTATCCCAATTGGGCCAATGATTTGGAAATTTTGCAGACTGATGACTGGAATATTATAAAACGTCTGGAAAATATTCTATAGAGACAACAACAAAAAAGTGACAAACAACCACTGATATTACAAATGTTCTCATTTTCGTAACAGCAACATTCATTAATTTGTTCGTTTACTTTTGAATGCTATAGTGGAATACCAGTAAAGTAAAGTGTGTTTTTCCCACATGGGTCCAAATCGTAGACCAAGCAAATAATCAGTGATGATTTTTTAAAACCGAGAATGAAGATATTCTATTAGAGATTTACATGTTTATGGAGTGATCATGAATTAACATACTTTTCATGACAAATACATTCTCTAAACAAAAGGTCGCTGTGCACTTAACATGATAAATATATAAAAGAATATACTTAAACATAATGTTGTGTATGGAAAGAGAGAGAGAGATAGAGAGAGAGGGGGAGAGAGAATGAGTAAGAGGGTGGGAGGGAGAGAGAGAGAGAGAGAGAGAGAGAGTCATATTAAGGGCAGGTATAATTACAGCATTATCATAGCGCTTATCAAACATGAGCTAAAGTTTTTGCCTCACCACATTGATAAGCCCGTATGTCATCTACAGAAATAGAATGTCGCTTATCTTCGTGCAAAACATAATATCATGAAACGCCCACACACAAACTTACAGAAATCATTTTTAAAAGATATGAAAGGTGGCCTTAATAAAAGTGGCAACAATCAGGACAAGGCCGGGCCCGAGGGGGCGAAGATGGGGTAGTACGGATATATGCTTCATATAGATAAATGTATGCTTCAGTATAATGTGGTGCATGTTGAGTACTCGCAGTGATACTTTATTTAGAGGTAAACTGTATTTAAGCCACCCTCAAGTACCCTAATATTCTATGAGGTTAGATAGACCCATCTTTACATCTGTTATTTAATTATTCACTTTTTGTTTATTGTTGCAACCATATAGACAAGTTGGATTTCAAAAACAAATAATCCTACAAAGAGATACATGAACAATGGGGGCAAATATTTTTACAATGAGACTATAAATGATCCGCGTGATACATCGTCAATAAATGAATGACTATGTGGTTGTTACGTTTATATATATATATATATATATATATATATATATATATATATATATATATATGTGTGTGTGTGTGTGTGTGTATATATATATATATGATTGTGTTTAAAACTGATATGAGTGTTTAACATCAGAAGAAAATGAGGTAAGGTAGGTACATTCATCAAAAGCACTATGCGTAATTAAATACACCTTCTGACTGCATCGTCGAAACGATGTTATGAGGAATTCGAGTAATTAATGTACTCGATGTCTTATAGGGCAAGGCTAGAATAAATCGATAGGCTAATATCCGGATTAAACACAGTCTCATGATGCTATGGTGAAAATTCGTAGCCCTAATCAAATAATATCACATCATAATACGTGTTTACCTTTCACATTTCAAAATATATAAAATAACAATCTGAAACTGCCAAGATGAAAATCATACATTGTTCATATGTTCAGTTTATGTACCTACCTACGAATTACATTGGAATTTATACAAGACATAACCAAACATAATTATTGATGTTGATGCTAAAATCAATTATTCATCGAATTACATTGTCAGATTACTATCAAGACTATTGCGGAATAAAAACACAGACAAACGACTTATCAGTATTAAATCTCGTATCGTATGACATAGCGATATTAACTTTGATAGATTTTATTTACGCCTTAATCAGCTCAGCATACCCCTCTTCCACGGATTGCGATAAACATGCATTGAACATAATAGTTTATATGTTTTGCATGTTAAATGCACTGGAAAAATCTGCGAAGGTAGATCTCAAACAGGTTTAAATACCCGAAACAAATGTCCTGATATGGACAATAAATTATGTACTTAATATATACTAATATGAATTGCGTCGAAGTCTTATTATGGCTTGTTGAGGTAATTAAGTCCCAAGCATTTGCTCAAAAGCGGTTTCCATCAGCAGTATTCAATGTACTTAAAGCCCAAGTCCACTCCGATTTTCAAAAATTAAAGCATGTTATAAATAAATCAAAGGTTAAAACTGCCAAATATCACGGGCGTACTTCATACCCCCTTCACATACACGGATTTTCTTACGAGTCCTTACGGATCGCACATATTCACGGATCTTTACGGATCCTTACGATTTTGCCACTTTTACGACCGATTTAAGAGTTGTTACGAGCTATTTACGAGCTATTTACGGTTTATTACGGATTATTACGAGTTATTACGATGTAATACTACGAGCAACTTACGTGTTAGTTACGACCTGTTTACGTGTTGTTATGAATAGTTACGAATATTTACGAGTCCTTACGATTTTTAGCCAAAAAATAACAACTGAAAATGAAGTGTCCGAATTTGCAGCTTTTATACCTTTCCCTAAATCGTAAGCAATTCGTAAGAATACGTAAAGTAGACGTTTCTATTCGTAAAGTACTCGTAACTACACGTAAAGTGCTCGTAATAACTCGTAACAATCCGTAAAGCCATCGTTACACGACCCGAATGAAATCGTAAACAACACGTAAGCACTCGCACTAATCCGTAAATAATCCGTAAACGAATCGTAAACTAACCGTAACAAATCGTTAAAAAACTTTGTTACCAGTCATTTACGGATTCTTGCGGGCAGTTTACGGGTGTTACGTGTTGTTGCGAGCTGTTTACGATACTTACGGATTGTTACGAGCTATTTACGAGTTATTTACGGAAAAAATCAATCCGTGGACAATCGTAAGAAGATTTTAGACATGTCAAAAAATTCGTCTCTCCTTTCACGGATCCTTAAGAGTGTCTGCGAGTTGTTGCGAGTTGTTGCGAGTTGTGACGGGTTATTTACGGATACCAGCGAGTTATTTACGGATGCTTGCGATTGACTACGAGTTGGCGATCCGTAATGACTCGTAAGAACAATCCGTGTATGTGAAGGGGGTATAAATCAGGTGATTTTTAAGAGCGTTTTTGTTTCGGTTATTTCGAGCAAAACATTTAAATCGCTGTACGGATGTGACGTATGCTCCTCACAACGAAAGTGCCAGCAGTATACATTCTGACAATAGGCTATTTTCGTAATGTAATCAAATTTAATGCATACGTCTTTGTGAAGTGCCTCTATACAAACTATTTCATTCACCTGATAAGAATAATAGTACATGTATTTCATTATTCTTATCATGTAAATGAAATAGTTTGTATCGAGGCACTTCACAAAGACGTATGCATTAAATTTGGTTACATTACGAATCTGTGTTGTGAGGACCCTACGTCACAAAAATGCATTATGGGGGAGAACCGGCTCGATTATTAACTTGTATTTTGCTCATTAAAAGAAGAAAAAAAAGTCTGAGCACCGTTTTCCAAATCATGTTATATATGGGCTTTTTAGATTTTTGTCTATCTAATCAGCCCAACTTTTCAGTGGAGTGGACTTGTACTTTAAGTCTATACTTAAACGAACAGCAAGGGGCAAGTCGATAAGAATCTACCAATAATATTGTTCGTTTGTGGAGATTCGATATTAGATGTCAAAAATAAAACCCTCATGCAGGATTAGCTGTGCAATCACCATATCAAATCTTAATAGGCTTAATACAATAACGCTGATTCGAATAAAGATAAAATTCCTTTTCCATTGTGCAGACAAATTATATAAAAACAAATATATTAAAAATAGTCGAGGAAAAGAGTTCAATCGGTCGTCGGAATGTTCATGATTGTTTATGAGAAGGGCTGTTTTAGACACTTATTACATTAAAACAACAAATAAAAATTGAACATCAAGTATATCAATGTCGATCTAGAGAGCGATGCCCCAAAATAATAAATTTAGAAAACTACTACATTTATATACTACCCCAGACTATCACCCCCAAAACAAGTGTCCCAACTACCCCTGGGACAAATGAAAGGTAGGACCTATCTCCCGGACAACTATCTAAGTCTTTTCACAAACATTTCACAAATAAGAAATTATCTTTCTTGTAAACTGAACACATTTAAAGTTCATGATTTTGTAGGTCAGGTTCATGCAAGCTCATGTGACACCAGCATACTTTACTCAGTCGATCAATAGTTAATCAATTATGATGTGATCTTTCTCTGTGAGTGTGTCTCGTTATTTACCCCCCCCCTTCTCCTCTCTCTCTCTCTCTCTCTCTCTCTCTCTCTCTCTATATTTATATATATATAACTATATACATATATATCAATCACTCTCTCCCTGTCTC
This sequence comes from Mesocentrotus franciscanus, assembly GCA_037976565.1. Lineage (NCBI taxonomy): Eukaryota > Metazoa > Echinodermata > Echinoidea > Camarodonta > Strongylocentrotidae > Mesocentrotus > Mesocentrotus franciscanus. Next base: position 35,294,231 of record CP137668.1, on the reverse strand, counting down.
CCCCTGTCGCCCACTGTCTCGCTCTCTCTCTATTTCTCTGCCTCTCTCTTTATCTATCTATACCCTCTTCTCTTTCCTCGCTCTCTCTCTCTATCACTTATATCTATCTATCTATCTGTCACTTACTCATTCTCTCTCTCTCTCTCCTATCTCTATCTATCTGTCTCTGTTTCTGTCTCTTTCTCTATGAGGTAAAGTAAGTATATATCACGTGACTCCATTGAGTGACGTACGGCCAGACGCAACACGCAGCTGGAGTACTAAGTGGACATGACTGTGTTCTAGCCGTACGCACCTGTTTCGACCGTTCTCCGCCAGTCGATTATGAAGAGGGAAGAGCATAATCGACTGGCATCAAAGGAAGATTGGTAAGTGGAGGTTTTTAATAATACATCTTTCATTGGCTTTTGATGAATACAAAAGCAAGGCTGAGTACGGTTGGCTTTAATCGTCGTCTCATTCTGTAATCCTCTCCTCTAACTAATTCTCTAATTGTCTCTCATTCTCCCTCTGTGTCTCTCTGTGTGTCTCTCTCTCTCTCCTAATTGTATCTTAATTTTCACGTAGAGTGTATGCTTTATATAACCCCTATACATTTAAGGCAGCATACTTTAATTTTGTCTCTGTCCTTCAACTTCTATATTATGCCTTTGATCTGTGTCTATATCTCTCTTCATCCCTTCATCTCTCTCTCTTTTTTCTCCCTCCCCTTTCTTACTCCCGCTTTCCCCTTCTCTTCCCCTTTCTCTTCTCGCTCTCCCCCTCTTAAATATATATGTCATGAGCAATTATTTCTCTCTCCTTAACTCCTCTCTCTTCTTCTAATCTGTGTTGCAAATATCATCTTAAATTTTACCGCCTTAGAAAAAAGTAGGCTAGAGAAGTGACCCCCACTCCACTGTAGATTAATATGGCGTTAATTGAGAGATTGATATTTCATTCGGCCATCAACACTTCGCAATAACGATGATAAAGTCAGCGATGCAAACACTGTCCGGCTTTCAATAAAAGACATTGACTGCGTTCCTATCACTTATGGTAATATATTTGTGATATTTTAGTAGTAGTTTGTTGAAATTTTGGATTTTGACTTTTTTTGCCTTTAATTATACTGTATAACGGGTAAGTAGAAGGAGTTGTCATGGATACACATATCATTATTGTTTCAGCAATCTTATTTGCGCAGAGTTCCACTAATTTGCTTTAAAGTTTCTATTGCAACACAACGAGAGATTTAAAAATAAAACAATTCAACATGTTTACATCTACTCAAGATCATAGTCAATAATGGTTATTCGGATAATTGCATTCTGTCACTTTCGATAACTATCCCAAAATACAGAACGTTTGGCTATAATTGTTAAGGGATTCCTCAAAACACGTTTATCAATTTTAAGATATCCATATTCCTTTGGCATGTTAACACTGTTTACGTCCTCTGTCTATCAGCATAGGATTTTTACTCTGCATGTAACGCCAATATAAGTAAAAGTTCTGCATTGTATTATGGTAAAAATGAATCTTTGCTCTTACATCTGTAATTCTCAAACACGACAAGCCCTTTAAAGTGGAGAAGTAGAAGGATATGCTCCGTGGAGTACCCTACCAGTCACATGCCATGCTTTCACAGCGGGTATAATGACTGGTCGGAGAGATGTAATTATTTTGTGTTGATGTTCCACTGCAAGGCTAGACAAATCGACGCACCACATAAGCCATACACTACTACAGATCTAGTCTTACGAGCATTATTACGTGTTTGATGTTCAACTACTAGGCTAGACATGTTGACGCATAACATATGCCATACACTACAACATAATTATCTAGTTTCATGAGAATTATCACGTGTTTGATGTTCGACCGCTGGGCTAGACATTTCAGCGCATCACATAGACCATACACTACAACATATCTAGCCTTACGAGACCTATTACGTGTTTGATGGTCCACTGCCAGGCTAGACATGTTGACGCATCACATAGACTACTACTGATGTCTTAGGCCTATTGCACATGAGGTGATATTTCGATTGCCTAATATTAGGCCTACCTGCGCTAGTCGATTCTGTGATGGTAAAGTTATTACAGGCATTGACTGAACTCTCCATTTTGCAGTAACTTTCTTTTTACAAAGAAACTTTCACTTGGCGCGTCAAAACACGCACCAGTCGCTGACGCAGTCCTACGTCAGGAAAATGACGCCTCGTGTGCAACGGGTATCGCGAGAAGAATTTCGTGTTGATGTTCCATTACCAGGCTAGACATGGTGACGCATCACACATGAAATGCCGTACACTACGATAGATCTAGTCTTACAAGAGTTATTACGTTTTGATGGTCCACACCTAGGCCAGATATGATGACGCATCACACAGGCCATACACTACAACAGACATGAAGACTTATACGAGATCCTGGCTTGCCTATATCAAACAATCTTGGCATGTTAACGAGATCTATTTATATGTGAGGTGTGATGGAACGAATGAATGAATGATTTAGGATGAATATAAGACATAGACAATGAAAGTTCAAAGGCGCGTTTGTGATCTCATATTTGTATATTTATATATAACTTTCAAGATCGTAGACAGGAGGCTATTAGCTTCTGATTATAATCTAAATCCGGAATACCAAAGCAATCTTATTTGATACAAATAAAGGATACGAAGAGGAAGATAAAGAGGTAGAAAGAAGAAGATGAAGAAGAAAGAAGAAGAAGAAGAGGAGGAATAAGAAGAAAATTTGACATGGAAGCTGGGTATATTATTGTCATGACAAAAACACAAACATTTTCAGAATTCGAAAAGGAGAACAACATACAACTTGTGCACAGTTCAATTACATTGTAACGTTGTTTACACCGCAGTTACATTGCAAGACTACGAGAGTTAAGAAGAGTTAATTCAATGCGTTAACATCTAACCATGATCGTAGTACATGTATATAGGAGTTCCTTTTCCTATAATTTGAACCGCTTCTAAAATCCACGAGATGAACAGAGATTCACGCTGCAACAAAACAAGCAAATGAAGTTATAAACTTTTACAGCAGTAAAAAATGGTCTCTGGACTTTTTTCTGATAATAGACATGGTATATTACTGTTTCAAATGACCTTTATGTCAAACACATTAATAATACATGTTTTCTCCCGAAAATGAGTAGTTCCATTTTCACAACTCGAGACTACTAGCACCTTTAAAACCATGCTATGGATGGGAGATATGACGGTCAATGAATATCTTTTGAAGGCTTCTGGCTATGGGCTTCAATCCTAATCAACCTCTTTGGCCTGTTGGGTTTATTAAATCAACAAGTAAAGTAAAACGTTATGGTCATACTCGATCCCGACACAGTATATCAGGTATGCCTCGGGTATTATGAAATGATATTAGTTATGAGAGAGAAAGGGAGAAAGAGTGAGGAAAAGAGAGAGAATGAGAGAGAAAGAGAGAGAGAGAGAGAGAGAGAGAGAGAGAATGAGAGAGAGAGAGAATGAGCGAGAGAGAAAAAGAGACGGATGGAAATAGTATTAAAGGTGAAAGGGATAGAGAGAGAGAGAGAGAGAGAGAATGAGTGTGTGTTTGAGCGCGTGCGTGTAAGCGTGTGTTGTGTGTGTGTGTGTATGTGTGTGTGTGAGAGAGAGAGAGAGAGAAAAAAAAACATCATGTAGAATAATAGACCTTGACTTACAAAAAGAAACAATAGCTTCCACAAAATTGTGGCATTTCGAAGATTTTGGTGGGAAAATTCAAGGCAACCAAATACTGATGAAAAAAAGAATGATTTACAAGAGAGAGAGAGAGAGAGAGAAGAAGAAAAAAAAAAACTCCAGAGAATGGCACTGACCCCAAGTAATGTTCAATCATACAGAGAGGGTTGAACCGAGAGATTTGTGATGGAGAGCATTTTGGAGTTGATGGCATTAAGTAATTGCGAGGGAAATAAAAACCAGTGCAGTAACATTATAAGAAGTCCTCCAGATCGAGACCCGGTATACGACTCATTAATTTAATGTGTGCAACTATGACGTAAAGCAAGACCGGCGAGATACCCAACCCAAATGGGGGACATTGAGCTGAGCGATTGAATTGCCTGATTTATAAGATCCACTACACCAATTCGTTACCGTAGAATGAAATTTAGGGGGAATTGCGTGTCTTGTGTTGTAAATCGGTTCTGATGTCTTGGCGTTGAACAAAAAAAAGCGACGCGACCGGTCAGAAACCACGTCATTCACCCACGCACATTTGCGTTTTAAGATAATATATTAAGCTTCGGAGGGGGAGGGGGAGGGGAATCGGAGGCAAGTGCCCTCTTTGGAATGAAGAAGTGAGAGATAGAGAGAGAGAGAGAGAGAGAGAGAGAGAGAGAGACAGAGAGACAGAGAGACAGAGAGAGGGAGAGAGAAAGAGGGAGAGAAGGGGAGGAAGAAGACACACACACAAAAGGAATACAAAAGAGAGGGGGAAGGCATCGTGAACATTTTTATACCAACCCCTCCCATTCCCCCCTCTTGTTGGCCTTGTCACTCGCAGTTCATCCAACTAGCCAGATCGATGTCTCCTCCCCCATCCCCTATAACAGTGACATCAAATGAACAAGGTCACCGATTTACAGGACTTAGGAAGGGTGCGTGAGGAGCCGTGTCATCTTCTATTCCTCTTCCACTCCTTCCCAAGACTTTCCTTTTTCTCCCTTTTGTCGCCATGCCACTGACAAATAATCCCAGTCAACTACCCAGGACAATCCGTAAGACAATATCACCTTCCATGGCTGTCCGAAGGGGCAAGGTGGATATTTTTCATGTTGTACTGGTCAAGGGACAATCGTCCTACAGGCGAACATTTTCTGGTTAGTTTTCCGAGGCTAATTGTCCAAGGGGTATATACGTTAGCAAATAAACGAGAACAAAAGTGGAGGCAAAATGCAAGTATAAAACAAAGACAGCAAGGGGAGAGTTCTCCTTATCACCCCTCCTAAGAGAAAATCGTGATCCGTTCTGTTGGCATCATTTTAAAAATATCAACTTTAGGACTGATGGGCTAGAAACATTGGCTATGCTCCAATGGTATGTTGCAAATGTTTCAAAGGCATATGAGCCTCAGGAAACAGAGGACAAGCTAGGCTAATTGGTTAATCCTTCCAAATCGGAAATACCTGTATAGAGATACACAATATTTGAAGAAACCCTCATCTGCCAATCATTCACGAGCTGGGGGATATTTCGGACACTGCCCAGGGGGGTGTTTCACAAAGACTAAGATCGACTTTAAGTTGGACTGAAGTATATCAGGCCGTTCATGCCACTGTTTGCTCTTACCATTTACTGGCATTTGTCTTTCAAGGGACGTACAAATAGTGGTCTCAAATCAACAGAGTTTACATTTTTTGATAGTTCATTATTGAAGGAAAAAATATTATCTAATGATTATAATTTAGAGACCAATGGGGATAGCAACCAATGGCATGAATGGCCCGCCATACTTAAGTCCAACTTAAAATCGATCTTAGTCTTTGTTGAAAATCAGAAAGCAAGAATTGAAGAGTCTCTTTAGTCATACTCCTCAAAGCTGCAGGGAACTTAAAATAATTGTGTTGAATGGTTATATCCAGGCCTGAACATATACAAAACACACGATCTGTATTCGCACTGCCTTCCCACAACATTACTACTTATGTGAGCACATCGTATAGTGTCATCAACAATAGCGTGTAACCTTCTTCAATTCCGCATCACGCGAAAGAAAAATCCATATTCGCCAGCCAAGCATCAATAAAAACATCCCATCTTTTATAGTGAGATCATTAAAGATTTTCTACGTTTTGTTTGTGATCTGTCTGAAATAAGATGCAAAAAATTACCTTCTTACTTCCGTCTGTAATGTTATGTAGACAAAAGGAAAATGATAGTCTGAATTGATTCATCTAGTAGTGTGTTCTTGTGTTCTTTTCCAAGATTCGGGAAAGTCTTTATTCTACACAGTGGTGGCATCTAGACAATGAAGAATCTTACAGATGTAATGTATTTAGTTTGTAATATTCGTTGTTTACTTTCAAGTGATTGAGAGGTTTATACTAACGAAAGTTAAGTAGACAAATAACATGTATACTGCATATTTATTTTAAATATTATATAAATCCGCACGTTTCTAACATGTCTAAGTTGAAATTTGGCTTTAACAAATTTGAAATGTGGAAATTTCCTGATGAAATTGTGTATTAGCAAATGGTTAACGGTGCACTTAATGTCCCTCGACTAGTTTGTGAAATGTCCCCGTCTTGTTCCTTTTTATTTTATAGATATCATTTTATTTGTTGTAACAATTGTCTCTCTTTCATATTTTCATGTAACCGTTTGCTGAGAAGTTGTATTATAAAACGCGCATCACATTTCCATTACGGTGACTATTGGTATTAATGCACACGCTCCTTAAATTTTACTTTATCGTAGTCATGCAAATGAGACTAAATGCAATCCAGGATGTGACCTCCAAAGTTCCTGCACGGTTCAAAATTCAAATCGTCCTGGGACTGACAGAAAGACGCCCAGAGGGCGTTTGTGTAGGAGTTTCTGCCATTGATTTTCTATACACGTTGTACAATCAAGCGTCTTTATTGAACAAAAGATGGAGAATTATCTCTGAACTATGGTCGATCGAGCTAACACTTACAAGAGGGTAGAGGCCCTTGTGTCAGCTTAAATCGATCCGCATCTCAAGTCATAAAACTTTTCAGCGTCACACTTCCAGTCCGTTATATTCAAGTCTACGGCATATCAGAAGCAAAAATAGCATACAAAGAAACTTACGAAATCCTATTATTAAAGCTGATGTAAACAGTTTTGGTAAGCCCATTCTCACCCAGAAAAATCGTCAGGTCAGGTATTTTACTAGATGTTTCTGCATTTATTTGAAATCAATTAGAAAATATTTAAACAACGATAAATGCATATAATTTAATTGATTTAACTGTGACAACTGAAATACAAAAAAAAAAATACAAAGATATTATTAAAAACTTAAAAAATATGGATGTAAATCTAAGAATCATGATAAATGCGGAGGCAAACTATCATGATAAGCATGAAAGCTTGGGTCAATAGCAGCCGGGGGGCTACATGAAGTTGTTTTACGAGTAGGCAGGAGAATGGAGAGTGTCACGTATGAAGAATCGTGTTTTTCAGAAAGTATGTAAATAAAGTATTTTACACTTTCTTGGTAAAGAGACCGTGGTTGACATTAATGTTGCCTCTATCAATAGTGTGAAAGATGAAAGAGGATATACTAGAGGTAAAGTAAAACAAAAATGCACCAATCCTGTATCTGTGTGATACAAACTAAACTGATCTGTACACGGTATTTACTATAGTTTCTTTCTATATACTCTTAAGAAAAGCCATTCTACCAAAAATATTCAGAGTTGTGAAATGGGCAATGTCTATCGACGTACAGTCTTGAGGAAAATCATGCGTAACTGTGGCTACTGAGAAAGAGTTAACTTTTTCATTGGACAACCATGGACCCTACCACAAGTTTACAACGAGTTTTGTGAAAGAGGAAAAACATCTCGAATGTCGGAAGGCCCGCGAGACAGGCTTGTCAGTCTCGTGTACCCTCAGTAAATCTTTCAGGAGTCACGAGACTGACTTTGTCAGGTAAGTTGGCTGTCGGTGTTGTTAGCCGTCGGTTTCGCTAGGTTGTGGATTGTAGCCCTTCGTCTATTGCAGAATTCATGCACGAGAAACCCTTTTGCCCAGGGCTCATATCTGACGACAATACTGATTACACTCTACAAGTCGGTGCTCGTGATCCTATTCCGGCCCTGTTTGTCAATCCATGCACATTGATGAACATTGGAAGATGTTCGTGGGACACTCTTTTGCAGTGTTTACCCTAATTAGGTCACCATCTCTTGCAAAGCTTTACCCCCATCACGAGTCATTAGTTCCTTGTGACGTATTGACTCCAGTGCAACCGCGGAAACATTCACGCTTAATGTCGAGAAACGAGGGCATCATTATCATCATACCAAGAGGGGAAAACAGAGGAGCCGGAGTAAATATGTATTCCGAGTTGTCGATATTTGAACAAAATTAAAGTATACATTTCCAACTTTACCACTCAACCCCAATTAAGTACGATAATAGTTGGATACTTCCCCAAATTCTATCGTGTATCAAGGGGCGTGCCCCTTTTACTCCCCCTGTTGAACGTGATCCTACCGATACGCCCTTTGTCAAGAGACCCACTAATGTAGCCCCTTCGGGATCCCCTTTGATATAATAAGCTATGACGCCGACAGCCTGAAGGGAACATAATGACATTAAGATCAAACAAACATCATTTACGTAAGACTTTGATGGGAGCCATTAGGGGGTATGGGAATTAAACACTGGTGAAATTAAAGCCCAGTTTAACGTTTCAGTGTTAACACTACATACCATCGTATAAGAAGTTTGACATTTTTGTACGTAATACGTTTGAGTTTGATGGGAGCTTTTAGGAGTATGTGAAACACTAGTAGATTAGAAGTCCAGTGTAACATTTGCCACTCTCCACCCAGGTGTAAATGGGTACCTGATATGCTTGAGCGCTAGTTACTTTGGCAGCTCGGCTACAACCAGGGTAATATGTGTACAGCGCCATGAGCGTCAGAGCCTGGCGGATACCGGTGCTATATAAATATCCATATTATTATTCTTATTAATATTTCATTGTTAACACCATGTTTCATATTGTTCGGTCTTGATTAAGTGTTAATGTCTCACGTCCAAGATCTGAGACACAATGTTTAAGAAGATTAGCACGTTAACTAAGATAGTAATAAGATCAAGGTCCGTCGTTAAACTGTTTTCCAGCTTTTTTTTTTTGGGGGACACATCCCGTTTCATTACGATATGGATGTGCGGTTTAGCATCATGTTGAGCACAATATATCCATGATGTGCCGAACATTGTTATCAGGAGGGGATTTATATTACGTGCTGACTGACGCCAGCAGCGACGACCTGTTCAAGAGGTGTCTAGACATGTATTGTGCTTCTCACGAGCTTATCACGAAACTAGTACGTTATAAACCCTCTTTTTTTGCTGCGATTCCCAATATCCAAATAGTACCGTAAGGTCGTTCAATTACTCTACGATCTCAAACACATATATATACATGGAGACATCGACGGCTCTCTAGTCTTCCATCGTAAAGACCACTGCCCTAACCACTGGGCTATTATGCGTCATTTTTTATTCAATCCAGCACATCCCAGTAGACAGACATTCCACAAGACGGACAGCCGTAGAGGCTGACAATATTGGTCTCGCGAACCCTCAGAAAAGTTATCATAATGTTTGCGAGACCGACACGACAGTCTCTAGGATATTGACCTCGACAGCTGTCGCGCTGGTGAACGCTATTATAACTTTCATAACTTACCAGAAGTCTACAGACCGCCAATGTCGGTCTCGCCGGCTGTAGCCTTTCGATCAGGGTAAATGCTGTTAAATGACCAATATACAACGTTATACAGCTTTAAGTTGCAGAAGGAGGTTGTATATTCAACCTTTGCTGTATGACGTCCTCGATGTTATTAAATCATTCTCTGCGATGCTCTGGTTAACGTCAACATTTTAATAGCCTATTTCACCAGGGCTGTCATTGCGCTGCGAATGACGAGTTCCACTGCTGTTTTTACATTCTTATTCCAATGGACCATTGGGAAAATGATGTCATCCAGCCCCATCTCACTCCGTTTCTCAGCATCTGAGATCTCTTCTAATATATCTTTCCTTATCTATCGTGATGGGACAGGAAACTTTAAAAGAAAGAAAACTGGTACAGATCATTATCAGTTCCCCTAGTTGAGTATCTTCTCTCAAGGACTCGCACAGTGGATCCACATAACACGCGTAATGGGACGCCGCGCTATTTGTGCGTTAAAGAAGCCTCTAACAAGTAACATTTCGAGAAATTATTCAAGCGGTTGAAGCTATCCTAAAAATAGTGAACAGTAAATGAAAAGTGGCTTTTTTTAAAGCAATATAATAATTTCAGTGTTTTATAACATGGCAATTGCCTATCAATCCCAAGTAAGAAACTTAGTTATATTTGCTTTTTGACATTTATTGTTAATTATTCATAGGTAGCTGGGTATCATGATGCCACATGAAAAGGAATGCTGTTTGAAATACCCTCATCTGCTCATAATTTATTCCAAATATGACTAGAAAGATTTTAGAACGACTTTATGTCACATGTGCGCAGTCGGCAGTCCCATAAACCCACATCTGCATGCGTACAGTGCTTTTTCATTTGTTGTTATTTTCACCATGATAACGGAGTCAATTTGTTATCGTTTTGATGACTAAAACCTCACAACAGACTCCTATCTTTATTTCACCACTCCCCAAAACTATAGATCGTTCCTTTCACAATGATGATGAACAATACTCAATCTTTCTTTTAAAATGTCGTCATCCCTAGTATTTCGTCTCGAATGACATGCACCACTGTCTCGACCCTTCGAGCACAACGAAATCCTGGAGATGTTTATGACGGTCTTAATGATTCGCGCAACATGACTCACATAGCTCCTAGTTCACGGGCTACGCCTGTGGTGACACTTCATGTTGGTATTGTGTGTTAATGGGCACTCCTTGGCCTTTAGCTCCCCTAGCTCTCCGACAATCCCTCCACTACCACTCTGCCCGCCTGTCTGCAAGTCTGTCTTTCCGTCTGTTCTCTTTCTTGACTTAAGCCATTCTTTCTCCCGTCTCCGATGATGTTATAATTATAAGTCATGTATCTCTTTCCCTCTGCCAGTTTTTTTTTCTCTCTCTCTTTCAGCCACCCCCTCCTATAATCCCTATTCTACAACCACTCCCCTCTACCCCATTCCCTCAGACTACCCCCCTCTCACTATCTATCTCTCTTTTATCTTTTCTTTATATCATCTCCTAAAATCCATCTATTCTACTATCTGTCGACTTGTCTATCATTCTCTACAATATTTTCTCTCTCTTCTCTACCACAATTTCTATCATTATATCCCCTTCCCTCTACATGTCTGTTTCTCACTTTTAGTCTGTCTTTCTCCCCTCTCCAAAACCCCTCCTCACTTCCATATTCAGTTGTCCTCTCATTTTCTCTTTCTCTCTCTCTCTGTGTCTCTCTCGCTTTCCCTCTCCTCTCTCCACCAACCATCTTCCTCTTCGCAATCGGCACTCATCATTCAAATATAAAATATAAATCATATTAATTGTAATCGCTGAAATAATATGTGGCCTCATGTAACCTAATTAAATGAATGACTGGGAGTACATTGTATTTTGCTAACAAACAGCCGTGCAGGCCTATAGTTGTTTTCAGTGGCGTGGCTGGATCCAGCTCTTGAAAGAGGGGGTGGGGGGGGGGGCACAGGCATATACCGGGGGCATCGGGCTTACTCGAAAAATGAAATACGACTTTACAAGGCAACCGATTATTGGGTGCAGGAGATGGTTCTATCATCTCTCTTTTCTCCGTTCCCCCTCTCTTTTATTAGCCCCCTTTTCTCATATTTTCTGTTTTCCTTCTTTTTCGAACTGCAATGGGGTAGGGGCAATGTACCTACATGCTATTCTCAACCTGACAATTTTGCTGAAAATCAACATAAATTTACCGAAAACTGGCCCCACACACTTTATCATAATATTTCCTACGTCTATCGCAACGCCCAGTACCACCGTACGACCGCGGTTGGAGGTATATACACTGCATGAAGAAACAGATCAGGGTATTTGATCCTATTGATAGGTACGCCTGAAGCGGTTATCAGTTTCGTTTCGACTCTACAAAGTATCTGACTTCTCTCTCTCTCTCTCTCTCTCTCTCCACGCCTTGAATTTCCTCCGAGATACTATATGTATCATCACCAGATAGAGTCTATGAGTGCTTTGCTCGAGTATAGGGTGTAACATGATAGTTCTGGTTCTATGAAATAAAAATATAATACTATTATGAGTGTAAGCAATGAGTTTCCAGACTCCTTGGTGTAAGAGAGAGAGAGAGAGAGACAACACACACACACACGCACACACTCTACTAAATAAATATGAGCTTCAACAACGCTAACCCTGCCAATATTTATTTACGAGGTGAAAGAGAGAGAGAGAGAGAGATGAAAACAAATGGGGAAGGGGAAGGGCATTCCCAAACCCTTCCTGGAAAAGAAAATGCAATAGAAGTGCAGTATTTGACCATGGACCTAGTAGGTCCATGATTTGACATTACTGGCTATCCTGACAGGTCAAAGGACTACTCCATTTTATCAGACATGACTGGAAGGATAACTGAATAATGAGGTGGACCTTCTCACCCCAACCTCATCCGTTTGTTTTGCTCTCCATCTCATCATCCTCCTTGTCCTCCCAAGTTCGATGTCCAGATCACTCCTCACCCAAGCACCTGTGACATGACAAACAGTGGCCCACAAAATGGGGTCGAATTTCTGTCCCCAAAATTTGATCCCTCGCTCGGGTTCAAAACCCCAATAATGATTGTTTTAGCTGAGCCTGGATTTCCGACAAGAGCACCAGACAGGGTTTACTTAAGGTATCCGGTGACAGGTGCTCAGCATGGTGATAGATACGACATATCCAGGGGCGGATTAAGGATTTTCTAAAGAAGGGAGGGGGCGGCATATTTCTGAAAACTTTGTGACAAGCAACACACCCCTCCTGAAAAAATTAACACAATTGCAAGTTTCTTCAAAGGTGTGAAACATTTTAAATGGGGCACATTCTGGGGCGGGGAGTGCAAACAGGATGTCACTTGGGATTTAAAAGGGGACAAGGCTGGTCGTGACCACCCCCACCGCCCCCTAAATCCGACAGTGGATGTACCATTCTATAGAGGCCAAAATGGCTCAAGGATGGTTGATGCTATTGGTAGGAGATGAACTTGAATGCGATACGGCTGTTACACTTGAATATGAGCTCTGTGATTACGGCGATCCTTCAACATATCGGATTGCGCATTCAGGTATCAGAGTCCGAAGTATTCACATTTCAAAAGTAGTCCTATTGATTTGTATAGAAACGTAGAGGCCATTTAAAAGGAAAACCACCGTGGATATAGTAAGCATGCATGTGGCTTATGGGCAGAACAGAGAACGGGGGCGAGGAGGGGGGGGGGTATCTCCATCATAATTATATCAAGTTCCCTTTCTAAAAAAAATATAAAAAAAATAACTGGTTTACTTTTATATTTATAAAAGTGTTGTTGAGTGATCATTAATGTTACATCCTCCTTTTCGAATTACCGAATTCTTGTTCCTGTGTATTTAAGGCCAAATAAAATTAATATCTAACATCGTCCCCTCTTCTTTCCCCTTTTCGACAGCCTCAATTTTTAATATTTTGTTGATACTTTTGTTTTTGTAGTGAATAAACTAGGAATCTGAGGACATCTATAGACAACTGGGTTAACAAAAGTCATTAATATCTAGCAACTCCACATTGTTCCCAGCCTATGTAGTGCATATACCTGTACACATAGACTGAATTAACAAAATTGGTGTTCAAATTGACCCGATGACATTTGTACGTACAGAAAAAGTATCAAGTATCATACAATATGGAACCCCATCCCCCTCATTTAAAAAAATGTGCACAAGACATTAGGAATCAGTTGTATTTCATACTCTATTTAAAGACAACCGATTTTTTTATAAATGGTTTCACACTTTAGACCTCTCTCCTAATCTTTTTAATGCCTCTTTTCCCAAACTTATTTCACGATGTTTACAGAATGATATTATACATGTCAGGGATGTTAATTATCTTGCATTGTATGGTTTACAATTTATTGAACATCGATGATACATATCAATATTCCTTTCGTCACGTTCATGTTTGCATGACACAGAAAAAGCTAATCGGCAAAAAGCTAATCATGGAATTGGAAAATTGTGATGAGAAGTACAAATAATGCTTAACAAATGCAATTGGTAATTGAATTTGTGAGGTATCTACCATGCATGCTGTTCAATATTTAAAATTACACACGCAGAGTTTCCACCAACTGTATGCACGGTAAAAAACATCCATGTTTAATTAGTACAACTTTATCTATAGCTGCACACGGTATTCGCAAAGGTATAGCAACATGGAGAAATTGGGAGCTCAAGTAGAAAGTGGGGGATTGGTGATTATTTGAGCAGAATAATCAAACAATAAAACTGAGGAGGTACTTCGACAACACCCTATAAGCTTGCCAATAGAAAATGTACATAGATACTCGGGGTTATTTATGCATCTCAGTCGTGTAACTCTCGCTTTTCTTGTTCCCATGTGTGCAAGTATTCAGTTTGCTTAGGGCTTGTTTGATTCAGAATCGTTCATCGTGAAAATATGTGAAAACGAAGCGAAGAATATAGTAAAAAGGGAAAAAGAAGAAAGACCATGATCAGGAGAAAATACTGGAAAGTAGACGTTAATAATACGGACAAATTAATGAGGTGATAAAGTAGAAAGATGAATATTAATAATGATGAATAAATAAATGATGATAATGGTGATGATGACGATGATGACGATGATGATGATGATGACAATAATAATAATTATTATAATACTACTACTATTAATATTAATATCAATAAAAAATAATAATGACGATAAAATAATAATAATGATGATAATAGTAGTAATGATAATAATAATAATAATAATAATAATAATAATAATAATAATAATAATAATAATAATAATAATAATAATAGTAATAATAATAATAATAATAATAATAATAATAATAGTTTGATAAAAATCAAGACTTGTATTACGTTTTATAATCGGGTATCGGCAGCGTATGTACACGACTTGTTTAACTCCAAACGTTGATTGGTCAGAACCATTATTGTAACACTTCCCATAATTAGTATACTATAAGCAATAACAGTATTGTGTCATTTAAATAAATCTGTTCGATTCGAATTAATCAGTAAGAATGAAGTGTATCAAGCCGATTTATATCTGGGAATCGGAAAATTATGAACAGGACTAAATTTCTGGCCTTCGTCACTATATCTTTAACGCTTGCCATATACCAGTATTCTATGAACAATTTCATTATGTGCCATTAACACTCGAATCGATTGAAATCAATTGGAGGAGAGTGTCATAATTACTTAAATGTCGCCCTAAATTGTCATGTTTGTCGCGCGTGCATGGATGGTAATTACTTAGCATTCATATGGAAGTTTTCTTAATTATGTGGGTTGTTCGGTAAATTGGCAATATTAGCGATATTGACAGCAAAATGGCAAGTGTCTGAAACGAACAAGTTTTTGTTTATTAATCCATATAACGAAGAATGGCGTACATTGGTGAAGATTTGCATAGTATATTGGCGTAGTTTTATCATGAAAGAGCACGAGACTGTTATGCCTGACGCTTGACTGCGTCAGCGACCAACGCGGTTATTGACGCTCCATGTAAGAGTGAAATGGTACAAGAAGTTAATACAAAATGAATTTGCAAATATTTCAGTCAACAATAGATATCAACATGAGGCAGTTTCAAATCATTTTTTTGTAAATAGAATATTATATATGAAGGATACTTTGTTAGGATTTGGTGTAGTGGCTGACAAGAAGTGTACTTTTTGTAATACAGTCAAACCTGTCTATAGCGACCGCCCAAGGGAAACACAAAAAGTGGTCTTTGTAGACAGGTGGTCTTTGTAGACAGGTTACTTTAGTACATGTTTCAATGAGAAACCATTTTCAAGGGAAACAAAAAATGTGGTCCTTGTAGACAGGTGGTCTTTGTAGACAGGTGGTCACTAAAGCAGGTTTGACTGTAGCAATGATGAAACTACCATACACGTTTTTTGCTTTTGTAACTATTCGAATGAAGTATGGTCGAAATTTTAGTTTCTGGATATTTCGTAATACGGGGGAAAGGATCATACTTACAAATCAAAATAAATTGTTTGGATTTTGCGGTAGCAATAATAATGCACTCAACTGTGTTCTGATGGTTGTAAGACAAGAAATATTTTCAGCCAAATTACCAAATCAACTACCTTCATTTGATATAATTGTATCAGCTGTAAAACGTTATTATGAAATGGAAAAATATATATACATGTACCAAACAAATCTCAGAGAGACTAAATTGAAGAAAAAAAAAATGGTTTCATTTCAGAAAATATTTTGAGAGTGTTGGAAATGTGCCAACACAAACATGATCATGTATTTTATGTTTGGTATTTTTATTTATATATTTAAAATAGTAATTTTGTCATAAATGTTTGTTTTTATCTGTCACAAAGTTTTCGGTCGTGATGATTATTTAAGCCATTAGGTATGGAAATTATTTCTTTAACTATTTTTATATAATGTATGGATATACTGTACATGATGGAATTTGTTTAGAAAATAAAGAACCCTGTGGAAGGGGAAAAAATATTGCTTTAAATTACTGGCGTACGCACTAATTGCCCTCCCGTGCAGGCTTTATTAGCGCAGATAATAACGCAATCGTAATGACCCAACATACATCGTACAGGAATCCGGTGTCCGGTGATGTTGCCAAATCCGAAGAGTTTTGTACAACTTAGAGAAATCTGGAATCGTTTCATTAAATTGTTGATCAGGTTTGTCAACTTGTGACAGTTTGAGGTCACACGCGAAATAATTAACTAATTATCAGGCCACCCATATCGTCAGGAAAGTGAGGAAACGGACTAGATGTTGATCCTTTGCTACTAAATTATACAATTTATGTTTTAAGTGACGAACATTACAACTGTTCTTGATTCAATTTGAACAGGTATTTGGGTTAGGTTGTAACAGAACAAAATGAATATAGTTGCCCTTTGAATCAGTCAATACTCTTGACGCATGACGTTAATTTCTGTGAAGGTATCAACAATTATTTTACATAAGGATTTCGCAAGGGTTGTGTAATAAGCAAGAAAGAACATTACACGGAAAGTAAAATACGTCTTAATAACCATGGGGAAAACAACAAGTCTTTCATAATGTTTTCAACCGTCTGTAATTTTAATCGCTCGCTTTATTGATAAATCCATTTAACATAATTATGACACTGATAAATCCAATTTATATTCATTCCATTCATAGACTCATAGCACAAGAGGTATGTAAGCCACATACCAACAACACGTTATCGTAAGCTGGTTTTTGGCGCGCGTTAAATGTCCTGACATTTTGGTAAGTTCTATTTAATGCACTGACATTTGCGTTGGCGAGTGCTGTAATACGGTATTCAGACAGATGCAAAGTGAATGTGATAAACTCAATTTGGGCCAACTTCAAACACGCACAGGACTTTGGGGGTGACGAAGGAATAGGCCTACGGAGAACTTGTTTTAATGAAATCAAACTGCGGAAAGGAATTGGAAATTGATGGCCAATTTAGGGGTGAAATTCTCAGCATAGTTATTGCAAAAGCACTGAAACCTTATTGAATGATAATAGTCATAATCTATTCTTATAAACTCATCGCTTTATACTTCTTGCGAATGTACATTGAAGTAAGCATTTGGGCGGGGAATGAAAGGGCAAGTGCCAAACGATTGCAATCTTCAAATCACTTTCTCTATTCAAATTGACAACTTAGGCTCAACTAATGGAGTATAAGCAGAAACAAAATATAAGACTCCAAGTCAATCGCAGTCACAGTTTGGACCAAACAAGTTTCATTCGTTCAAGAACATCATCAAAAAAATAAAATATATTGATACCTTGAATTTCGAGTGAGAACATTTCAGTGGAATCGACAGTGGCACATAATTCGCATAGCAAAGAGAGAGAGAGAGAGAGAGGGGGGGCAGAACGACGATAGAACACCCTCTCACATCCTCTGTTTGCTCGATGGCCCCATTTTCATCATTATCTCACATTTCATGCACAGAATACTTCCGCCCCCCATGAAATTTATGCCTCTCAGTGGCTAGGCCCACGCTATGCCACTGGTAATGCAATGGGGTGTTCCTTTTCTTTTGTTTTCTTTAATTTTGTACAGACGAGGAGGAAGAGAGATAGGGGCATTGGGCTGTTGAGCCTCTAATATCCGTTACTAATTCAAATAGGAATATCTGTCTTTTCTTTTCTTTTCTTTCTTTTTTGTTGTTTTAGTTGAAAATTAAATTAAATTAAATCCAAATGTGGTTCCACGAACGGAAAGGAAAAAAGGGTATTAGGATGATTTTTTTTTGAGACACTGTATTATAGTCCAACAACTGTCTTCCTAATTTCGAGGTGGATGAACTTTGTGAGTGGGATTAATGTGCATCTCCGACCTGTAAGCTCCAAGCCTTATCTTCGAGGGTAATAACGAATTTTGACAGACTATGCAAAGCAATATCACAATCATCCATCCGGCACACACCTGCTAGTCTGAGCTCAAAGATATGAGATTCCTTTTTTTTTTGGTAGGTTATGGTGATTCCTCATAGTTCATTGTAGGATCAACACGGATAATGAATATGACAGTATAATTTATATTGAAAACGGAAGATACAATTTATATAAGACTACACGACGGATCAACCGAATAATATGATTTAAATATAATCGAGGGCGTCACTAGAAAGTTCGAAATAGAAGAGGCGGATTATATTTGCTGACAAATTGGCTGAAAAATAGCCAACAAGCAAGATGAATACAAGATGAATAAGTAATTAAGTAAAGTGAATAAAATGAAAAGCTCATCAATCGTAATCGCCGACAGCATTATAAAAATTCCAAATTTGTCATCACAAAATAATATTAATTGGGATGTGCGACCACCAAATCAACCTAACACATGCAAAATCAAGATTATTAAGACGGTTGGCCTTTCTCATCATTATGCAAAGTTCTCCGACTGATAATTAGAAGTAACTAACATGGAATCACAATAATGCTTCTATAACCAAAACTTGAGATCATTCTTCTCATAATGCCTTCACAGAGGTACAATATAGTTATTAAAAAAAAACATACAAACGAGAACGTGCAAAAAAATCTTTGACATAATGTTCCGTCCGCCTTTCAATAGGAAACCTCTCAATAACGTCATGTTGACAAATAAATTATTGTTTGGCTTCTCATTTTTTTTTTAATAACACCTTGTCTGTCTTCAGGATTAGGAAACTTTACAACAGCTCCCCTCTATAGCCTGTTTTTACATATTAAACATTTAAGTCCTTTTGAGACTTCAAGCAATTTATTATCATGTCCTTAGAATCACCAAAAGGGAATATCTTGTTTACGTGCGAGTCGGAAGAAATGCTACTTTAAAGAACATAATTATACACATTTATTTTACAACTGCATGCAATATCACGCCCGAAAAGAAAGAAAACTATTCTTACGTAGAACTCAGGAAGAGGGAGAGAGAGAGAGAGAGAGAGAGGGAGAGAGAGAGAGGGGGAGAGAGAGGGGGGGCTATAAATTCAGTGCGATATATATAATTATAGACAAGATATCCATAGCATCTTTACTCCGACTTACTACTGGTACAAAGTTTGGAGGAGGGGGAGATCCAGAGAGACATGGGTGGGGGATACCGGGAGAGAGAGAGAGAGAGAGAAGGGGGGGGGGACGTGCGGTGTGAAGTGGGAGTGGTCAGAAGGAGTGGACGTGAAACGGCTGAATGACTTTCATTGCCTGACCAATTCTTTTTAGCAGGGGCGGATCCAGCCGGCGGCAAGGGAGGGGGCCTAAAAAGGGGCCCACTTCGTGCGAAAATTTGAAAATCGTGCCGGTCGATTTTTCGCTCTGTAGGGCACCCGAAAAATTTTTTTTTCCCACCGCCACCCCTTGGGCGCCAGGGGTAGTGAGCACAATTTTTTT
Source organism: Mesocentrotus franciscanus (assembly GCA_037976565.1). Classification (NCBI taxonomy): domain Eukaryota; kingdom Metazoa; phylum Echinodermata; class Echinoidea; order Camarodonta; family Strongylocentrotidae; genus Mesocentrotus; species Mesocentrotus franciscanus. The sequence continues at coordinate 35,274,383 of CP137668.1, read as the reverse complement.
TTGGGCACCCGAAATTTTTTCCCTACGGGAAGGGTTATTTTTCCACCGCCACCCTTGGGCGCCAGGAGGGGCCCTACTTTTTTTCAAAAAAAGGGTGTTTTACCTTTTTTTTCTAGGGGAGGGGGCCCGGGCCCCCCCCTGGATCCGCCACTGCTTTTTAGTACACTGACTTAACTTTACAACTTAAGTATGTGCACATAATAATGTACGTATAATGCACATTCACGCGAGTCTCCTTCCTTTACAATTTCGGTGAAATGTTAGAAAAAAAAGAACAAAATTCATTTGCCAGGTGATAATCGTCCTACAGTACCCTGGAAAAAAAGATAATTTCATAGATACTCAGCATAATGTGTAGGTAAAGGTATAAAGACCTATACTACTAAACTTTACAACTTTACGATAAATATTGTTAGTAACTGATAATTTATAAAGCTCATTCATGTGAGTGAGCGAGTCTCCTTCCTTTACAATTGGGTAAAATGGTAGAGGAAAAAAAATAACAGAAATTCATTTTCCAGATGATAATCGACCTATTGTAGGCCTACCCTGGAAGAAAGATCATTTCATAGATACTTAGCATAATGTGTAGGTAAAGATATATAGACCTATACTACTAAACTTTACAACTTTACGATAAATATTGCTAGTAACTGATAACTTATAAAGCTCATTCATGCGAGTGAACGAGTCTCCTTCCTTTACAATTGGGTAAAATGGTAGAGGAAAAAATAACAGAAATTCATTATCCGGGTGATAATCGACCTTCAGTACTCTGGAACAAAGATGATTTCATAGATACTCAGCATAACGTGTAGGTAAAGCGGTAAAGACCTATACATGAAGCAAATGGTTTGGCAGAGTATCATTATCCTTGAGGTTAACCAGCTCAACGAAGTAAGAGTGGATTGTTCATCTCCAATCGATATCAGGTAAAAAAAAGAAAGCAAGCCTGCGCCATCCTACTTTTCAATTAGGAGGAAGAGAAAGGACAGACAATTCAACAAATTACCACTCACCGATTGACGGGCTCAGAGCAAGGACGTGGACGACCAAAGCAGACAACCGAAAGATCGCCATGACTATATTCTCCATGGTCCAATCCAACCTCATGACGATAGAAAAATGTCCGCAAACGTTGACGATATTCCGAAAGAGATAATCAAAATTAATGTTCCCATGGGCTCAAGTATGTTGAGTATTGTCCACACCAAGTTGCTCTTCTCGACGAAGATTGGGGTTGTATGTTTAATTGGTAAATCGACACGGCTATGAACAGTGAGTGACAGAGTGCGAGTGCTGCGACGCTTCTTGTGCCAGCAATTTGATTCCGGCTTGAATCGCGCGTTGTCTGTCGTCTGTTTCGGGAGTTTCGTAGCGTAGCAGACGTATTTTGAGAGAGTTACCAGTGTGATGGCGCTATACTAGAAGACGATACTATTTTGATAAAGCTGTTTACTAGTGTCAAATGCAAACTTTGTCATCCTGCTGACATACTCGCTGAGCTCACTGGTAAAAGTAGGAGTAAGATATATATTTTAGATATTTATAGGTGTTGACAAAATTGTAAAGAGACTCGGAGATAAAGTGGAACAACGGGCAATAAAGGGAGATGAAACAAATATCAAAAGAGTGAAAAACTGAAGGAATGAAATTGGAGTTATGTCCGTTTTGTTGAAGTCATATTATAGGCCCATATAGCCGGTGATTAAAAAAAGAGAGAAAATAAATAAACATAATTTACGACCCGTTTTGCGGGTAAATTTCTAAGCTATATACTATACTGATCAGGGAACACATAATCACTCTGACAAAGGTTTAGCATGTCTAGACTGATAAAGAGTAATTTACAGGAATAGGAAATAAGGATATCCTATAAATCATAGCCGTATATAGGCTACCGCGGCTCCTACCACACATGTCCAAGCCTTTAAAGATACTTTGTCCCTTTTGCAGCCAACATCAAATTCTGTAGAACTTTGCAGGAATTATGAATATGTCATGTATGTCCTATCTGTGAAATTTAATCGTTAGCAGTGTCCTAATATTCAAATTATGCAAGGAAACCCGTTTACTTGCTACACTTCACTGTCAGACACTATTGACTGATCGGACTGGCTTTTTTCATCTTTGGTAATAACATACAAAATTAAACTGATTGAATCTTTGCGCAGCATAAAACGTACGACCATTCGGTACAATGGTCTGAAAAATCAGACTATTACTTACTGGCTCTATAGCTCCTAAGTCGATTCGACAACTAATAGTCGTTATTTTCTCACTCAAAGACATTTTCAAGCCCCCCCCCCCTTTTTAGGGAATAAAGTTCTAATTTTGTTTTTCAATAGTTAAAATAAATACACAAATAGCCCACAAACTGTCCCGATATAGTTATGCTACTGTCACTGCAAGTCGACCCAGGACCCTCAAAAAGCCTGTGAGTCTGTCCATAGCTGTCGGGTTTAGCCCTCGATCCGGCGGAGCCCCGCGGGCCCCCCAAACAAAAAAGTCGGATCGATTTCACCCCATATACCATGCAACAAATCATGTCAGTAGTAGTAGGAAAGTAGAATGAGTATAGACATAACAAGACACACAAAAAGTGCCCCCAAAATGGGGATGGGATGTCCGATCGAGACGCCCCCTAAATTTTTGAATAAATTCCTCCCCCCTCAAGGCCCATTGACCAATGGGGTTGATATTTGCAAAATAATGGGAATGACTGCAACCCCCACCCATCCCTTAATGCTCTCACGCCGTCGTTTTATTTGATTTGCAGGATACGCCAAGAACAAAATTTCCATTTCTTTTTCTCACTGGCAAATTCGCAAGGCTACGCAAAAGATGTGAATCTAATTGGCGTAGAGGGCGCTGTGCATATTTTATGTGACGTCATAAAAATGCGAATGTGTACCGATTAATAGCAAGTGGTGTCATAATTCTTGGATTTTGTTCATATTATTATGAATAAATGGTATGACTTTAACAGTTCTTTTCGTTTAACGCATTATTACATGCAATTTAACTCTCTTGAATGCTTTTCATACCGTCGATTTGTTATATATTATTAATGGTTTCCTTTGGCGGGAAAGTCACGGTGGCCGAGTGGTTAAGGCGTTGGACTCGAAATCCAATGGGGTTTCCCCGCACAGGTTCGAATCCTGTCCGTGACGATTATTATTTTTCTTTTTTTGCACCCTTTATTCATGTATTCGCTGACAGTATTGGGAGAAAAATCATAGTTTATATATTTTCATGATTGATACACTTATTTTCACATGTTTCTGGATGAATATGAGAATAATTATGTCAGGCTCATAATATCGAACCGAACCGTGGCTAGCTAGCTCAAAACTTAAATTAAACAATTTCTAAATAATTATTGTTTTCAGGTAATAATGTAGGCCTTTGCAGATACTTCAAAGCACATCTTTTCAAGTAATCTATGAGAATTCATCTTGATTTTTTCATATTTTTTCATATACGTTTTGAGAGTAAATTTAATTGTGATTTTAATTTCTTCTTCATCGTTTTTGTTTCTTCACCGTTGACAGTCTTTTAAACATTTAGCGGCTATCGTCACAGTCTTTCAATTTAAGTACATTTATCACATTACAAACTTGATAAATTTTTTTTCAGTGAAAAAAGGAAGAAAATTCGAGTGTTTGAACTGTTTATAAATCTATACTAAAATATTAAAAAATTTCTTGGTAAAATTATCAATGTCAAATTTATTTGTGTTTCTTTTTTCCAGTGCGTTCAAAGAAGACAAAATCAGTCGCAATTATTGTAAGTCACATTCATATTCCAAACATCTTGGACTAATTCTAGGTCCGTTTCTTGATTTCAGAGCCTTTTATCACAGTATCACCCACACTTAACGAAATATTTCATACTTTCAGTATTATATTCAGTATATATTTTCTCATTACTCTCCTTCTCTGCAACTTGAATAATTCACATTCACTCTCATTTTTTCTTCATGCGATTGCATTTTGAAAGAAACGTTGTGGAATCGATCAGAAAAGGTTGATCATCTAGCATATAAGTATTGGTGTGTACTGCAAGGTTCTAGAATCATTCAAAATGATAAGAAATTTGGCCAGTCTTGGTAAAGTTACAAGCACTGTACACAGAAAGATGTATATGGGACTATACTTTTTCTACGCGATATCCAGTCCGGATCGATATGATAATTTACCAAATAATATCAATTAGTAGGCGGTTTCCCGGCAAAATTTGTATCATCACGTATTTAGTCAAAACATATTCTTTCACATGATTGGTAATAATTAGAGCTTCCATTTCATTTCTTGAGAGGTGGCGTTTCCAAAACTGGTCTATACCTTTAACAAACTTTCAAACCAATATATACTATATCATACATGCACAGTGGCTTTGTAATATCTTGCATGTGAAATATTTACGTCAAAATTTGATGTATTGACGGACTGTATTTAATACAGTCCGTTAAGAATTTGGCATATTTTGCATTTAGAAATAGACAAGGGTGAAAGAAAGTATCGTTGAAGCAAACTTTTGTATTCATCATTTTTACTCATTATTTTTTACTCATTATTTTATTGACACCATAAAAAGGCTAATTTAGAGTTTCATCTAACATGTCAAAAGATGTTTTCACTGAAGTAAAATATGCGAAAGAGATTTTGTACAGAATTGTTCATTACACTATAATTATGCGCTTGTCAAGTCGGTCATAAATATCAAAATAATATACAATATTTTTTTTGTACACTAGTTTACTGTGACCTTGCCATTTAATAGTATAACGACAAACATTTATAACTTGGAAACAATTATGCTAATTGGCATTTGGCAACATTATAATTCAAAACAAATCATTTGTTCAAATTATATCATAAATTAGCGATTGTATAGATACGCACCTCAGCAATTGTTCAACTGCCCTATTCGGAAATCATTTTATTTTGCTTATCCGACAGTCCAGCAAAACCGTCAGAAAAACATTAAAAGTATTTACAATCCAAATTGCACTGTTCGTTGGTCTGACCTCTTATGCTGCCATGGGAAGTGATTCCATTTCAAAATGTTGTAATAAACATATCATTTATTTCTTCCATCAGAATGAGTAATGGAGACGTTTTCCAATCATTTTCTACAAAGGTGCATTCACTTGTGATAGTTTGAAGGCACAAATTCTTGTTATATATAGTGACTGTGCGTAACAGTGTCTGAACTGTGAGACTTTGTTGACGTCATATATTGCATAGGCTCTGCATGTACTTTAGCTGCTCCAGAAACAGCCTGAGACTGACATAGCTAGGCTCTGCCCAAGGCTTTAGGAATTGTGGTAAAAGTATCAAATTATAGTTTGTGCCTGCAAACTATACACTTGTGACATGATTAGCCATGTATTTCGTATTCCTTTTCAACATAATAAAATCAGATCAATATGTAAGAGTTCATTTCTATACTCTTGTCAATACAACACTCAGTCAGAGTAAAATGATTACGCTATTAAATACATGTAAATCGATCGTAGCTCTGAATATCAAATGTGTCCAGAATCCAGATTAATCATGTTAAAATTATCCTTTATAATCCGTTCCACAATCAATAAAAGTAAAAAAATAAAAATAAAAAAAATGCCGATAGAACAATTCCCCAATGAATGTTATCTTCACATCACGCATGCACAAATAAATGATAAATGATTTCGATTGTTAAAGATCTTGGCACAAACACGAATGATGATAAATTGGAACTGGGCCCTTTGCGACGAACTCTGATCACGGTTGTGAATTTGAGTGTATTATGCGAACTTTGTACCTCCAAGAATATATGAGCATTGTACATGTATTGTGCAGTGCAGATAATATCTAATGAGCGGGGGTTAGGTCGGAGGCAGGGGCGGATCCAGCCGGCGGCAAGGGAGGGGGCCTAAAAAGGGGCCCACTTCGTGCGAAAATTTGAAAATAATCGTCCCGGTCGATTTTTCGCTCAGTGGGGTAGTGAGCAAAAAAAAGGGTATTTTTTCCACTGCCAACCCCTTGGGCGCCAGGAGGGGGCCCAACTTCTTTTTTTCAAAAAGGGTGTTTTTACCTGTTTTTTGCTAGGGAGGGGCCCGGCCCCTGGATCCGCTACTGGTCGGAGGACTCTGTGATTATTATCATTATCTGGTCACGAATATACCCTCTACCAAAAAGTCATGTGTCTTCCCTCTCAAAATATTATTATTACAAAAAAATCATATATTACTTGGGAAAATGATACTGGCATTCATAAACTGGCGGAATAATTAAGATAATATATACATCGTTATCACTGTTGTTATTCCAAACTCGGAGATGGGTGTTATTAAGTCGATTGCTTTTTATAACAATGTAATAATATTTGGAGAGGTATGCGTTTGATAATTTACAATGGCAGTGGTATCAAGGTACATGTTCAAGATATTTTTCGTGCGATGAAGGCCTCACCTCATACATGCAGTGTATATAGGTACAGATTCACAGAGGAATCAATAAAATCTATCTGTTCAAAACTACCTTCCTCTTTCGTAGACGACTAATTATTAATGTTTCTAACCGGAACACCCCTCCCTACATCATCACTACATGCACCAACTTTGCCATGCCATTATACAAATTTGGGAATTTCGAAACCATGTAAATGAATAATCTTTCTGAAGTTTAAAGACATGTGAATATATTACGTAATAGTAAATACATGTTGGTTTAATTATATACCACAGTAAATATTCTAAACGCAAAGTTGATTGTCTACTAGGAAAATAGATAAGTAGGTTTGATCAAAATACTTCAAAGGTTGACGCATAAGACGGACTACCATGAAGCCTGTTAAATTCCAAACGATTTTTAATCAATTATTATCATACTGACAAAGTTATTACTTTGAAAAAACTAGACCTATCAGCATCAACATAACTACAAATTAGTTTAGTCACGTTCAGTGATATATATTATTACGTATTAATAATTGTATACATATAAACCAAGCACGAGTAAAGCATGAGTAAAAATATCCAAACTAGCACATATCATCATAAAACTTCATAATTCGGGAACTGCAAAAGATTATGTGTAGCATGCCTCGTTGCCCATGAATTCCCGGAGCAAAATGTGGGTTATTTGGTCACCATTGTAGAAGTCTCGTCGGACACAGTTTGACTTCCATCATGAATACATCTGACGGTCGGGTCACTCTGACGATGAACCCTTGGGTTTCTTGCGAAATACCTTGATTGTATCTTCGTCAGAAACAAAAACGTGGCCCTCTGCAGAGAGACAAACATCGAATGGCTCTCTGAAAGAAGAACCAACTCTCGCTACATACTGCCCCCGATCGTTGTACATGTGAACCCCCTTCTCTCCTCCACGCTCTTTGTGGACCACATAGATGTTATTCTCTGCATCGCAGCAGACTCCACTCGGCTTCAGCTTTCCGGTCTCACCGTACGAATCAATAGCCAAAAGGAGTTTCCCTTCCTTGGTCATGATTCGGATCTTCTGTTTCCTTGGACAGCTCACAACGATGCGGTCCCGTTGATCGGTGGCGATGTGACTGGGACCGACGACAGGAAGAGTCTTCAAGAGGGTGCCGTCGGCGTAATGGAACGTGATGACGTTGCGCTTGCAGTCACCGACCAGGATTCGGTTCCGACGGTCGACGGTCACGCATGCCAGCTCGACGTCCAGCATTTTTACGTCCTCGTCTTTGCTCGATGTTTCAAAGCGGAGATAGAAGCGGCCCTGAGGGTCGTATATACGGACGAACTTTGACTTATCAACAGCAACGAAACGACCATCGGGAAGAAATGCCACATCTTGAGGCATCGAGAGCCTCCCACCAGGTTTCTTGTCTGAGTTCAACAGACACAAGAACTTTCCATCTTTGTCAAGGACCTGAACGCGGTCGTTCCCCCAGTCGGCGACAATAGTGTGACCATCCAGTGATACCGAGACGCCTCTACACCAGTCAAACTGTCCCTCTTTGGAACCTTGTGCGCCAATGGTAGATGCAAGCTCCCACACCGGAGTCGTGTCCTCACTGACATCTTGCTCTGATTCGGTCGATTCACTCTTTCCGCCGTCCGTTACATCAGTTTCATCTGCTGCATCATCTCCTGTAATTTCGGATATGTCAATGATGCTCAGGTCCTCTGAAGGAAGCCTAGGTTGGAGCTTCTGCAGGTCCGCAAGTCGTGACCGCAGCGCTAGATCTAACGACAATAAATGGTACTCATCACCAAAATCAAGAACGCTCTCCCCAAGCTCAAAAGCTGTAGCCAGCTTTTCTAACGCCATCTCAACTTTATCAATGTTTTCTTCGATTTTGTCATCGTTCTTCTTTACAACAGAATCAACATTCCCAATATACCGTTGCTCGCGGTCCTCCAAGTCGTCTTTCTCGTTCTTGATGGCTTCTTTGATCTCAGTGCGAAGCTGTTCTGCGCTGCCTTTCAACTCATTTCGCGTCTTCTCGAGGATTTCCCACGCTCCGCGGAATTTCGCTGCCGTCTGTTGCGTCTTGCGGATGGCAGCCTCCAACTCTTGCTTCCTCGCAGCTGCAGCCTCCTCGATCGCAACGCAGCGGTGCTTCTCCCCCTTGTGGTACAGAACAATACAGTCACTGCATGCCAACTGAGAACATTTCTCGCAGAATGAAGATATGGGTTCTTTGTGTTCCAGGCATAATTTGTTGACGGTATTAGTATCGTCCAAATGAGGATCCTTCTCTTTCATCTTCTGCCATTCCTCCATAGTCACCACTTTGTGATCGCGTAGGATCTTCACATTATTATGCGCCCTCTTGCAAGCCTTGCACATGAACTCTCGACAGTCTTGACAACGGCATGTCGCGACGTTGCCTTTCTCACACGAAGTACACGTCTTCTCTGTGAGACTTGCATCCGACTCCGATTCCGTGCTCGACTCTACCTGATCTCCCGTCAACATCGACTTCATCTTCGCAACCATCGTATTAATTGCCAAGTTCACCGCGGATGCTTTCACAATCGTACCGTCCTTACACAAATCACACGTGAAACTGCCGCCATTTTGTTTTTGCTTCTTTTCGACGCAGTTCCTGCAGTAGGTATGTAAACAAGGCAGCATCCGTGGGTCTTCGTATTCCCGTTCACATATTGGGCAGGTGGTGAATTCTTCCATGAACTGCACGCTGTGGATATCGGTCTCAGGACTTGTAGGGTCGCCATCGTGTTGGTCAGTCGCCATCTTGGATTCTACGTTGATGTTCCTTTACCTGCGCATAACAAAAAGAGAGGACAAAATTGTTATATCCTTCATCATTTTCACATTTAATAGCTTATGCAATGCAACCTGAGTTTATGAAACACGATCGCAACTACATGTACTTCATTTCCGGAAAAACAGGGGAAATTTCAATACCCTATTGTACATCTCATAACAACCATGTTCGGATTATGAAATGTTTCATTATTTTGTCACGTTGGCACATTTCAATAGACTGGTGACGCACAAGGCTATTGAAATTTTTCGACAGTAGTTGTTATCGTGTTATAACAATACTTTGTTATTCATATCGAACCTTACAAATGCAAACTGAGGTCCTGATTAATTCTTCTAATCCAATGTCAGCCTATTTTTGTTTCGGGGGGGAGGGGGTGGAGGGGGGATGTATAAGGCAACTTGTCTCTTAAGGTATATGTCATTTTGAATAATACTGGAAATACTGGTTTAATTATATATACAGGATGTACAAAAATATATTACGTACTACAAGGGTTTAGCTATTAAAGTTCAATTTATAATGCCATTTAATGGCCTGTCGCAATTAAATTGACAGTTGAGGGAATGTAAGTATAAAATAAGCAGTTTGAAAGCTGATAATAATTGACCCCTTGTGCTTGCTGGCCTAAGTGTATTACAATATACTTGTACTTCGTAATTCGATCACCCAAAATCGATTGATTTTGCCAACGTGGCGTGCTTCTCCTTTCCTCTTTCTATTACAAATACAATAAATACTTTCCGGTGTAATGGCAGAAAATAATATAACTGGTCAACCCATCAACCGCTTGTTCAATTATTTGACGATGTGTGGGGTTTGATCTATTATACTTGGCCTACAGAAATTAAAACCATAGGCTAGGCTATGGGTATTAGGAATATATCATCACTACAAATTTGGTAAGACGGAGACCGTTAGTTTGGTGCCTCTTTACTGTGCATCTTGTTGGCTACAGTCCATCGCAGTCAATTTTGTTGGTATTATTTTGCACTTTATAAGCCTCCTACATCAAATTCTCTAAATTTGTTTTATACCCTTAAAGGTACTATGTCCCATTTGCAGGCCAAAAATGTGAAAAGGTTAAATTCCAACGGCATTTGAAAGACAATACTAATTTAGAACTTCCCTAAAAAAAAGGGGCTAGAAAATGTCTTTAAGTGGGAAAATAACGACTATTAGTTGTCGAATCGACTTAGGAGCTATAGAGCCAGTAAGTAATAGTCTGATTTTTCAGACCATTGTACCGAATGGTCGTACGTTTTATGCTGCGCAAAGATTCAATCAGTTTAATTTTGGCCATTACAAAAAGTGGGTTATTGATGTAGACAAATGCTCATGTACCCTTTACAGCTCATTTTATGTATGTTATTACCAAAGATGAAAAAGCCAGTCAGTCACTCAATAGTGTCTGACAGTGAAGTCTAGCAAGTAAACGGTTTCCTTGCATAATTTGAATATTAGGACACTGCTAACGTTTAAATTTCACAGATAGGACATACATGATATATTCATAATTCCTGCAAAGTTCTACAGAATTTGATGTTGGCTGCAAAAGGGACATAGTATCTTTAAATCCAATCTTTACCGTGTGTAACTTGGGCTAATGTTTTCCTCTGCAAAATCAAAATGGGAAGTTGTTGTGTGTGATGAGGGGGTCGCGTGTGCAGAATGAACTTGATAGTCATAAAACTGTGAAACAACAAACTATATGGATGTATAAGTATACAGCAGTACTAGGTGCAGACTTCCATAATAATAGAAATAATGGCAGTTTGTATCAGTGACTCTTGTTTTTTTAAAGCCACCTGAGTAGTATAGTACACCACGGCTCTAAATAAATATTGACAAACGAACAGAAGTACACTCCATTATTGGTATCACATGCAACGAAAGCTGAGCTTGGCTGGAGATCTACTATCTACCCTTTAATATTGATATAACCAATTCGATCCTTGGTATAGTATTTGCGCCAGTCTCTGGCTCGTTTGCGTTGCTATGCGAAAATAGCAACTAGCTTCAAGTTTCTATGGCAACGGGTAAATTGGATAATGCGTGATTGGTACTATGGTATACCACGGGCTGCATGAAGTGTAATTGTTGCATTGTTCACTCTAGCTTTTAAGTTAACCTTGAAGTTGTTATTGCACACTGCCAGCGGCATTAAATTATAGTTATCTGAATGTATCACATTACCATGCACCCCCAACGTCGGTGAACATCAATAGTAATGCAGAACTTTCTATATGAAATCGTATATGTTCAGTCTGACATCGCTTCATCACTACAGCCATACACACATAACCAGATTTTCAAGCATCGCTTTTCGAAAGACTTGTAGTTCAGGCCCTAAAGCCGCCCTGTCGAACGGTTTTACAGTTAGGACACCCCTCCAGTGACAAAATACAGGTTGCGCGTGCAACGTAAGGTTTCCTAAATAATTGTCTGGGTTTGTATAGTATTCTTTAAAAAGAAGCTCTGTGGCAAAAGAATCCTCATAACTACGGGAGAAACGTCTCCCAGGACGGGGTTTAATCTTCCTTTTCACTACCTACATGTACCCCTTTCAAAGTTGCTTTCAAGTATTTCTTTCTTCATAGTATCATTCCGTGCAGAATGAGTCGCTTCACATCGTGAAAAAAGAAAGAAACAACGTGAAAGTCTGTTGAGAGCTAGGAAGGCATTAACTACAATATGTTTCACGATGTTCTTCTGGGCTGGCTCTCAGCAGACAGTCATGGTAGCTCTTTATAGAATGTTGGAGATCTTTTCCAGCGTGTTGAGTTCCATTCCAGCATAACTTCATGAAGTATTAGAGCCTTTTTGTGTGCAATCCTCAATATTTGATGTAGACATGCATATTACGTTTGTAAGATTATTTATGTGACACAGTGACAGTTATTTTGTGCATTAGCAATTTAGCATGACGCTGGATATTGTCTAACACACTCCACAGTATTACCCTCGATTCTGGAGGATATAATTCATTTTCTACTACATTTTTATATGAGGAAGCAAAGTGCATGTAAAGTTCTTTGAGCTTAATTCATACCTTAAAAATATCCCTGCATTTTAATAGTTTGTCTTTAATCCACCCCTAATAAACTAATGGATATGGTTCGATCAATAGTTGCTAGCCCCAAGGCATGCATGACGCTTTGTTAGTCCAGCTTCCCGTGTAGGCATCCTCCTGATCAACATTATATTATCAGTACCCTGTTTTCCTTCTGACAATTAGAAAAAAAAATCGTTATCCTTGCATTTTCGATGTAAGGCATGCAACCGACTTTAATCGAGGTAGGATATTTGTTTCAGCTCTAAAGTTGTTTAACTCTCAATCCATTGTACAGAAATTATGCTGTTAGTAAAAAATTAGTATTAATGCTTGCCAAAATCTCAACAGTTTCCTCTCTCGGTGGACACCCGATCATTTGAAATTCGCAGGTCCAAAATTGATATTTTTCAGTTGTTGCTTTTTAATTTCTTGATACTGGTGTTTTCTTGGTATATTCCATCTCGTAGATAATTTTGAATAAATGCCTTTGAACTGACTTTTGAACTGACTGAAGTGAAATACCCAGCCAATGCAGATAGCCATATTATGTATATCTCTCATGAGAAATGCAGTTACAAGGTCGGTTATACATGAATAAGACAGTTATCTAATTTACTTACGTGACGGTAAATCCATTACAAGCAAAGGTAAACCAATACAATGCAACTGCAGCGTTAATAGTAATACGAACACCAATCGTGTCTAGAATTTCGAGAATTCGTAATAACACTTGATGATAATATATCCATTTATTATACTTACTCACTGTTCTGTTCACAAGCTAGTGACTCTAGTCCATTATCTTGATTCTCTGAAAGCACTAAAAGGCACCTCCAGTAATTGCAAGTGTCGTTACTGTATAGAGTAAATGAAGCATCTTATTTTAGGACTCACTCCCTGAATACGTCGGTATTTTATTACCACTTGCCACAATAACAGGTATATTACAATCTCGATTGAATATTATGCGAATGTTCACGTGTGCTCTCTCGTACACAGCAAAGCGGAGATGCGCTGAATATTATTCTGCTCTCTATCTGTCGATATCCTCTTTTGAGTCATATCCAAAATTAATCTGTTTTGTCTGGTAGCTCACTGGTACAGAAATCTTCTTTTCACGCCGGGGTAGGCCTATATATCATTCTTCTCCTCTTTGATCCTGCAAATTACTTGCGTCACCTTCACGTCCTGGTGTTATTATGTCCGATTCAAAGCGAGCTTCGCTTGAGTTCTATTCTCTACATAACACAACGGTTCCCTCGAAGCTGTGCGTTGGGGCGTGTGCATGCCAACTGTGTATTCTCAGCATTCGCATCTAGTCGTGGTCCAGGCAAATTAACTCACCTTGACGGTGCCTATTGGACTTTGTGTAAACAATCAATACTTGAAGGATGTCTATATGTCGTGAACTATAATTTTGTAATTGATAAGCTCGAAGGAACTTTGTACCGATGACGCTAATAATACAGTTTATACATCGTAAGTGTAAGTTATTGAAAGTTTTGCAACCAAAATAAATGACTGGATAAACGTCTAAACATAAACAAGGTATATGCGAACAGATTTTGGCGTAAATATTCACAATATTCATGTTCTCATAATAAAGTTTCTGTTATACCTTTTTTGTCAAGTTGATCTAGCAATTGGTATTTTGTACATAGAGTCCTACATTGTGTTGATAATATTTTGTATCGTTTTTATTACATGAAATATATATAAACTAAACTAAACTGAATGATACGCGCCGTTGAAACTAAAATAGCAACGACAACAACACCACCACCACCACCACCACCACCACCACCACCACCAACAACAACAACAACAACAACGGTCTTGTGTTTTGAGCACCGGCCAAGCGAAGATCATACCACCATTTTTTTGTCAAAGCTGGGTGATATAGGGAGACTGAAAATTCATAACTCTCTGGTTTGATGAAAAAATGGAGAAGTAATTTCTTCCTGATGCAGAGTCAAGTGATGATAATACAAAATACACTTTCTGTCGGAATATTGTACGATTCTCACTAACTCACCGACATAACAAAATGAACATGGGGCCTACGATTCAACGTTTCTGTTCCCTTAATTACCAAAAAGTTATCCGATCCTTCCACTTTAAGTTAATTTTATCGATCACGGGTATATAATACTCCACAACAACCAGGACAACGTTTAAATAGCAGATTACGTCTTTTAATCGGAAGATCTCATTGACGTATTTCCAAACAGTCCGAAGAAAGGGACGTTCGAGTCTTATTGATTCATCAAGATCATGATACTTGAGAAGGATGAAGGCTTCGTGACGTTGGGATGCTGACGAGGATCACCTCAATAAAAGATCGGGTCATTGTTGGGTCTAATCAAAGAAGTCCTCTAAAGTCCAATTAAATCGTTATAAAAGATATAAAAGGATAGATCGTGATTCACAGAGGTGAAATCGCTCGAAGCAGCTTTGTGATGACGATGGAAAGACAAAGTCGTAGCAGTAGTACTAACTAAAACAAATCTGACATCATTCTTATGTGGTTATCCAAAAATATATAGAAACAAAACTTTGGCTAAAAACGAATAAACCTATATTGTTAAGATATGGAGAGGGTGTGGTGCGAAGAGGTGCACTTTCTTTTCTCTGGTGTGATATTATATTGATTTCAAGAGGGTTCGTTCTTTAGAGAAATGGCCGCGCCCTCTTTTCTCAAAATTCCTCGATCCGCCACTAAAGATTAAAGTTTAGTGGTTTAGTGGAGTGGTTTAGTGAACCACAAGGTACGGGGCTAAAATCCCTGTCACATTTGTCATACTCGACCCAGGAGAGGTAAAAGGGTACCTGACAGGAATTAATTCCTTTAAAAGCTTAAGCGCTGTAATGGCAGATGCCCACAGATGTGCTATAGAGCAGGGTTAATAATATTGGGGCGCCAATAGTGGCATTGACAGTGCCAGACATCGCTACACAAGAATCCACTTAAACAAAATACATATAAAGAATTTCAAAAACAAACAAACAAAACAATAACAGTTATTACCCAGTGCAGAATTTGAGGCGGCAAAACTGGCATGTATACCCTTTTTGAATAAAATCTCTTGAAATGCCTTAGAATACTCCGAGACTAAAATATAGCGTACCCCCTCTTTTACAAAATTCCGATCTGACCATGTAGGCCTACATACCTATATTGATGTTGGCTAGGCTCCTCGCGAATTCCTTGTCACTTTGAATAATTATTATGATTATACTGTTGTTAGTTATCACTGTTTGAAGACAGGCTGTGAATCAAGTCATGACGACGCGGACGAATCGGTCCTTGCCTACAACGAAACTTAAACTGACTAGTAGTGGCCTGACTGCATGGTCAATCCGAACCTACAACAACTTACAAAAGGGATACAAAAGACAGAAATATAGAAGTGGAGCAAATTACAATGCCTTCCTTGTCTTCTGCAAACATTATACTTACAAAAGAAGCACATTCAGCTTAGAGATGATTCAGTATTATTTTATTCTTATCAATGCGACCAAAGAGGGTGGGCGAGTCCGATCATAAAAGAGGCGCACTCAGAATGAGGGTGTGTGTAAATGTGTGGGAGGGGGAAGCTAGGAGCATCTCCCTGCTAGGAGGGAGAGGAGGTGGGGGAGAGTTCAATCTAGGAATAAGTCTGGCGAGGTCGAATGGCCAAAGAGGGAGGGGGGGGGGGAGGGAGGGAGAGAGAAGAGTGAGAGCGGATATAGCACCGTCTATTCCCGGTGCGCCTATAATGAGGGAAACAAGAATCCAACGAAAGAGGTGGGGGAGAGGGAATGGGAACGGAGGCCAATTCTTATTTAAATCATTTCTTTGTAAAAGCGACACTAATCATCGTTATACTATCATCTCAAGTACTTTTGGCAATGTTTTGTGTTTCATGAAGCAAGATGCATTTTGTTTCGTAGAATAATGACAAAAAAGTATTATAATTATTATCATACATGTATATTGATAATGATAATGATAGTAATAATAATAATAATAATAATAATAATGATAATAGTAATGATAATAATAATAATAACAATGATAATAATAACAATAATAATATTAATATTAAAATCATTTTCTTGAAAGCACAAAATGCAATATAATGCATAATCGTTCATTTTTTTTAGCCTGACCCCCCCCCCAACCAAACAAACAGTTATTACGTTATAAAATGTATTCCTAGGTTATTGTTGGGCCTAGAACTTTTAAATTTTGACAAATATGTTCTTGTGGACTGTAGGTCTGTGATTACCTATTTCTACTATTTTATAATAAGCTTAGGCATGATAATTCATTGTCGTTTTAGATTGGTCAGCGATCCTTGATTAGTCGTTTCGTAACCCCCTATTCATTTTCCTGTTAATTCTGTCTTTAAAAATTGGTCCTGAATAGTTTTTCTTTTTTAGGGGGGTCAAAGTGCTTTACAACTTGCATCTCCCCACCTCTTTGATCAGTATTATTTTTTTCTACAGATGATTGTTTTGTCATTCAATTTTCATGGAAATGTAATGACTTTGTCGAGAGATGGCGTTAACAGAATTGTTTTCTAATTGCGCATGCTCTGTAACGTTGCTAAGGTAAACGTAATGCAGGAAAAGCATTGCATGCATTGTTTACGTACGGTGCATGTGTATTGTATGGCCTATGGAGATTGACGGACCTGCTTCGATCGAAGAAACTTAGGGACAGAGGGCCGAAATAATCGATATTATTCATCTTTAGCAAAAGTTTTGGCATCTTCCACAATGATGGAGGGAGATGCACTTCTCCAAGAATCTTTTGCCATCTATATGGCAGAAGGTGATGTTCTCTTCAAGCAAGGAGAGTACAAAAAAGCATTACAAAGTTACACGACGGTGAGTTGTTTTGCGATTTTCAGTGTGTGACAAGTCATGACACTGACACTAGACTAGTGAGTGAGCCACGTCGATCATCGGATCAGAGAGGCATGGCATAGAATGAGATGAAAGAGTGAGGCACAGGGTCATTAAGAGGAAAATTCTAAAGTAGACATCCCATGAATTTTCCATAGATTCAAGGTCTTGAACGTGTGTAATAAATTGAATGAACAGAAGAGAATTAAAAACACTGAGATCTTGTCATCTTGTCATTTGTGTGAACTTTGACTTTGTGTTGTGAATGATGTTCTATGTTGTCTTGACTTGTTGCGTGACTGTGAGTGACTGAAGCGAAAGACAAACAATTCTTTTTTGTAGTATGGGCTTGGGGATGAAAAAATAGAGCATATAAATATAATGGCAAACCCGGACTTTAGTGCCCAGCTGAAAATCTCAGTTTATTATGGATTTAATATCAATAATATTAATTATGCTAATATATGCAAATATAAACATACCAAAACTTGATGATTTTTAATCATTTGACGTCATAAAAAGCAATTTTAAGCCAAAAATAGCAGCGAAGTAGGGATCTCCTCTTTGCTTGATGCGAGATACTAGCGAACTGAAATAACCGAATAAAAACTATGGTGAACTAAAAAAGAAAAGAAAAATCAAACCACCTCTGAAATTACCTTTGAAATGTTTATTAATTTTTTCTTCCGATATGCGCACATGATAGGGGCAGGTTGGGATGGGATGGGGTGCTCAATAGTCGCCAAATTTGGGGTAAAAGGGCAACTGGCCTTGGGGGGGGGGGGCTAAATTTATTATTTACTTATTTTTCTTTGTAATCATTAATAAACATTTCAAAGGTAATTTCAGAGGTGGTTTGATTTTTTCTTTTCTTTTTTTAGTTCACCATAGTTTTTATTCGGTTATTTCAGTTCACTAGTATCTCGCATCAAGCAAAGAGGAGATCCCCTACTTCGCTGCTATTTTTGGCTTAAAATTGCTTTTATGACGTCAAATGATTAAAAATCATCAAGTTTTGGTATGTTTATATTTGCATATATTAGCATAATTAATATTATTGATATTAAATCCATAATAAACTGAGATTTTCAGCTGGGCACTAAAGTCCGGGTTTGCCAATATAATAAGGAAAAAAGAAGAAGCTAAAACAGGAAAGAAAATTAAAGAAAACGGGGCAAAAGTGGAAGATCAAGCCATTGTATATGGACTCTAGACTAGAATATATCATCAATCATAATAATCATATGACATGTAAACTAGGCCTAGGCCAACATTGGTAGATACTAGTAGGCCTATTAATATTACTAGATGGTTTATTTAAAATTAGATTGTGCTAAGTTTCTCTTATTTCCAAAGATTTGAAAAGAACTCTTTTTTTTTTTTTTTTAAAGGTTTGATTTTTACACTTCAGTACTTTAGCAAAGAAAAGCAACCAAATGCTGAAATAGGGCCTTTAGGCTTTGGTTTAGGATTTGATTTAGGGGTACACATTCTTGGGGAATTTCTTGTTTGTTTATTTATTTGTTTGTTTTCTACTGAATATGTACTGATTTAATTTCCAGCAAAGTTTTTAGTTGCATGCTTTTCCTTCCCTTCTCAATTAGTGGATTCAACCTCTCCTTATTGATTAAAGCTTTGGAATTAAAATCAATACTTCTTTCAGATGGTACCTTCTTCCATCAAGATTATAAGGACATTCTACTCCTTGTCTAGCGTTAGGACCTACTCACTGAAGCATACATGAATATTCATAGGGTTAACCGGGCATGAATATGCATAACTGTTTGTTGCTATGACTTACCTCAAAGGCCTCAAAGGGAGCTCTACATGCTATAGTTAACATGGTCGCCTGCTGTATCTAATACATAGGCTTACACATAAATTTGGATTTTTGCCGTACTCAAGTTGGATATTTTGTTGGAGAAGTTGAAGGTCCAAACCCAGATCCATCATGGATGAATACGTGGATCCCGAGAAGGAGCGGGAGGAGCAGTTGAAGCTCCTGCAGTCTTACATCGGAGAGGCGGAGGATCACATGAGAAAGAGAGATTACAAACGTGCCATGGAGGGCTATAATTTAGTATGTGCCTATGTGTTGTGTGTGTGTGTAAGATGAATGTACATATATCGAAGTGACAGTGCCAAGCTCTAACATTATATTAGAACAAATCTATCTTCAGTATTAGATTTTAGGATATGTTTGATTTACTCCAAGCTTATGTCAAATTTTAGGTTTTCTCTCTTGTAACACAGTAGTTGTACATGTGCTTCACAAAGAGGCTTATAAACAGGATGAAATTGCATACCGGTAGTAATTGACTATCCCAATAAATACATAATCTGCTCACGATGTTCACAAACATTGTGAAAACTCCTATGTTTTCAGACATTACTTGAGATAGTGTTTTAGTAGGATGTGCAATTAATGTTCTTATATTCACATTTATATGGGACGATAGCCTCAAACAGCAGCATGAATGTCATTGCAATTTTCTCTATTTATATGGACCATACATGTAATGTACAGGGTATGCTTAAAATGGCAATATGAGTATGTACTTAATGCATATTTTCATCACTGCTTAACTAGCAACAGAATGAAAGGAAACAGCAAAAAAAGAATAGATTAAGGTTGACCCAAACTATATGTAGACTGACTATGGAACATAACAATCTATCGCTCTATGTCCCATGGATGTCATCTAAAATTGTTATTCACATGCGTTGCGCAATAGATGTCTAATTTCGCTATCATCTTTCTTCTTCTTCAATGTAGGCCTTAGAAATCGAACCCACAGACAAGAACTGCCTGGTCGCCCGATCCAAGTGCTACCTCCAACTCGGTGACTCCAAGCAAGCGTTGAAAGATTCCGAGGCTTCGCTCTCAGATGATGAGAAATATATCAAGGTACGTAACAAACGGACTTAAGATGGACCTTGGAAGTATTTGTCAGGCATCTGAGTAGTTTCATACTCTTTTGCTTTCTGTTTAGGCCTTCTGAGTTTAGGGTATAGAAAATCAAAAGATTACAGGCTGCCACCGTGGAATGTTTACTAATTAGCAGTGAATTTATACCCCCCAAAAATATGGACATGTAATACCATAGTGCATGTAGCATATTAAACAAATTTATGCAAATGATTGGAGAAATAACATGCAGATTCTTCCATCACAATCTTCTATTTGATTGTTTAAAGGTAGAATCTCTGATAAAGGCGTGGATTTTTTTCTTCTTGAGTTTTTCCTCATTTACATTACAGTACATGTATTTTTTGTTCTTTGTTTACATTGACAGGGTTTGTTTCAGAAAGCAGAGGCCCTCTATCAGATGGGAGACTTTGAGATGGCCCTCGTCTTCTATCACCGTGGCAACAAATTAAGACCGGAGCTCCAAGAATTCCGTCTAGGCATCCAGAAAGCACAAGAAGCAATTGACAACTCGATAGGAAGTACGGAAATATTTGTTTGTTAATGATATGAATTTATGAAGCGCAGAAACTATGCAGCTGTATTCAACACTGCAAGAGCTCCTGATGTGCTTAAAACAGCTACATCTGGGCCCCGCCTTATAGAGTTGTGATTGAAATGAATCAATCGCAAGTCCTCCAATCAATCGCAAGTTTACAGTCTCCTATCTCTTATGTACATACATTGTAGTTGTGATCAATCGCAATCGTTTATAAGATAGGGCCCTGTACGAACAGTTGAGTGAAAAGATGTGCACATAGTTTTGATTCAAAAGTATTTGGTGATTTTACTTTGCTCTTTTTATTACATGCCACCTTAGAAAGTAAATCAAATTTTTACATACCTAATGTTTTTTTTTATATCCACATTTTTTAACCAGGTCCTTCAAAAGTAAAACTAGAAAACAAAGGTGATCTATCTTTCTTCAATAAGCAAGATGAGGTAAGCTATGCCGGCGTATTTTATTACTTTCCTGTGATAAATGATAGATGTAGATGTTGTCTGGTGGCCTGTTCACATATGCTGCCAAGGTGCCACTACAAACCAAGGTGTTTTTTATGCACTGTACATGTTTTAAAATGAATGGCAAGTGGTGATGAAAGAAAGTATCTGCATGCAAGAAAGATCCTACATGTATTCAATACGTGTGTGTTATAAGATTCAGCAATGTGAAGCATATTAAGCTTATAAAATGTCACTAAAAAGAAAGAAAGGAAATGCAGCAGTTTATCAGGTTATAAGATATGTGTACAAACTTTAAGAGTTTTTTTTCTTTTTTTTTCTTTTTCTTTTGATAAGAGGAAGAAAAAAATATGTGTACTTGTGCTTAAAGGTAAAGACCAGTTTTGGAAACGCCCCTCTCTCAAAAAAATGAAATGGAAGCTCTCATTACCAGTCATGTGAAAAAATATGTTTTGACTAATACGTGATGATACAAATTTTGCCGGAAAGTCGGGAAACCGCCTACTAATTGATATATTTGGTAAATTATTATATCTATTGGGACCAAATAGATATCGCGCACGTGGTCGCGTAGTCCCACATACATCTTTCTGTGTACAGTGCTTGTAACTTTACCAAGACTGGGCCAAATTTGTTGTCATTTTGATGATTCCAGAACCTTGCAGTACACACCAATACTTATATGCTAGATGATCAACCTTTCTTTCACAATGCAATCGCATGACCAGAACTGGTCTTTATCTTTAAAAATGAATATATATATAGTGAATATAAGAGTGTAAGGTAGTTTTCTTCCTGGTAAACTATAAGTGATGGTCATGGTTATTGAGAAGATTAAACTATTCTTTTAACTTTTACTTCTGTACATGTAGGTGTAATTCCCTGGAATCCATGTAATCATTCCTCATTCATGAACAAATTTAGGCTAAAATGTCCAGAACATCAAAATAATAATGAATTAATGATTGATCTAAAATACACACATTTAGAAGTTACCATTCACTGAGTTACATTGAATTCTGTGCTACTTACTATTGTTCGTCTGCTACTGTTCTTTCGTCCTCTTTGTCAACTCCAGGTAAAGACTAAAAAGCCAGCAAGGATGGGCTACAGTAAACCCATGGCAAAGCAACAAGAAAACAAGAAGAAAAGACCAGTCAAACCTGATCAGACAGCTGCTGAAAAGAAGACGGCAAAGCAACTATTAGGAGAGCTCTACGCTGATAAGGAATACCTTGATAGGCTACTCAGAGATGAAGGTAATAGGCAGTTTGTGCAAGCATTTGTATAACATTGCCTTGCCCAGAGGGGAATATGAGACTGTAATAGTGTCTGAGTACTTTCATATTGTCCAAGTCGTAGATGAGGGTAAATGTTTAGATCAACTTCATTATAGCCCTATATATATATCTCTGATTAAATTTTTTTAATGAGTTCATGAATTGGGACATAAATGAATATGCATATTATGGACAGTAAAGCAGTTTGCTGAATACTGGAGTCATGTATCGATGTTCATCATTTTACAATTACAATGAATACACACTCAGATTACTATTGCCACTAGTGGTAAATGAACAGTAATGACTTAATTTGTGTATTGCAGTCATAACATGTGTGAATATCATTTTTTGTTGTTGACTATCCAGACCTGACGAGATCAGATACAGACAGCGGTAACAGGATCTACGACCTTGTCAACGAGGGTCTCCAGTACCTGGACACCAGGACAGAGTTCTGGAGGCAACAGAAACCCATGTATGCCAGGAAGAGAGAGAAGGAAGAGGCCAAAGGGGCACGAGAGAAGAACAAACAACAACCAGCCGATCCTGCCAAGTATATACTCAAGAACCTTGAAGAAATCGACGCAGGTAATAATAATAATGTACATACATGTATAATGCATCCGAATGTGATCATGGCAATGATCTATCCAAATGAGATGAGCATGTGTACATGCATGTACATATCTTACAAAATCCTTGGGTTGACTGTGATAGGTGCATACAGGTATTGTGAGCTAATAGATTGGTGATGAAGGAAGACAGGCATCATTTGTTTATGAAAATAAAAATGTGTAAATCCATATTTCATTATGAAAAGGAGACAACTTAAGATTTATCAAATCATCAGTGGCAAATCCCAAGTCTAGTCACATACAAAGTAAGGGCATTGCTGCTTATGTATAGCAGTACGTGTGCATTAGCCGAAACATACAGTCTTGCCTCTACCCCTGCACTGCTGCACATTGCGTGCCTGAAATCTTCGAATAGTAATTGAATCTATTGCCAGTTTTTTAAAGAAAAGAAAAATGTATGAAAATGACCATAAATAAATGACAAGTGACTGCGTTTGACCAATAAAATGATAAGGATTTAGACGGGATCTAGAAGTGTATAATAATTAGGCTATGTCTTGTATATAGCACATCATACTCAAATACTCCCTGTAAGTAACTTAGCTCTCTTAAATGCTTCCTCATATATTGCCTAAAAATGTTTCTTCAAATCTGTCATACACAAGAGAGTAGGAATGGCTAAAGATTTACAGTAAATACATCCACCTATAGCTTCACCAGCACTTTTAATAACATGTTTCACATGCCTTCCACCCCTGCAGCACTGGCTGACAACAGACCTCGCGACGCGCTCAGGCAAGCCCAGAAGGTCCTCAGGAACGTTGAAAGCTGGTCAGAGAATGACGTCCCAGAGAAGCAAGACTTCATCGCTAACCTTCACAGCTGTCTCGGTAACGCTTACCTGGACCTTGGTAAGATGCCCGATGCAGAGCAGAACCATCAGAAAGACCTGGATCTCTCCACACAAACGTAAGTCCAGTTGGAAAAAATGGTGATATCAAGTAATTAGATGCTAGCTATCATCATGTATGAGAAATTGGACAATATCTGATTTGTGCTTGATTTGAGCATTTGATTTCTGTTTGCAGCTGGAAGTCATTAGCATCACCATCTTGTATATAGCATAACCAGGCTTAGCAATTAACTATTTCTTTTTCTTTTCGTGAAGATTGGTATTGATAGAAACAAAAATTACTAGACAGTGTAGCTTGTTGCATGCTTGTATGAATTGATTAAGATATTTTTTGTTAGATAATCTAAAGGTTATTTCAATGAGTCATTAGCATTTAAATGTAAATGATAAAGAAGAGCTGCTACAAGTCACGAATTATTGTGAATAAAACTTGCTGATTGCTCAACTTAATGAATATTCATAGACAAATAGGCGTTTCTCTCAATGTCTCAATTACTTAATATGAAATTTCAATCATGGTATTGTAACCTTACTGGTATGCAAAATTGTCCTCTGTTTTTATTCATGCTATAGGTCCCATATCGTAATTATTCATTATCTTGTTCTTCCTCTTATCCATCTCATAGTGAAAATGACGAGGGCAGGTCAAGAGCACTTGACAACCTTGGTCGCGTCTACGCTCGCATCGGCAAGTTTACTGAAGCTGTGGCGAACTGGACGGAGAAGCTTCCACTGGTCAAGTCTGCCCTGGAAGGCACATGGTTGTACCATGAGATTGGACGATGTCATCTAGAGCTAGGAGACTTCCAGGAAGCAAGAGACTGCGGTCAGAAGAGTCTTCAGGCCGCCCAGGAAGCCGGGGATGATGTCTGGCAGCTCAATGCCAGTGTTCTCATCGCACAATCTGAAGGTAGGTGTGAATACCAGGGTTGGTACTTTGAAGAAATGTGGTATTATTTATGTTAGTGATAGGTATGTTAGTTTTCAAAACAAATCTAAGTTAGTACAAGTTACTGTTCATAATAAATCATAAGCACATTTCTGCCCCCATTATCATAAGTAACCATCTGCTTGAATTCACAGTCAAACTTGGAGACCTCCAAGAGGCCATCGATTCCTTCGAGAGATCCCTCGACATGGCCAAAGTTCAAGGAGATGAGCCAGCACAGAAGGCCATTGCCAGTGCCTTGGAGGACCTCAATGAAAAGATCGTGCAAGGGATCAAGGATAAGGAGGCTGAAGGAGACGTCCTACAAGAGGAGGAGGGAGAGAAGGAGACGCAGGAGGAGAAGGAGAAGGAAGTGGAGGAAACAAAGGATGAAGGTATGTAATCTTATTTTAGAGTGACACGATTTAGTGCCATAGCTATGGTTTGACAGAAGTAGCATGGTGGATGACGGGGGTACAACAGAATAGAATTAAAACTATCGCGCAAAGTTATTCAGGCTAAGTCTAAATTTTCAAATTAAGCCAATTTCATTCAGCTATTTCTTGTTGTTATCATATGAATGACAGACTTAATGTACATACAGACAATTGATGTCCTTGGTACATTAATTTAGCATGCACAATTCATTATCGATCAATTATATCAGTGCATGTTCTGGGAATATTTACACGTAGCATTCATATCTTAGACTACCATTGAATGCACAATAAACTCCATGTAACTAACAACACAGAACAACAGCAATCCCGTCGTGAAGATGACAAAGAAGAACAACATGAACAGCAGAAGACACAAGACAAAGAAGATGAACAGGAGACTTCCAAACCAAAAGAAGAGAAGCAGGAAGGCGATAATCAGCAAAAAGATGAAGTTCAGGAGGCACAGAAAGAGGATGTGAAAGAGGAGGAAGATATACAGCAGCGTCGAGATGGTGAAAACAATTCCTTGTCCAAGATTTGTGCTTATGGTGGCCTGCTTGTCTCTATACTCAAACATTGCATCTCTTTCCAGCTCCCCCCTTGCCTCTTTCATCAATGCATCGTCAAAGCAAAGCTAGAAGTGCTTTCATCTCCTCCCCCGTAACCCTCTTCCACCCCAAGCCTCATGTTGCCTTTGTCATCATACATGGTGTTTCTGTTCATGGTCCTGGCCGGATTGCTACCATTGCTAAACATTGGTGAAGGGTATATTTATTTTGCTTACCAACATTTCATCATGATTTTCTTTTGCAGCCTTCTTTGCTCTATTCTCAAGTCGTTTAATTCATAAATGGAGGTGTCTTAAGTCTGGTTGTTACTGATCCATCTCAAGGCTTCAATATTGCGCTCGTCATCTCTCTGTTTTCAGCATTTACATTTAATTCCATTGGGACAGTGGTACGGTGCTTTCATATGCATATATTTATTCTCTCTTTCTTGATGCTAACAGTGGTAAACCATGTTCTGTGATATTTAATTCCACTCTTTCTTGTTCCTTACGTTGATATGGTTACATAACATTGGGACTTGCAAAAAGTATTCTTTTGTAAATAATTTGAAGTGAGAGCATACTGGTATTCATATCCTTTAGTGCATATGGTGGTGTTTTCTATGATATATGTCAGTGACATTGAGCAAATATTCCCGGTAGAAAGTACATGTCATTATCAGTTTTCATATACATGTAATATGCTGCGTAGTTTAGTTTTCCCTTTCTGTTGCCAAAGTTCTCATTGCTTTTGCTCTTGTTGCAATATGCTCACATCATGCAAATTCCTATTATTTATATCAACAAAAAATCTATTTGTTCCTGAATTTTCTTGTATTGATTTTGAATGTGACAGAGAATTTTGTACAAGGCTGGGGATATTTATTGCAGTACATATTTCATGTTTATCAACAAAATTCAGAAACTGATATTTCAACATTCAGAGATATCCATGAAAAAATAGCAATTACAATATATTTTTGAATTCAAACGTTTGTCATTACTTGTAAATATGCTTTACTCAGTACAGCTTCTGTGTATGGTTTGCTCATGCCCTATATTCATCTCTTTCAAACATGATCATGAAGAACATGAAAGACCTATTTTGGAAAGTGCAATTGCATTAGCCTCTAGCTCATATTGTAACAAGGCTCTGAAATACTTCTAGGAAATATTTTCACAAACATAGGCCATTAGTAGTAGACACCAACACTCATCTGGAACCAATTATCACTCTTTCACCTTGTCTTACTTGTGCATCCATCTGTCTTTGTTGATTGGAGACTTCACACTTGTCACCTGTTCTGTGCTTCGTATGTTGGCCGTATAAACCTTAATTGTTGTTTTTGATCCATGGACCTACTAGATAGTTAAACTAGGGTGAGGATGTTGAAAAGATAGATTCATGTTAAATGAGAATGGTATTTGAAAAAATAAATTAGCATTCTACTTTCAGAATCTATAAAATATTAATTGGAAATTTTCAGGTAATAAGAAATGTACTTTAAATAGAGAAAGGAAAGATTGCAGGAGAAATGCTTTAAAAAAGATGGAATTTCATCCTCAATATTGTGTATCAACATATGAAGAGTTTAATTCCAAAAGGAGCTAAATCCACTTTTGATGAAAATTGAGTTATTGATATCAGAACATTGTTCACTTAAGTACCCGTCTTTCTACAAAAGTATTTACCTAAATTTTGGGAGCAATTATGAAAAAATGCACCTTCTAATATCACTTTTCTATAGACGCATGTACAAGATCTGGTAAACAAATCCTTTTTTCTCCGAAGTTACAAAAGTGGATTTAGCTCCTTTTGGAATGAAACTCTTCATATATGAAGAAAAAAATTATGAATTTATTTAATTTCATTGATCATTGCCATATTAAGCAAGAGTAATTGAAAAAGGCCTATTTTCATTTGAATTATTTGAAAGCTTTTTTATTGGACAGACAATTTTTTTCCTATATAAAATTAAGTAGTATGAGCCATGTGGGCCCTTAAACTGTTCATCCAAAATTAGTTTTAACAACATTTTAAACCAGTCTACAAAAACAAGAAACCTTGAGCAAAAACGGTTCTCTCAGATATTGAAACCTGTAGCTTAGGAGAAATACTATAGTAACTCTATAGCAATGGTTAATGTCAGTTACTATATTACGGCTCAAGGCAATGGTAATAACAGAACTGTAAACCCCCCTAACAGGATCGAGGTCTAGTAGTAGATCCTCTGTGAGCAGCAAGAGCAGCAAAAGTAGCAAACGCAGCAGGAAGGGATCAGGTCTCTTCGGTCTACGAAGGAGCTCATCGAGTGGCAGTGAGAAAGACGAGAAATAATAGAAAGGTGACAATCATCATATTGATCTCATGTAGAGGGATGCCATCTTTGTTAGGTAGTGGACAGTCAGGATGTTACCATAACCCTTTGACTACTGAATTCTCTCATTCCCATTGGCGAACTAAAGAACTTCCTGGTTCTTGTAGGCAGTGGGTTAACGGCAGTGTTTCAATGTAGGTCTTACTCTTAGAGATGCACCACATGGACTTGGCAAGAAGTGTTCATGAACATCATTTACATGTATGATATCACTAACTTCTATCATTGGGGATCTGGACTGAAATTTTTGGGCCTATATTTTTTGGCCCTATATGTACTTGCAGAAAATCTGAAATTCAAGGGTTCCAGACCTAGATTTTGGGTGCCCATGTGTCTCTGGCACCTGCTAGTCTTGAGCCCTTGATATCACTAAGGGTCAGATTGCCTTTGCGGAATTCACACATAGATCGATAGTGATTGAGTGAGAAAGAAAGTTGTATAGTTGTAGTAACTGTATCAGCATTCTAAGTAGACATTATCTATGACGCTACAACTCCGGTTTAGTAATTCAGAAGTCTTCCGCAGGCTTAATCCGCTATCTGCATGGCTTTCTTTTTACGCAGTAATTCGCAGGTGTGTGATTAGTCAAGTCAGCAGAAATGAAACCCAACATATTTGCATGACATGCCTTCCAGCAACAATTACTCTGCAGCCAATTTCTTGTACAAATCAAATTTTTCACTTTCACCCTGGATGGCACTCTATACCCTATCCTAAACCCTAACTCTAAACTCAAATCTAACCCAAAACTCAATCACAACCTTAACTCTCTCCCTTTCCCATACTGCGTCTATTTGACAAAGAAAGCATGCACATGTACTACTACTACTTTTCATATTCTATATTGTGATCAAAGATTTGAGATGTAAGCTAGCTAACCATCCTTTACCAACTAATAAACCCTCTCTTGATCACATTAACTTATACCTTTTAATTTCTTCTCCCTGTCAGTTAGGGTGCTGTATATATTCTCAATTTCTCATGTTTTGCATGCGCTCAACTAAATATGTAGTGCATGATGTCAAATACCTAAAAAAGACTTCAGGTTTCCTTCAACTAAACCATTATGTACAGTGTATAGCATATTTACTGTTTTTGCTGTGAAAAAGGTGTACAGGGTGTAATTTTGCCACATTATGACAAAAATTATTTATTTCTTTTACAAAAATGCACTGATAATTTCATTCATAATGACTTTCAGCCAGTGAAATTCTTCCCATTTTGAGCATAAAGAGTTTTCAAAATGCATGCATGACAAATAATGGGTAAAGATGTTCAGATATGGTCATCTGGTTCATGCTGTAAACATGTGTTTAGTATTCAGCCAATATATACTGCAATTTATGTATATCATTTGTTGAGAGCCAGAGAGGATTAACTCACGAATACAATATTCGTTAACACAGAGTTAATGCCCTTCTAGCTCCTCCACGGATGATATACCTGTACCTGTGGAGTTGCATGAAACTGTTTTTATAAATGTCAGTTTATCATACACTGTTTGTCAGAGACCTGATTGGCACATAATGCATTATAAAAAGCCACAATGAACTTTGAGATTTCTTTTATAACTGCATCATCCAAATCAAGACACAGTTTTCTCCACTCTACAAAAGCCCTTGATGACCCCGCCAACGATAGAAGGATGACCAAGGGGACCTATCGTCTTGAGTCAGTGCCGCTCAAGCTTTCCTTTGGACCCAGTTAATCTCTGCCATTGGGTTCAAGTGAGGCATGGCTCTCCTGGTCCTGTCTAAATTGTCTTTGGACTGAAACAGGATGATGCAAAGTCCTCATGCATACATGGGGCTATAGTAAAGATGGAGGAACTATGTGCGACTGAGGGAGGAACAGGCGATGAAACACCTTTTAGTCTGCCCCCTCCTCCCAGAACCCTGGATCCTCAAAGACCTTGAGGGTTTCAACACTACGGCCAGATCCTGCGTCCTCCACTGGACTGGGCTTGTGTTGTCACTCGAGAAGAGGAAGATAACTGCATCAACACTTTTACTTTACTTTACAAGTTTACTTTCTCATTCTCTATTTGACATTTCAAATTGACTTATACTTTTTTCTTTTATTGTTTTAATTTAAGTGATTTCATGAGTAATCATTTCTTCTTCTCTTTCGTTTCTTTTCACAGAGGAGCCAGCAGGTGAACAGACAGAAGAACAGACAGAAGAGCAGAAAGAAGAATAAGCAATCAAATTTTTGGAGATGATTACATTTGGAACTTCCTAAGGCCTTTCATCATGTCTAAACGCGGAGAATGAAGATCAGAGAATTTAGAATGCAAGGCACGACATTGTAGAATGTAAAAATTTATCTCAAACCGTTTCCCCCCCCCCCAAAAAAAAAAAATCAACACACTTTTGAATACGTGATATATTTAGTTCTGAAAATGGCATGGTGTATGCAAGAGATTTGCCTTAAATAAGGTTCAGATTTTTAGAAACTCCATAGTTCTGCAATTGGTTCTCATTATTAGGTAATCAATATTGGAATAAGTTCAATTTGTTGTAAGTTATGAATGACGTTAAAGTAAATGGGAATTGAAAATTACATGTAGTACTTGCGATGTTTTGTGTATAGTCCTGCATGTTATTAAACAAAATTTATAATTGTTTCCATTTTTCATCCAGTATATGGCATTCAATTTATAAGTTTTGTATAATGTTATACACTATGGAGAATGATCATGTTCAATAAACTGATGCGATAGGTACTGATAGTATTCAGATATTTTATTTTTATTTTCTGTGATTTGTTTAAGGAAGGAGGGCTGATTTGCCTTGATTATCACATACAGCTTGAAATTCTTCAATAACTTAATGTCTCTCAGCAATATAATATTTCTTCCACCAGCAAATCTTTCTAATTTTAAATACCAGATTTTGATACTGTGATTATTGCTATACCAAGCAATAAATGAAGGTTGTAGTTGTTACATGGCAATTTGGATAATTATCATATATCAGAGATGAGAAAATAATGACTCAGCTGGATTACCAATCAGTGCTGTACTCAGAGACATTTGTCCTGTTGCATAAAAAGTTTGATGAAATGCAAAGTTCTCTGAAAATCAAACTGAAGTAGAGAATTTTTGCGATGCTGATTAGTTGAAAGACAAGTTGTTTTTTAACTTTTTCGTTGTATTTGATCATAACTGAACATGTATGCCCCTTTAAACTGTAAACTTTCAAATGAGGCCTTTAAAATGTTCATTTCAATGTGAGCTTTTGTATTTGTGTAATTTAGAGATTTTTTGTTCTTTAAGTGATTTATATTTTCTTGTTTGTTTGAGAGGAGAAACCAGATGAATTTTTCAAGAGGGATTGCTTAGCAATCATGT
Source organism: Mesocentrotus franciscanus (assembly GCA_037976565.1). Classification (NCBI taxonomy): domain Eukaryota; kingdom Metazoa; phylum Echinodermata; class Echinoidea; order Camarodonta; family Strongylocentrotidae; genus Mesocentrotus; species Mesocentrotus franciscanus. The sequence continues at coordinate 35,242,815 of CP137668.1, read as the reverse complement.
GTTTAATTTGGATGTTATTCATGATATTGTTTTCAAAAGGGAGTCTTTTATGTACATGATGTACGTATTTCTCTCAACTACCTTGTAGATTCCAACATGCTTATTTATTTGGGTGGCGATACAGGCCTTTCAGAAGTAATTTGGTGGGAGAGAATTTGTCAAAAGTTCCTTTTTTATTGCTTTGATGGATGGTACATAGTGTATAATACATGATATGAACGTACAGTTTTGTGAGATATTGATAATTTTGTCCCGATGAAAACCCTCATCAGGAAACTTTTCTGAAAAGTGTACTGATAATTTCTTTGGCTTTATTTCACAACCAAGTAGAAGCTTTTAGTTGAGATACTTGTATAGCCTTTCGTCATAAAATAGCAGAATAGAATAGTAAGTTCTTTGGATGCTCAGGAAATGCCTGCCGCATCGTTGCCTGGCTTATGGACCAATACTGTGCCGTATACAAAATCAAAGAAAGTCAAAAGATTGTACATGATATATTCTATGTAAATAAATTAGCATTTTGTACCAGATTCTATTTTACTTTATTATGGAAGGTAGGTATAAAAGAAGTATTCACGTTGCTCCAGATATACTTGATCTTTCATTAATAGTGTTGTGGCTAAAGCTCTGTTGTAAATAATATTTGTTTTATGTATATATTACATGTATATGTACAAAGATATGTTCTTTGACCATCCAATAATAAATGTTTGCTACTTGTAAAAAGAAAATGTGATTTTGTCATCTTTTAGCTGTAAAGGAGTCATAATTATTCATTCATCAAATACAAACATTGTTATATAAGTATTCTCTAATTCATGACAGAAAAAAAAAGATACACCACTTATGTGGCCAATTAACTTAGCATTAATAGTCAATTAGCAAGCTCCATATAAGTAACTGTCATGTAACAAAATAAACAAAATTAAAACATAACAGTCCAAAACCATTAATTCCATTCAAACTTGTATCTATGAATTTATTTCTGTAGCACCTCTTGGTATGCAATTGCCATAATCAAATTTATTGCATTGGACATTTTTACACTGGCAGATCAATTAAATTTATGTGCAATACACATGTAATGGGCTTCATTAAACAGTGATCCCACATTTGCTCTGGTGAGTTGCTCCAAATTTTCATTTTGTCAAGATATGGGATTAGGTAGGGCCGCCATTTTAATTTGCGCGAAAACATTGCTCAAAATAAAATCAGAATACACCCTTTCATGGTTACAACAGTGCGCATGCGCTGACATTGGCGCCATTTTAAATTCTTGACCTCATAATTTAAAATGGCGCCCATGTCATTATGATGTGAGCGCACAGCGCAGGCAGTGACGCAACAATACATGCGCATCTGAAAACGTTGATGATGCAATGTTTACTAGCAAATTAAAATGGCGGCCTTTACCGTGAAGGGGTATATTTATTACTTGCGATATTTACTCCCAATTTAAAATGGCGCCCATGTCGGCACATGCGCACTCTAGTAACCGTGAAAGGGTGTATTGGGTTTAAGGATCGTTTGGTTCAGGGTCGATGTTGCGTGTTCAGTTAGGGTAGGGAAATTACTGTGGAGCAATTGTTGCGGGAGCAAGTGTCGTCCAAACCATGTTGATATCGATCTATACAATGTAATTTCAAACAAATGTTGGCAAGAATCTTGGGTTGGGAATTGATAAAGTAAAATGACTATCGTCTAATTCAATCCCAAAAATGGAAGTTGAGAGTAAAAGTTTCTTTTGAAAAATCTAAAATTCTTGATCATGGTGGCTACTGAAACATATAAATCGGTGATTAATTTTAGACAAAATGTAAAAAACAAGTAACTGTTCATGTACATAAAGTTCATAAACATGTACATTTCTTTATTATACAACAGAATGCAGGCAGGATAGTGTTTTCAATAGACCTTGTATGCCTTACCAAAATTTATGATTATCAGTAAACTATTTGAATAATTTTTTTTTAAATACACTGTATGTCTTAAAATGCTCCTAATTCTAAGAAAAACTTATATCAGTGCAATGAAATTCCTAGGAGTATATAAATTATGTAGATCAAATAATCAACTCAATAAATAGTACATATATTACTCTAAAATCCAATTACATTAGTTGATGTTCAGTGCATTGATATGCTCATAATGTAACATACACAACAAAAACAGCATTCTTGATTCAACAAGATCATTTTGAACACTGTTGCATATGAATTATACCTAAAAAAACAACACTCTACCCTGATTATTCAAGTTATAACTACAATTACGGAATAGAGGCTGTACAATCAACATTCAATATTGCTCACTGTGAGCCACTTCCCAAATACTGATAGACACCTTGGAGACCCAGTGGACATTTTGTCTCTGTGTCTATAATTATTGCTTATGAATAACATTTCACGAGTGACCTTGCACAACCATACATGGTTTAAATTGATCAATAAATGCAACATATCATGAACTCCATGATTTCAGATTTAGGGAAAACAGTACATCAAAATGGGTGGTTAAATTCATGAAATATGTGCTTAGCGATAGTACATCAAACATTTGAATTCTAAAAAACATTAAGAATTGATCACAGAATTGTTTGCAAATGACAGATTCCTAATTTTACCTGTTGAATTAGATTGCGATAATACATTGATACATGTATCATATTTTGAGGTAGACTATGATGATTATTTTGTTGCAAAGTGGATTATTGCTTTCAATGTACTAATGGCACATTACTGGTGTCCTACGTAAATAATGCATATATTAGAGAAGTCAAAACTGTCTTAACGACCACCTCTCTATAAGGGTCTCTTGTCTACAGTGGCCAACAATGTTGCATCTCTCAAAGAAGAAATATATTTTGGAGAACCTGTCTAGAAAGGCCACCTTGTCTACAGTTGCCACCTGTTCTGTTTCCCAAAATTGAAATTGCATTTTTCCTTGATTCCTCTCCATTTCTTCATTTTTAACAATATCAGCACCGTTACGAGCTAAATATCAATCCATTACAACATTAATTAAATACAAATTCAGGCATAGCTTAAATTAAGCATAAATTTTATTCACAGCTACAAAAATACAAATGAGTTCAGGTAATATTAATACAGCCCAACATTGAATCAAGAAAGGTAGTGGAAACTAAAAATTTCATAGGGATCTGTTATTTGATCAGCGCAAATGAAGACGAAACATCCCTGATTCTAGATGACAGTAAACAGAGGTAGGCGCTAGTGTACTTTCATATCCATTTTTTGACCCGTAACTCCAGGGTGGAGATACCCTACTAAAACATACCCAAAATCAACTAAATCTTCATCAATTGTTCAAATAATGGTCAGGATTCAAAAGTCTTTATGTTTCGTACCTGTTTCGTGTCAATTTTCTTATCTATTTTGAAGTATTTTTCCTAAAAACAAAGACTTATAATATACACTTCCTCACAGGATTCACGGCAAACTGCTGCACAATACAATTGCATACAACGTATGGGTATGCAATTGTATTGTGCAGCAGTTTGCCGTGAATCCCGTATGAGAAAGTGTATAGATCTATTATAAGTCTTCGTTTTTTGGAAAAATACTCAAAAAAAGATAAGAAAATTGACACGAAAGGGGTAGGAAATATAACTAATTTTAAATCATGACCATTGTTTGAACAATTGATGAAGATTTAGTTGAATTTTTGGTATGTTTTAGTAGGGTATCTCCACGCCGGAGTTACGGGTAAAAAATGGATACGAAAGTACACTAGCGCCCAGAGGTATAACATACAGATGACAAAATAACTTGTAAATATCTTGTTTATAAAGTAATAAAAATTACTGACAGACCATAATGCCTATAATTTTCCTTGACGTTTTACATTCAACTTCACCTGGGAAAAACCAAAACCATGAACAACAATAAAAACATTATCAACATCATTATACCTATCAAAATGTCTACAATTATTCAGCTTGGAAAATGATTATTAATTCAACCCTGCAATTATGTATTTGGTCTTTCACACACACAATATTACAATGGCACAAAAATATTCACTGTACAACCAGATACTTTCACCCGCACAAAATTTTAAAAGAATTTTAGCGAGTTGTTCAGATTCGCCAACTTTCATGCCGTGAAACAATGGAATCACAACCGACACATTAGTGAATTCACTAAAGTTACTACTTGCCTTGAAAATGGCTGTTCTAAACAGATCGTGAAAGTTTCATTCGCATATGTTTATGTTTTTACAGTAATTACATTCACATGCAGCGGGGGAGGTGTTAATTTCATTGATAAAAAGTCATACTTCATTAATTTATTCTTCTTATTGGTCCACAATTTACAATACTCTGCTTCTTACTATACATTACATACTAAAAAGCTAACATTGCACAAGAATCCCTACACGACACTGGCGGAAAAAGAGTTAGTTACTGGGCAGTGGAAGACTTCGCTACATGACAAACCGTTCATAAATTTGGGGCCCCTCCTTAATTCTGGCTTTATCAAGAAGTAATCCCATTTCTTGTTGAGAGGTTAACTAATTAGCACCTAGGTATTACATGCATGTAGTCATTTATGCCCTGGAGGGAAGATTGCATACAATTTTTTTTGCACTGTATAAGTCAGATTTACTACTGAATTCTCCCATTTTCACAGGCTTTAAAGGTACTATGTCCCATTTGCAGCCAACATCAAATTCTGTAGAGCTTTGCAGGAATTATGAATATGTCACGTTTGTCCTATCTGTGAAATGTAAACATTAGTAGTGTCCTATAGTATTCAAGTTATGCAAGGAAACCCGTTTACTTTCTAGACTTCACTGTCAGACACTATTGAGTGACTGATTGACTTCTTTTTTACTTTGGTAAGAACATACATAAAATGAGCTGTAAAGGGTAGCCTACATGAGCATTTGTCTACATCAATAACCCACTTCTTGTAATGGCCAAAATTAAACTGATTGAATCTTTGCGCAGCATAAAACGTACGACCATTTGGTACAAAGGTCTGAAATCAAACCATTACTAAAATGATTGCAATCACTAAAGTCGATTTGACAACTAACAGTCGTTATTTTCCCACAAAAAGACATTTTCAAGCCCTTTCGTTTTGAGGGAAGTTCTAAATTAGTATTATCTTTCAAATGCCAGTGGAATTGAACCTTTTCATATCTTTGGCCTGCAAATGGAAGATAGTACCTTTAATACAAGAGCCACCTGGTTTTTATAGGCAGGGGTTACAATACATTTCAACAGTCAGTAGCACAAGCAATATCATTTGCTGAGAAAAGTGTGTTTGTTATTTGATAATATATGGGCAAGTCAAAGTATTTTGTCCCATAAACAATTAAAGTAAATCTTGAGCTCTGGTATGGGAATCATATGTCGAGAGAACATGCCTATATTAAATTTATTCTGGATTGTTTATCCTGCAGTAGATTTATTGTTTGAACCCGTAAAATAAAAACACACTCACAAAAACTTGCTGGAAATCATCTTCAATAAAAACCTCAACTCTCATTTGCACATAGTGACCTATATCAAGCACATGGTGACAGGCCTACTTACCTTGATTTCCTTTTCTTTCTATGCTCGTTACTCAGCCCCTTTACGTTTTCTACCAAAATCGTTTGGCACATGTCATTTATTTGTAATCTTGAACATTCAGTGTAAGTTTCGTTAGATTCTGTGAGAATTTATTTGCTATCATTACCAGAACCCAAGCTTATCTTTAGTACCAGGTTACCCGTTTTTGAATACTGAGATGTGAAAAATGATGTGATTGTCTCCTAGGAGTTAATGATGTCCATACAGAAGGGTTTGTGAAGAAAACCTGTCTGAAGAGTGTCATCTCCATACTTTGAAGGTCTTCATGAAAGTCTGTCAAAGAGAAAGAAAACAAAATCAAATAAACAATGTATCTTTCATAATTCACTTGAACCATGATAATTAATTTATGGCTACTGACTCTTTTCAGCTTGTCTTCATTGAAAGTTACTCCAATATTACATGACTTAAAACTTGAAATATCATAAACATAAGAAATCTAACACAAGTGATACAACACTCCCCCATCCCATCAAACCCAAAAGAAAATAGAAAAGATGATATCAGTGCTTACTTGTAACCATTCTCATTATAATAACTTGTACATATGTTGTTTAATCAAGGCTTCATTTCTTCAAAAGATGATATGAACCCCTAACACACCTTGATGTATATAAACAATTAACAGAAATAGAATTTCAACAGTATATTTTCATTTGAATTCCATGTTGTAACCTCAAGCATAGGGATCTCCTTTAGAGATAAACTTCCTATTGCATAATTTTGTATCAGGAAGGAAATTCTAGGTAAGGCCTACTCCTAGTCCAAACAAATATATCACATCATAGAAATTCTAGGGCAGTATTTGCCAACCATGGCATGGAAGAAGTTAACACTTACAGAGTGTCCATGGTTCCTTCCTGGACATATGGCAGGTCAGTATCATCTTCATCATCATTTATTAAAGTCAGCATTTTCCCTCTTATGAGGGGTTGTTGCCTTTCATGCCATGATGACACTTCCTCCCAATTCTTCTTTGCTCAAGTCTCCTCCTCATTTAAACCAACCTTACTGCTTTCTTTCTTCACCATATCTTTCCATGAAACATTCAGTCTTCCTTTCCCTCTCATGCCACCTACTTCCAGATCCCACGCTCTTTTCACAGGTTCATCATCTTCCCTTCTCGACTCATGACCCACCAGTCTCAATCCACTTCTCTTTACTACTTCCACCAGTTTTTTCCAGACCCGACCTTTCCATGAGTTCACTTGTGTTCTTTCTTTTGGACAGTTTCACACCACAAATCTTCCGTATCAAAGCTCTTTCTGTTCTCCTCAAGATATAACACACATACCGTTGTTACGTAGACGACACAGGACAGAAAGAACCAAAAACAATCTCACCTTCTTCAATTTGCTTGAGTTTTTGAAAGTGATGGTCCCTGACAGCCCTACTCTGAAGTGTCTCCTCCACATGTAGCTTCTCTCCATCCTCATGGTGCCCTGGATAGCATCCCCAGGCTCTACATCATACCAGTCATCTAGAACCAAGGCTGCCTGCTTCCAATGGGTCAGTCTAAGATTAAAATCAAGTTGAGTACTGGTCATGTAAATGCATTGCAAAAGAACATTAAAGAAAATATTGAAAAAGGTTGATCAAATGTTATAAGTAAGACTGATTGTATGTTGTGAGGTTTTGGAATTAATAAAAAAAAAGAAGAAATTGACTCAATGTGGCTGAAAATACCAGAGTGAAAAGCACTGCATACAGAAATTGGTATATAGGACTACACACAGCATGAACAATGTGGGATATGAGGGAATTCCAAACACATCTCTTTCTTATGTAATATGACATTTTTTCACAAAGAAATATAAAGAATGAAAAATTTCACAAATTATTTTTCACATTTCACATTTTCTTTGTTTTTTTGCATCAGTATGAAGGGTATCCAGGCCATCAGAAAACATTTTCTACAGTCAAACGTGTATCTGGGACTAAGGCTGTTCGTTTTCAATGGGTCAATCTAAGATAAGAAACACAGTCAATGATGATGACAATGATGATGATGATGACCATCATAACAATAACAACCAAATCTCACCAAATCTCACACCATGGATACTTTTGAAGTTCTGATACTTATAGGATATTATATTTATATGATTGTCATATGAATTTCCAACAGCAATTAATATCACAAACTATAACAATATGTTCAACACGATTAGGCTGAATGTAACATTTATCATGATTCAGAGGGCACTGTTTAACAAAAAAATATAAATTTTGAGGGAAATATTGAAGTACTTGAAGACCGTGAAGTTACAGATCTGAAAAGGTGGGGGGCTAATGCCAAAGATATGAACCAAAATGAGAGAAGGCTCTACTCACATCCCCTACTTGACAATTTATATTGTAGGAGGAAGAAGAACCATACAAGGAAGAGAATACTGGCAACAACAACTCTTGTATCAGTATAACAAATTTTAAGCTCATCAGAAACATCTTGTTCAGTCAAATCTGTATTGAGGACTAAGGCAGCTTGCTTCTAATGGGCCCGTCTAAAATAACAGACATAAATGTCTACTCTCATCAAAAATTACTGCCCATGAACTGGCTAATCAATACTTTGATCTGAATGGCGATACCTTATGATACTGTTACTATTCGCACTACCCTCCATCTCCTCTTCCTATCCAAACTTGATTCTTCTTCTTCTTCTTCTTCCTCCTCCTCTTCTACTTTTTCCCCTTCTTTTTCTCATCTTCCTCTTCATTTTCTTCTCAATCTTACTATCTTACCATCGTCTTTTCTTTTCTTTCTTTACTCTACACCATCATGTTCTTTTTCAATTTTCTTTATCTCCTTTATATATAAAATGATTTAGCAAGATCAAATAAGAATTGTAAAGTTAAATATCATTTTATACAATTTACTAATTAACATTCCGTTCATTAATTTTGATGTCATTTGCTATGAAAGTTATATCTTGTATTTTATATTTGTAAAACATTGCCCAATTCGGCCGTGTAGGCTGTGATGCATTGTTATTCTTTTATTCTAAATAAAACCATTATCAAATCAATTCAATTCAACAAGACTTACGGGACGTGTGGGCTGGTGTCCAATACGACACATTCTGCACGGCTCTTGTGCAATGGTTCAAAGTCTACACTGAACCAGGAAGCAAAGCCATGTAAAGTTCCTGGTTTGCTGATGATGAATGAAAAGTCCTGTTTGATAATCTGCCAAAGATATGAAAGATGAGATAGGTTAATTACCTTTCTGATATTAAAATGTTGAAATGTTAATGTAATAAGATGCCTTTGTAAATATGCTGCTAATATTTGTAATTAGACCCTTTGTATCCTCATGAAATATCCAAAGCTTCAGCCCACGTGCAAAAGGAAATTAACATTAATTGAACAGTGGTGGAAAGAAAAAGAATGTTTGCAAGCTAACCAGTTTAAGCAGGATATTCTCTATTTGGAGTGTCATCAATGATGAAACTAGATGCTCGTACATGACGTTGCATTTAAAAGAGCGCCATCTAAACTTTTCCTTTTTTTAGTGCAAAACAACAGGATGCTTTTTACAGATTTCTTGGTGGAGCCCTTCACTATAATCCGTCCTTATTCAAAACCAGAGAGAGAGAGAGAGAGAGAGAGAGATTTTTTGGTTTTGTTCACAGGAGCTTTTTAAAGATTTTTTAGAGGTTAATCGCTTTGCATTTCTGGCTTAAGTGCAGATTAGCCCATCAGGCAGTACAATACATCAGAGTTAGGAAAAGGGTTAGGGTCAGGATTAGGCCTTAGGTGTATTTGTAGAGTGGGGTATTATGCAGTTGTTCCCTACTTCCATTAAACAACACATAAAATAATGCAAAATGCAAAGAACAAAGTACAAAATAAAAGGCAAGGTTGAAGCTCAAGACTTAAAGGTGATATTCATAGAAGATCCCTAAATATGAAGATATTCATATCTACACTAAGCTTATAAGCCATACAATGAGCTTGGATGACATTCAAACAATATAACACTTCCGAAAAAGCGAAATTAGGGTGAAAACAATCACCCTATTCTCTGGGACAAATTTGCCCTATTGTCATCCGAAACGGCCTTTAGCTGTGACGTAGGAAAAGGGGCGTGGCTAGTGTACCCTTCCGGATATCTAGTAGAACGCATGTATAACATTATAAGGCTGAAAACACAGCTTCAACTTATGTGTTATTTTACCCTTACTATAGAATAAATTATAATACAACATCGTTTGTAAGTTACTTCTCATTAATATTTCCATCTTTATATTCTAAGAAATGTATTATTTGTGAAATAAAAACGTTGAAAAATGGGGGAAAAGAAGGTGAAACTATGCATGGCTGTGTCCCCGGCTTTGTTGTAGTACAGCGAGCCTGCATATATAATGGGATTTGTGTGCCGGCGATTTTTACCACCATGTAGTTTCACTTATATATCAGTCGAAGACTTCACTTCTTCCACTATGGAAAAAACACAGTTAGTATTGATTTAATCATTATTATGAATAAAGTAAAATTCAAACAAATCGAAGAATATTTCATTTAGTCGATCGTATCATGGCTAGATTAGCTGGAAAAATCGAGGCGATTCTGCTGTTGTTACGATTCATCTGCGAGTAGTGCGGCTCTTGGCAGCCGCATTACCTACACGGCTGATCGCTGATTGAATTTAGTATCGCTGGCGGATTTACATTACCTGCGCGCACATCAAAACACACGTAAACGTGACTGCACTGCACACACTGCACACACACAGTACTGTACGCTTGCATTTCAGTCGCGATAGACGAAACCCTAATACGAAACCAAACCAAAACAAAACGAGAAATACACTATTCTATGTAATTATAGTTATCGACAAATGACAATGGAGAAGAAACATTATTCATTGTTATGTCAAAGGAAATTCCACCTCGGAACATGATTCTACTAAAGGTAATTTTGTTTTGAAACACAGCTAGGTTGATTTTTCATGCTATCTCCGTGTACATACAGCTCAGCTGGCAAGCTAAAGCCGGTGAAAAAGTTGAGTTGTAAACAGTTATTTTACGGATATTGTCACTTTTTCAATGCCAATAATGACATGAATATTGACATTAGGATGTGTTTCAGGACGGGAGGGGACAACTGTATGCCAGATATTGACCATTCAGGCGATATTTCAATCGTTTTGAGAGAGTTGAACTGACATCGACTCTACGAACATTTGTGTGTAGATCGCAGTTAGTCTCTATAGCTGCGTGAAGCATATCCCGGCTCTGACGTCACTCACAAAGCCACTTTCCCTTAGGCGATTTCGTAGGTCAGGATAGAGTCAATTTAGTGAAATTTGATTTTCATAAAACACAAAACTGCACACTTTCATGGCATGTTAGCTGCATAAATTGCTTTAATAACTCATTCAATTATAAAATAAACTATTTTTATTTGATTTTATTTCCTATAAGTATCAACTTTAACTAGAAATATCGCAATCTGTATTGCCGCGCAATGCGAATGTATCCCCCGGCAGTGGCAGTGATTTTGTGTCATCCTTATGTTTGAAGGAGGGACAAAGATCCCCTCTCCCTTCCCTGAAACAAAAGGATGATGTAGAGATTGCCACTAGTGGCTCGGACTATTGTCGAGACTAGGATAGGAGCAGCATCACCAAACCAATATGTGTGTAGATTAGAGTATAATGCATCTCTGTAGAAAATTTGAAAGAAATCCATCATGAAATATGACCTGCAGAGCGCACAAAAGACAGCCACCAAATACGACCTTTGACCCTATAACAGAGGGAACACAGGTGGCAGCATCACCAAACACTAAAGATGTGTACATTGTACTAAGACACACCTCCATACAACATTTGAAAGAAATCCATCAAGAAATGTGGCAGTTAGAGCGCATAAAAGACATATGACCTTTGACCATATAAAAGACGGAACAATGAGGGCAGCATCGCCCAAAAGTGTAGATGTGTAGATTCTACCAAGATACATCTCCTTTCAAAATTTGAAAGAAATCGGTCATGAAATATGACCTGCAGAGCACACACTAGACACCCACCAAAATATGACCTTTGACCCTATAAAACATGGGACACTCGTGGCAGCATCACCAATAACTATATGGGCGTAGATTTTACCAACATACACCTCCATACAAAATTTGAAAGAAATCCATCAAGAAATGATGCAGTTAGACCACACACTAGAGTGCACACAAGATATCTATCAAAATATTACCTTTGACCCTATAAAAGACGGAACACTGGAGGCAGCATCACCAAAATATATAGGCTTCTAGATTATACCAAGATACACCTTCGTTCAAAATTTGAACAAAATCTCTTGAGAAATGTGGCCTATAGAGCGCACACAAACCATCCACAAAAATATGGCCTTTTACCCTATAGAAGACGGAACAATGGGGGCAGCATCACCAAAAGTTATAGGTGTGTAGATTATACCAAGATACACCTCCATACAAAATTTGAAAGAAATCTGTCATGAAATGATGCAGTTAGACTGCACACTAGAGTGCACACAAGACATCTATCAAAATATGACCTTTGACCCTATAAAAGACGGAACACTGGAGGCAGCATCACCAAAATCTATAGGCTTCTAGATTATACCAAGATACACCTTTGTTCAAAATTTGAACAAAATCCCTTGAAAAATGTGGCCTATAGAGCGCACACAAACCATCCACAAAAATATGGCCTTTTACCCTATAGAAGATGGAACACTGAGGGCAGCATCACGAAAATTTATAGGTGTGTAGATTATACCAAGATACACCTCCATACAAAATTTGAAAAAAATCCGTCAAGGAATGTGGCAGTTAGAGCGCACACAAGAATATGACGCGGCGGCGGACGCGGCGGCGGACGCGGCGGCGGCGGCGGCGGCGGCGGCGTAACGCTGCTGAATCCAAAGTACCCCACCGGCATACTGCCGGGGGATATTATAAGATGGGTAGAAGAATCCCTGCAATCTGATTGGTCAATTACTGTGTAGTTATTTTTACTGGATGGACGCGATATCAACACGATATATGCGATATTAGAATCGATAACACCGATATCCCGGCCGGTTGTTTACATCGTCTGTGCCAACAAAAAAAACAAGATGGCGTAATCGCGGCGATTTGATTATCCAGCTTCTATCAGAAGAAGAATTATCTAAATTGTTGGATGATTCGGATGCGGATAGCACGAAAAGGTCCATTAAGTATGGATTCTCATAGTTGGAAAAGTTTGCACAGATCAAGAACGTCAATTTAAGAGACATTTTAACGCCAGAATTGGACAAACTAGCTGTGCCTGTAGTGTTATCATCGTTCTAAACGGCTAGGTGACAGGTCTATGCTTCTGTACATTAACGCTTTGGAGACGACGGGCTTCTACAGAAGCCGAGCGAGTTGTTAAGTCTGTGACGACGGGCTTCTACAGAAGCCGAGATATATCCCTAATATGTTGACAAAGTTTTCCAGCTTATTATTAGCTATTATGTGCTAAAGTTCTTTGAAGTAGTATTTAGATATATTCATTTATCTCATCTATTAAAAAAATAATAAAGTTACGTGGAAAAAATCGAGAAAAAGTGATTTCATTTCAACTTTACCCTAAGTTAGTGTTCGGATCGAAAAAGGCCCTCGAAATACCCGTACAGCTGGAGGCGGACGCGTACGCGCGCGTCCGTTCTATATTCTTGCCAGGATTATTGCTTCGACGAGCAGGAACATAGCGCATGCGCAGATCATTTGGAAATCTGGCCCAGCTATACAGCTAAGTTACGTAAGAGGAACAATAGACGTGGCCGAGGGTAAAGGTCATTGTCATGGTAATAAACTCCAACAATAGAAGAGCGGGTATGTATAGATTTGTTCACAATGATCCTTGTATACTGTACAAGTGTACATGTATAGCGGGTTCAGATAACCCTTTTTTGGGGGGGGGGTCTTGTTGTTTTGCAGTTATCGTTACTGTTTCCAAAGAATGTTTACGGGATCACGTTCCGAAGTACTCCCAAATAAATAATTGTTATGAAACAAATAACGTAAAACCAGATTTTGCCCTATTTGAAATAATAATTCAAAGATATAACAATCATGCAAGATATAAGAATGAGCAAAAAGATGTGATGATGCAAAATGTCACAAACAAACAGATGATTATCAGAAATTATTGTTTCTCTATCTTTTCCTCTCTCTGTATGTCTCTCTCTCTCTCTCTTTCTCTCTCTCGCTCGCTTTCTCAGCGCCATTTTCCATCTTCATCTCTGGTACTGTTTTCCGTTCCGCTATTTGCTTTTATTCGAAAGTATTCCTTTCGATCTTGAGATAAACTATTATACCATAACCTCGATATGAAGAAGGAAAGCACGGTACGAGCGCCTGATGATATCGAAATAAAAAGAATATTACTGTACAATAATTATAAAAAGTAAAATTGTTGAGTGTAAATCATGATTTAAAAAAACTGAAGAGGAATCCACAGCGGGGCAGTTGGTGTTGATCGGAGAGACAAATATCATAATAATAAATAACAATACGTCCAACTTTCTCTTTCTCTCTCGTTTCTCAATGTCATTTTCTATCTTCATCTTTTCTGTTCCGCGATTTTTTATGAGATCGCGTTTCGACTTACTCCTAAATAAAATTAGATGATCATAATTATAACGTAGAACCAGATTTGACCCTATCTGAAATATTCGTTCAAATATATAACAATCATGGAAAGATAAAGGAATAATAAAAATGTGACTTAGTAATATGTCACAGACGAAGAGATGACATGAGAAATGATTGTTTCTCTCTCTGTATGTCTTTCTCTATATATCTCTTGCTCGCTTTCTCAGCGCCATTTTCCTTCTTTATCTTTGGTACTGTTTTCCGTCCAAAAGTATTCCTTTCGATCTTGAGACAAATTATTATACCATAACCTCAATATGGAGAAGGAAAACACAGAACGAGCGCCTGATGATTTTGATATGAGAAGAATATTACTGTACAATAATTATAAAAAGTAAAAATCAGAGCTGGGGTGATCGGATGTTCGGAGAGACAAATATCATAATAATAAATACAGTACAGACTACGTCCAACTTTCTATCCCTCCCGCCCCTCTCTCTCTCTTTCTCTCTCTCCCACTGTCTGCATGTATGTCTGTCTTTCTCTCTCTGTATTTCTGTCAATGTCGTTTTCCATCTTTATCTTTCATGTTGTTTTCTATTCCGACATTTGCTAGTATGCCGGCATCATTCCTACCTGGAGACAAATTATTATAACATATCCCTGATAATGTACACAAAATTATACCTTATATTTATTATAGGGAACGAAAATAGAGAACGAGCGACTGATAATGTCGAAATGAGAAGAATACTACTGTACAAAAATTATAGAAGGTAAAGGTTGTGTTTTGAATGTAAATCTTTGTTGCGTCAAAATAAAATGATACGTTCATTTATGTTATTGACAGAAATAATGTACATCGGACATTATACTTTATCACAAAAGGGTTATTTAGAAGAAGGTGGACAACATTATAAGAGAAAGAATAAAACTTTCTCTTTTATTTATAAAAATAAATAGCATAAATACCCTACCAAAACCGAAGAAATCTTGAAGAGGGAGACAAGAAAAAATAAGTATGAAAAGAACACAACAAATTATACCAAAAAAAGATAGGATTCTAGAGCGGAAGATGATAGGGAAACGTAATAGTTTGTAAGTATTGGCAAATTTTGACAATTATAGTTTGTAATTATTGACAAAGTATATACAACCAAAAAAGTATTTTAGACCTATATAGAATATACGAAAAGAGTTTTGCTTAGGTCCCCTATACAGCTAAGTTACGTTTGAGGAACAATGAACGTGGCCAAGGATAAAGTTCGTTGTCATGGTTGTAAACTCCAACAATAGAAGAACGGAACGGAAGTTACGTAAGAGGAACAATGAACGTGGCCAAGGGTAAAGTTCGTTGTCATGGTTGTAAACTCCAACGGAAGGAACGAGTTAACAAAGTTGTATTGATATGATAGGTTGAACGAGAACACAGAGAGGGAGGAGGAGGGAGACAGAGAGAGAGAGACAGAGACAGACAGAGACAGACAGAGATAGATAGATAAATAGATAGAAAGAGAGAGAGAGAGATGATTGTGATGAATTATGATTTTGTTCTAATCTCTGTCATTCATTTAGATCTTTCCATTACAAACAAAACAAATCAAATATGCGTACAAAAATTCAATAAATATTTTATTGATACAGCAACCTCATATCAAAAAAGGGTTCTAAGAGATGTATAGATAGAGAAAAATAAACAAAATTAAGCGGGAGGCAAAAACTAAAACAAAATGAATATTTCAAATTATGAGAAACGAAGTCGAAAGCATTCAAAGTAAATATTATTTTTGTTTTCGAGTAAAACAATGTTCATCTCAAAATTCATTTCCCAAATAGTCCAATATTTGATTTGCACATTTAAAAGAAAGGGCATTTAGTGTAGATCATGGCATAATGTTGGTCAGAATATAGTTACAAAATGTGTCGAAAACCCATGTAAAACGAAGGCCTATTATTTATGGCTCGGTTGATAATCGGCCGAGCTTTAGCAGACGACGATCATTGACAATGGGGAAATGAATGGAGGTATCGACCGATCTGCGCGTGCGGCGGTGCTTACGCAATTTGTATTGTGAGTGTATTGAAAAGGAAAGACGTGAAGCTTCAGCAAAATAAGACGGCAATTTCCCTCAAAAATAACAGACCTTAATTTTCGTATTGATGAACAAAACTTATATTTTTAGAAAGAAAAAAGTCTGATCTTTAATTTTTACATTTACTAAAAATCACGAAAATGACTGAATGAGGCGCAAGGAGCAATAAAAGTAGAAAGCACCGCCAAATTTTCCATTACTGGCGATGTAACCGAAATCGCTTCGTCACAGGGGAAACAATCGCCGTGCGCGGGCTCGCTCTCAAAGGGTTAAGACTGACAGTGAGTTGTATTGTGTACGTAGCTTAGAAGTCTCTTCAGTACCTTCGCTATGGCATACAACGCCACTTTTTGGATCACTGTACTTGGGATATCTGTAACAAATTTCTATTCCCCGAGAGCACACGTATGTTTAACGCTGTGTTGGTGAAACTGAAGCGAGAGGGCCTGGGGAGCACCACACAATGATAAAGCCTCAATTTCAGACTCTCTCAGTCTCACTCTCACTGTCTCAGTCTGAGTTAGATTGCACCTCCCCAAAACTCAAAAGGCTTGCAAAACAAAGTGTTTATTAATTTAATGACTTTTTTTTGGTTAAGGTTTGGGTCATTACATTTCTTTACACAAACAACAATCAAATTATGCAAATTCAAAAATCATGCTTTCCGGCAATTACCGGACGCATGGTTTTTTTACCGGACGCATGATTTTGCCATGCACCCGGTAAATCTGTAAAATAACAGATTTGTGTATTTTTGACAATTTTTGGGGCCCCATTTTATAAAACAGATGATGCACAGGTTTAATTCGTGGGTCGGTGGAATTGTGTGCACGCGGTAATTACCCGATGCATGGCTATGGCAAAATCATGCGTCCGGTAATTACCGGACTCATGGTTTTTTTACCGGACGCATGATTTTGCCATGCACCCGGTAAATCTGTAAAATAACAGATTTGTGTATTTTTGACAATTTTTGGGGCCCCATTTTATAAAACAGATGATGCACAGGTTTAATTGTGGTCGGTGGAATTGTGTGCGGTACCTTTGAATTTGGTCTAAAACCCACTCGGCTGCGCCTCGTGGGTTCAAACCATTCAAAGGTACCTTGTGCACACAATTCCTACCGACGCACTCAAACCTGTGCATCATTTGTATACAATTACATACCTCAAGGTCTTCAAGAGTAACTGTGTTGAGGTCACATGAATATACAACTTTTCCTTTGGCTAGAAGATCACTGGCATTTAGTGCTTCGTTGATCAGAGGCTTACAGAAGTATTCTGACTTGGCAGCTGTTCTGTCAAAACAAACATACATTTTTTAGAACATGTATCATTCTTTGGACATGGCAAAGAATTTATTTTTATGTGTGTATTTTCAGATATGTATGAAAATGAACAGCTTGTAAACAAACTGTTAACATGACCACAAACCCAATAAACCTTTTTATAAAAATTGTCTTCAGGCGGTTTTCAAATTGGATTATTCAACAATATTGATTTACTTAAGAGCCACAATCACAGTAACAATCAAATTCATAGAAGATACAGATATTATGATCCTCCCCGCCCCCACCCCCTCATCCCCCAAAAGGTCAAGATTTGTAAAACAACTAAACAACATTGAAATATGAATGGGAAACTTACATGTAAAAGAAGCTGCATTCTAAAGCATTTCCCTATCAACAGAGTAGCAGTATTCCAATTAAATGCAGAATCATTAATCTGGTGATCCCACATTTGCTGCTGGGGTTATTACATAAAAGATGTACCATTAGGGTTACCGCTAGGTTAGAGTGAGGGGTGAGGTTCAGGTAAGGTGTGATTTAAGTTTAAGGATAGGTACGGTGTTGTGTCCAAGCTTGAAGTTACGAATTTGATTAAAGCGGACAACTTGACTGCAGAGCAACTGCACCAGAGCTTGTGTCATCAAATCATAAATCTCTCTTTCAAAAGTATACTTTTCTGTCAGGATATGTGCGAATTATGAAGCGAAATTGTTTCTTCTACACACATACAGAGAGAAAAGTGCACTCACCTCAAGATCGAGTAGTCTAGACCACAAACAGAATCCCAGAAATGGATGCGATCCTGATTTTTGGAGGCGGTGGTAGGAGCTAAGAAGAGATGAGCTTGTGATGGCCACATTTTACCATCTTCCTTCAACCATTTATCTCGAGCGATGAGGACAGATTCAACCATGAACTCAAACTAACAAAAAATAAGATAATTTTCATGAAAGTTTTTATTGTTGGTCAATTTTTTTTCTCTCAATATGGTCGTAAAATGCATTGTTCAAACTTCATGTGGCAATATCTTACCCGCATCCCTTAGCCATTTATCATGAGCAAAGACATGATAAGATAGGATAGGACTATTTGGACAGGAGTTAAGAAACTATGCAATGCGATAGTGAAAGGAATCTTACATGTAAATAACTTAGCAAAGTAGATTGGTCAAAGTTCACATGATGATAATGGCTTAGAAATACCAATAATATGGGAATAAAATAAAGGTGCTATTTAAAATCTTCTTGAAGCCTACAGGAATGAAGGAAATTATTGGGTTAAAGATACTATGTCCCTTTTGCAGCCAACATCAAATTCTGTAGAACTTTGCAGGAATTGATAATATGTCATGTATGTCCTATCTGTGAAATTTAATCGTTAGCAGTGTCCTAGTATTGAAATTATGCAAGGAAACCTGTTTACTTTCTAGACTTCCCTGTCAGACACTATTGAGTGACTGACTGACATCTTTTTTTCTTTGGTAATAACATACATAAAATGAGCTGTAACAGGTACATGACCATTTGCCTGCATTAAACCCACTACTTGTAATGACCAAAATTAAACTGATTGAATCTTTGTGCAGCACAAAACATATGACCATTCGGTACAAGGGTCTGAAAATCAGACTATTACTTAGGTGATTGCAATCACTTATTTCAATTCGAAAACTAATGGTCATTATTTTCCCACAAAAAGCCATTTTCAAACCCTTCTGTTTTGAGGGAAGTTCTAAATAAGTATTATCTTTCAAATGCCATCGGAATTTAACCTTTTCATTTTTGTTGAGTGCAAATGGGACATAGTACCTTAAGAAGGTGAGAGAGAGAGAGAGGGGAGAGAGAGAGAGGGAGAGAGAGAGAGGGAGGGCGGGAGGGAGGGAGAGAGAGAGAGAGAGTGAGAGAGAGAGAGAGAGACTACTCACAATAAGCAGGGTTCCCATCCACTCTGAAATAATGAGGTCTACTTTCTCTGGTAAGGTGGTTCCCTCTACTTTACCATGGTAGAGGGTGATCTTATCAGACAGGTTGTTGTGTTTTATCAGCTTCTCAGCAGTCTCAGCCATCTCACTGGCTTCAATGGAATGAACCTAAATCAAACATCGATAAAACATACAAGAATCATTGAAAATGATGTAAACATGGCGGGAGATTTGATTTCATCATTGAGATCTATGAATCTTTGGATTATTACATCTACAAAAGCAACTGTTTTCATTGATTTCATATAACAAAATGATTGATTTTGATATATTATCACAACGTGCCATAATCAGCATCAACAGTTTTAAATTTTCATTCAAATTATGATGGGACCTATGACTGGAGTATTTTGAGACCTACTATTATCATGGTATAATGGTGATCCATTTTTTTTTTTAGGTATGCTCTATTTCTATAGTCATATTTATGAAACCAAAGCAAGGAAATTTAACTAAATCACTTTCTTGATCCCTGTGGCTTTTAGGCAACATTGCTCCTATTTTTCTCCAAAAGAAATTAGATTTAATTGATAACAGTTGACATTAAAGGAAAATTCACATTTTAATAATCGACAACTACTCTAAAAGAGAGCAGAAAAATCAAGCACACTAGTGAAAGTTTGAATGAAATCATACAAAAAACAAGAACAAAGTTATGAATTTTGAAAGTTGTAATCACTGTATGTATGGGCACTTTAAATTGGCTGAATGGGTAATGTCTCTGTGACGTAGTGCCAACCGATTTTCCCTTTGTTTCAACCCACAAAATGTATGACCCAGAAGGGTGTTTTCTTTTTAGAGGACCAATAACAACAATATGCTATCCATAATATATATTGAGTACCGGTAGTGCCCCAATGGAAAAGGCACTTAGTAGAAAAGCAGAAATTATTGTGATTTTTTTTACATGACAAACAGGAGAGTTGTCCATGACGACGTCACAGTCCACTGACCACATTGCCAATTTGAGATTCACACAGATTTGGTGATCTCGCATTTCAAACATTCAAAAATGACTTGTTATTATTGGCCAGATTTATTTCAAACTTTTGCCAATCTGTTTCTCTTATAGTTCTGTTTTCATACATATGAACCTATTACAAAGGTTGGATTTCCCTTGAATGTTGCTAGATAATGATTCTTACCCTCTTTGCTCCTCCGTACTTGACACACATCATGCTAAGAATTCCTGTTCCGCAACCAACATCTAGAACAACCTGTAATAGACAAACAAATACAGTCTTCAAAACAATGTTAACATAATTTATGTTTTTATGTATTAATTAGAATTGTCCAACATTTCTTTTTGTACTCCAAACATAATTCAGTTATCTATATTGCCCTGATTGATTTCTTTAATGATATATGCCAACTTTAACCACAGAAGACTATCTACTAATTAACTCATCTGTTTCACTTTCATTAGTGCATACGGTTTCATGAGCTAAACTTGAGAATGTGAACATATAATGATGTTTATAATGAAATGATATATTGCATTGAAATAGCTTGAACAATGTTTATGACAGAAGGTCAATTGTAACAAAAACACAGATTAAACAATAGCAAAGAAGGTTTTCAGGAAACAAACTACATCTGTGTGGTTTCCTGTGTGGTGATCTGACATGTATACCAGTGACAAATGCTCCAGGCTTTATTCTATCAAAGATATAGGGTTAGGGGATAGGGTTGTGATTGGGGTTTCTGTTTTCATTAGGCTCTAGGGTTAGGGTTAGGGTTTGAAAATAGGAATTTGATTTTTTGTACAAAGTAGACCACTGAGTGATTGTTGCCAGAGTATATGTTATAGAGCCGCTTGAGATACATACTTTACCCTTCAGAGCTTCCTTGTTTCTCTCAATGGCAACCTGATATGCTTCATTCCTGGCTTTGTCGCTCAACATTTCTTGCTGCAATTTCTGGACAAGCAAGAATAACAAAATATTTTCCTAACATTATGAAGTGCTATTATAATTACTCTGCACCACACAATGAAAATAGGTAAATTGACTCATTGCCAAAGGACAATTCTACTTGAACTTCATATTTGATATCCTCACACTATCAGTTTCTTATTTCCAATTGTCCCACTTCTATCAAACAAACTCCCTGCATTTCTGAGAAATAGTACTTCAATTGACTTCTTTAAAAAAAGCATCTAAAAACATACCTCTACACTTCATAATTAGTCCTTTGACTAAGGGACAGCGCCTTATATCCTCTTGAGAAGGCCATATATAAATCCAATTATGATTATTATTAATATTATTATTAATATTATTATTATTACTACTATTATTAATAACATTATCATTACTATTATTAATATTGCCTCTAGTACATGGTTTACAACAACATCAAATGCATTATTTAAAAGAAACATCAGAATTTATTTGTTTCAAGATGAACCTAGTATTTCATTCACTTTATTCTCTAGTCTTTGCCAGAACACATCATGTTTATGCCATGTCAAAGGAACCTATACCTATCATTAAAAATGTTTTCTTTGACAGAGTTTAGACCATTGCCTACAAGGCCTGGGTCGTTCCTGTATAAAACTTATGGGAATGTCTGAGTTCTAATCAATGGCAAATTTACTGAACAATATAAAACCAAATAAATCTCACTATGGCTACATTTTCAGTTTAAAAAAAAAAATCATACAAATAATCTATGAAAATATGCATATTTACATTTTGGATAACAAGTCATTCCTAGATAACTCAGAAATATACCCCATCTAGCAAAAAGATAAATGGTTCTTACCAAAGTACTGTAGCTACCAAAGTATTCATCATCTTGCCAATCAGGTTTGGAGGTGGGGTCTATGGGTTCTGTAGCGATGTGATTGGTTGGAATGTAACCTGTGTTGTCACCCTTGCGTGCCCACCACCAGTCAACATTGGGTTTACGCAGCACCGACAGCACTTGTCCGGATTCAAAGCTCAACTGGGGACAAGACAGATTTTATGACTCAAATGGGTTGTGAAGAATCTCCACACACAAAAAGTAGGTGTGGAAGAAAAACAAAACAAAAACAATTCTCCATGCTCCAAGAGCATACAGCACAAATGACAACTTAGGGAGAAATTAAATCAGATGAAAAGGTAAATGTGCAAATAAATTATCTACTGCCGTGCTGAGGGGCCCAATTTAGTGTTGCATTTTCATCATGTGGTATTAGCGTGGACTTTCTGAAAAAGGGGAATTCTTCAGGTAACCTTTTTATGTTCAGGGAAGGAATTTCCACCAGTGTTTACTGGTCGTGTGAAGAAAGCGTGTAATTTAAATACAATGTACATGTGCCATAACATTGTCTTTGTACCCCTCTAATGACCGGACCCCCCTTCCCTTTACAATCCTATCTTTCCTTTTGCAGTTTTCAATGAGCGTGAGATTTGGGATTGAGCTATTACATAGAAATTTGGCCTCCATGCATTGACTACGAGATGAAAAAAAAATGCAGCTATAGCTTGGTTTAGAAAATCATTGTTTGCAAGAGCGTCCTTCCGAATTCGCAAGAGTTTATGGAAAGGGTATTGTAATAGGACTAGTGCAGAGAGTGATTTTTGGTTGCCTATTTAATGAAAAAATAATGCCACAAATGCACATCAAATATTAGGGTGTCTGATCACGCACCCGATGTTGTGTGCTAAAATCCTTCCCATAGAGATTGCACGCATCCCTATGCAGTTTATGTGCATTGCGCGATCATGCAAAATTGGTCAATGTTTTTATTACCAAATCGAGATTCAAACCTTTATTCTTTGTGATCCTGAAGGTGATACTCAATAAATGAGGTGTCCTATGAAAGAGCAGGTTAATTTCCATATTTCCAAAGGGGCGTCATCTCGAAATTCTAAAAATATCTTGGTCAAAACAGCAATTTAAACATTGTTTCCTGGCTAGCTCAGAGTTTTGCCACTTTGGAGAAATGACGCTCCGAGCGAAAAGTAGTCCCAGTCGTAAGGGATATCCATGCGCTTATTTTTTGCTAGCCCCCAGGGATCACAAACAATTACAGTTTGAAAATACCCTTCCCCCTATTTTTCGGATGAGCTTTGTAGGGAGGCGTGAGCTCCGGGCAGCCTGAACCCATGGTGACAGCGCGTAAAATCTGCACATGCATATGCATCGGACCGCGTAACGGACCCGCACACGTAAGACTAGGGAAGTTGAGCTTGCGATCGCGCTCAAGTTGTGCATGCAGCTAAGCAACACGCATACGCTTGCGCATACGCGTGCGCTTGCATATCGCTGATCCAGCTGTTTTGCTATAATTAGCAAAACAAAATAACTATGCGTGTACGTCTTTTTCGATTCTGACAAAAATAGGATGAATATTTCTTAGATTTGAGGGGGCTGTATCTTTTGATAGAAACATCAGTGAGTCTTGAAATTTGAAATGTATTATTCTGAGTAAATGATTTTTTCAATTATCCAACCATAATGGTGAAAAACGATCCAAAAGGGAAAATTGAAAAACCGTTCAGACACCCTACAAATATCTACTGAATAAAACTAACTTGAAGACATAAAAAAGCAAGAAAAGAGGGGAAGGAAGCATAATATATGTGGAAAAGATAGTAACACAATAATCGTAAATTCTTGGAGAATCGTTACAACCTCAACCTTCATATTAATATTATTATTATTTGTATTAATCACAATCTAGATCTAGGTCTATATTAACCTTTCAATTTCATTCAACCTCGGCCTCTCTTTAAAATTCATAATTCACTTTGACATAGATAATTATACCTCATTAACAACAAGGTAATTGCTTACAATAATAACGCAAAACAGATTCATATCATTAAGACTTACAGATACAGTAAGATTCCAATCCAACTTCCAAGCAAAATTATTCTTATTACAATTTAACAAACGTTAATTTCACCATGTGGGACAAGCTAAAAGGGATTGAGCTTACCTGACTATCATCTATTGCACAGAAATCTGCCACAGCAGTTACTATTTCTAGCTCGTAATCTTCTTCATCTCCTTCATTTAAGTGACTGCAACCTCCCTTTTGGTTTCCATTTCCATTGCAGGTTGTAAATGATGTTGAATTTCCATCGGATCTATCCCCCATTGCCGCCGGGATGTCGTCTTCACGGGTACGGTCTCCGCCTCTGTCTTGTCATGACGTCACGAACCTTATATGCAGAGGCTGCATTTTGATTGCATTTACATAAATGGGGGATTGCCCCAGCGAAATCAAATCTATCCCTATGTAAAGTAAATAAAGGGGGAAAATTAAAAAAAGGGCACAAGGTAAAATAAAGCTCCTTTTTTGTCAGCCGGAAATTTTTCGATTCGTGTGCCCCCCTACTCTCCGCAACCACACCTCCGGGATCTGCCACTTCACACTAGAACACATGTATAAAACTGCTCTTACAGCCTCCAATATTGTTTAAAAAGGCATACGATTATAGTGACGTACATTTAGCAAAATCGCATTTTAATAGAAACAAATTAAATCTTTATAAGCCTCTAAATTTACATCTTCTGCCCTAAACTACTGGGGCGCTCGCCTCCTGCGCACGTCGCACTGCTATATATCGCTATATCCGCCAAATGTATAGAGCCAACTAAAATCCACCTCGTCCAGCCTAGTATCATGGACAACAATTAAAAGTTTAATGCTACAGCCCCATCGATAGTTCAATTTCATGGAACAAAGAGGGGTTTGATCTACTGTATACAAAAAAAACAACAACAACATAAAGAAACAAATAATATTTCTTTGTGACATAATAGACATAATTTACAATGAAAATAATCAGAAAAGGCAAAATAATACATCTTCATAATTAATCATCATTAATATGTATTAAAACCATAATGGCCATGCATAGTTCACTATATAGTATCCGTCATTCCTAAGGATTGTATTTGTTTAAACACCTTTTTCTTCATTTTTTTTCCATTTCTTTTAAGAACAAAGACGACGAAGAACGAATACATTGAATTAGCTTTATACAAAGGCTGTCCGAGTGATATTATCATAATATTATGCATTCACCAAATCTCTAGAAAAAGTGTTGCATGTCCACGTTACAACTTTTACCTCCGGGAATATAATATTCAGTAGTTATTAAAAGTCAAGGAGTTATAAATTATAAACGACAGAAAGTTGCGGGTTTTTGTAAACGTATCTGATCAATATAAAACCTCACGCTATAGGGATTCAGGAACAAGGTTAAGATCTACTTTTTTGTGAAGTTGTTAATCTCGAAACCTTGACACAACCAGCACCTTTGTCATGGTTATCATTTTACATATTAATATCCCAGTCACATCATTAAAGCTAATCTTGAGCTCTAGTATGGGCATCGTATGTCGAGAGAACATGGCTACCGGTATAATTCATTCTTGATTGTTTATCGTGCAGTAGATTGCATTGTTTGAACTAGTGAAATAAAAACCACCTCACAAAAACTTGCTGCTAATCATCTTCAATAAAAACCATAACTCTCATTATTTTGCACATAGGGACCTGTGTAAAGCACACGGTGTCGGGCCTACTAACCTTGATTTCCTTATCTTCCTATGCTCATTACTCAGCCCCTATACATTTTCTACCAAAATCGTAAGGCACATGTCATTTATTTGTAATCTTGAACATTCAGTGTAAGTTTTGTTGGATTCTGTGAGAATTTATTTTCTATCATTACCAGAACTCAAGCTTATCTTTAATTATCCAAGTCACACCAACGAGACCAACGCAGCAACGCAAGACGGACAACAGATTGAACTTAGAATTACACCCCACCCCACTCACCCCCCCCCCACTGTGCAGCAAAAATAGGGTCGACTTGGGAATCGGTTTAGAGTCCGAGTTTGACTGAGGTATTAATCCGACCCACACCGACACCACACCGACTGATACTTGACTATTCGGTGTGATGTGATTTTGTTTTTGTTCTTGTTTTATTATTTTCATTCTTCTTCTTTTTTCTTCTTCTTCTTCTTTTCCTTCGTCTTCTTCTTCTTTTCCTTCTTCTTCTTCTTCTTCTTCTTCTTTCCCTTCTTCGTCTTCCTTCTTCTTCTTCTTCTTCTTGTTCTTCTTTTCCTTCTTGTTCTTGTTCTTGTTCTTGTTCTTGTTCTTGTTCTTGTTCTTCTTCTTCGTCTATTTTTCTTTTTCTTTTTCTTCCTGTTCTTCATTTTCTTCTTCTTCTTGATGTGTTCGGTCTGTTGTCAGTCTGTTGTCGGTCTGGTGTCGGTCTCATCGTTGTGTCTGAAGTACAACACCTGACTTACACCGCCAAACCAACCCCGAACCGTTACCAAACCGACTGTTTCTATGGCCATCGCCGTAATATAATTTTTCGTTCGGTCTTTTGTCTGTCAGGTTTTGGTCCCGTTGGTGTGACTGAGGTTCATGTTGTAGAGGTAACATCTGAAATCCGTGTAATCAGAAATATGATAGCGTGAGCGCATTCATGGGAGAGGAGCGGGAAAATATCATGTTTTTATCAAAAGAATGTAATGACGATAAAGAGGAGAACATAAGAGATGAAAGTACCTTAACCCAGATGTGTTATGTTAGTTTACCCCCCCCCCTCCGGCAGACAAACGAATCAGCGGAAAATAATGGAAAAGGATATACAAAGAGGATAAATATTATCCAATCAACTATAACAGTATAAAATAGGGGTAAGGACAGAATATACTTCCAGGGCAAGTGAAAGAGAGGGAGAGAGAGAGAGAGAAAAGGGAGGGGCCGGGGTGGATATCAGAAGATCATTATGGAGACATCGTAAAGGTGAAAGAAACCCATTAAACCTGATTGTTGCTTTTTTCAGTCGGGTTTAAATTATGCTTTAAACACGTCATCGCGACAAATTAACTTTATAAGATAGAGGCAAAGAGGCCAACGTCAGAGTGAACCACTTTTTGTGTGCCACGCACTGTGCCATGCTTGTTTGAATAAGATTGATCAGAATTCCATCCGTCCTGATCACGTATATAGGTTTTGAATTAGATTCACCAGCCATCTCTCTCTGTCATTCGTGGCAGTTGCAGAACTGTCCATGCACACGAAAAACAAACAAATCTAATGATGCTAACATGTTTCATAAAAGTGGGAAAGGCGAACGCCTAGTAATCATATTCTCGTTAGATATCATCACTTTTGTGAAAAATTTGCTCTCCTTAGCATTTAACTCACTGTTGATTTTCTGAATGGAAATCGCCCCGGCATTCATTTCAAGATATTTTGTCGAAATTTTGCCCCTTCCCATCTTTTTTACTATTTTGGGGTCGAAGCTTGCGCTTGCATTTATTTTTGATAATCTTAGTTCCTAATGGTTCGCACTGCCTTTCTGCACTCATGGACTTTCTGGCAGCTGGCACCGTCAAAAACAAAAATAGGCCTACAAATATTTCACGTACCATATCTTCATGTTTCCATTGGTTGACCCATACAAAGAAAGAATCGAAAAACAGCAACCGCAAGGGTCTCTTTAAATAATGTCCAAAATACGCCAATTTATTTTACCGTTAGCTAAAAAATCAAATTGCAACAAACAATTTTATTCGCACCGCAATATGTCTAATTTTACAATTAGGGCCCTGTCTTACAAAGAGTTGATATTAATCGCAACTTATTTGCGATTGATATCAATCGCAACTATGTACATAAGAAATAGGAGACTGCAAACTTGCGATTGTTTATTTTAATTGAATTTGAATTGAATTTGAATTGAAATAGGGCCCTGGCCCCTGGGGTGTCACAAATAGAGGAATACTTTCACAAAATAGTAATTTCAAAGGAGTTCAAGATTATGGTTACCATCTTGATGCTTCCAATAACAATTTAGACTAATTTTCAACATAATTATATTGATAAGTTAGCCGTTTCTGACAAATATTTGTAAGCCAGGGGTGACAGGTTTTTTGTGATTCCTACACGACTGTATCCTATCCTTGAGAGATATTTACGTGACATATAACTTTGCTCCAAGGACAATTAAAGAGAAGGTTGAGTTCTGGGAAGAGGTGAAAATTAATTGTGAGCGTTATAATTGTTATTATGCAAGTGTGGAAGAACATCAGAATGAAACATGTTCTCTGAAAAGCATGGCTCTTCAAATGCATTAATATTCTAAATATGGAATGTATCATCATAACAATCGGGACGGATTTTTAAGCCACATGTTCGTGTAGTCCCCATATACATATTTCTGTGCCACAGTGCTTGTAACTTTACCAAGACTGGGCCATATTTCTTATCATTTTGATGATTCCAGAACCTTGCAGTACACACCAAGTCTTATTATGCTAGATGATCAACCTTTTCTGATCGATTCCACACCGTTTATTTCACAATGCAATCGCATGACCAGAACTCAACTTTATCTTTAACCCTTGATCCGCCTCCGTGACTAATGGTAAAACCATTGAATCAGGAACAAAATGTACAGGTATTTATAAATTAAAGCCCCCTTCCAATCTGTAAAATGATGACAAAAAAAAATCATCCACTAACAGTTTACTTTAGTATCGTAAAAGGGTCACTAACTCAACGGTCGCCTCATAATTCAGGGTCGTAGCTTTCTCCTCATGAATTAATAATACATCCTTGTACACTAGTTTTTATGATTAAAAAAAGACCGGATTCTCTCCTGGTCGACGGGCGAAAAATTTACAATATTAAAATTATTGCAGGTAACAACAGCGGATTGGTACATCGTATATCGTTATTCGGTGGCTCACAGAGACGGTTAATATCGGAGCTGCTCCAAATCTTACATTTGAATATGAGGTGAGATTCTTTCTTTCATTTTTTTCATATATTTTAAACCTTATGCTTCATGGAATGTTCAATGTGTCTTTTATCAACATCGGGAGATGACCTTTGCGCATTTATTAGATTTATGGAAAGTATAACATGAGATTGAATTCGAGTTTTCTATATGCTTTTACAATACGTTGGGAAATGTTATCCTCAGTAGCACTTCACTCTCGTTTATTTGTCAACTCAAAAGATGCTCGATTGAAATAAAAAGGAAAATGAAATTTAAAATTGTATCCAAATAAGTATTTTTTCCCCTTTTTAAGTAAATTGTTTGTTTTTTGATGTGTAAGGGGGTTGTTGATTAATAAAATAATTATTGCTAATCCCCAAACACAACAGTTGTTGTTGTTAATGTTTATTTTCCGTTTTCTATTGTAATTGGATGCATTTTTGTATGTTCTGATGTCCATGCTTTTATGAATATGCCAATAATAAATTTAGCTAAAAGAGAGCTATATAATATATCAACAATTCTTTTCACTTTTGGTGACTAAGCTAAATATACAAACAAAATAACAATGATAACAATATCGATGTCTCTCTTTTCTCTATCTCGACGTGGTCGTTTTGTTATATGGTGTATACACGTAGGGTGTTTATGATTTGACTAGTTGTTCATATCATGCAGACTATTGTCCAAAACTGTAATTATATGCAATTCTACTTTTGAAACACGGTTATAGAATATCTGTACGTAAAAAGATATTTTGGGAAATATGATAAGGTTTAGAAGGTTCGTTAGGTTCACATTAATAGTCCATTTAACAATGGAAATTCGTGGTGTTTACATGGTATATGGGTACACAAATAGAAATATAGATTCGTACAAAAAGACAAATTCAATAAAATGATTTTGAGTCGACAGATAACAAAAACAAAAACTAAAATAATCAAACATAGATATAGTCATGCATCGAAAATAATATAAATTAAGGTGCAAAGACGATAAGGTTTGACAGGAATCAATAATGTATTGTATTATTATAATTGTTATTAATATCATTATTAATATCATTATCAATATTATTATCAGTATTATTATTATTATTATTTTTATTTGTATTATTGTTATCATCATCATTTTCATTATATTGTTATTATTATTATTATTATTATTATTGTTATCATTACTATTATTAGGCCTATTATTGTTATCATCATCATTTTCATTATATATTTTTAATTATTGTTATTATTATTATTATTATTATTGGTATTATTATTATTATTATTATTATTATTATTATCATTATTTTTTCAAGTTTTTTTTGTCAAGTTTATTTGTTTCCACTTTATCGAAAATAACATAATTGAACATGATGTACATGGTAATAATTATAAGTAAACATACAATATTGGAACATAATGTACATGGTAATAGTTGTGACAAAACATACAGTAATAGAATAATCATAAGTATGATAAATACATTGAAAAGCTAAATAAAGTGGGGGATCTACTCAAAAGCAATGATTGTATTATGTAGGTCCAAAATAATGGTTGTGTATATGAATTAGGATATCTAAATATACATAAAGTATTTACAAAAGCATATGATTATACGATGGTTATCTTTAAGTGACGAATTTTACTAAACATAACGTTAACAATTATGAAATAAGGGAAAAGTTCTGTGCTTTCCTCATCATAACCGAATGTATATAAAAAGGATCAGTGCTTATTTTAGCACTACTTATGAGGAAGAAATAGTAATTGCAAGAAAACCAATTAAGAAAAGAGAAAAGGTACGTCAGAAGGTATCGTTATCATTATTATATACATTCACAATCAAGTTATTATCAAGTCCATTGGTAACATTGATATATTTTCATTGAGGTTTCCATGTGGAGACTTTGACAGACGTGGGAAGGGTGAACACTTGAAATTATGAAGAGGAGGACATTGCATGAAAGGTTGCAATTCCATAATTCAGAAAGCTCAGATAAACCAGAAGTTATAAGAAAAGAGAAATATTTTAAAACCCAATACAATTAATTTATAGTTCGCGTGCTGGACTACAAATTATTTCCGCCTCTGATTCCAAATCATTAAGAAAAACTTTTGACGAAAAAGAAAATATATTACAAAAAGAATTTTACATATAATGAGTTGTCGTTCAATTGAGATAAAACATATATTATTTCCTAATCATTTTATCAAAATTATGTTAAAGGAATTCTTCAACTTGCTTCTTGTTCTAAAATAGATATTTTATTGTACTTCTCGAATATCACCATTGTAGCGCTACACTTAGAAAAAAATTGTAATCACCATTTTTGACAATTTCTGTACATGTATATTTATTTCGTCTCTTTTCATATTTCTGAATATTATCTCCAGGTCTACGTGACTCTGTGATGATCGATTCTGCTTCCACCGCCCACTTGATGAACAATTTAACGGGGTTATGAAGCTGGATTTGATATGTAGTCATCAACATGATTTTTCCTCATCTCATGATTTTCTTCTACCAGCGTTCTACCCGTGTCAAAGAAATCGTGAAAAGGCTGAATAAAACCAACGTCGTGACCATATGCACGTAGGCATTTTAAACCTATTGACTGCTAAAGACGACATTGCTTGGAACAATTTGAGCGCAGTACTGATAGTTCTCCAGATCTTAGGGTAGGCAACACCCTGAAGCCCCATAATCTCGGCTTTTCTCATAGAATGACATCAACCTTTAGCCTGTGCACCATGTGCGGAGACGACGACGTTGGTGGAATTCCAACGTTTGGCAACCAAGATGTCACGGAAAAAGACCCAATGAACCCCCTCGCGGTGTCCATAATAGAAGCCCTCTTCGTGCTCCTAATCGCTCTGCTCGCAGTCCTTGGCAACATTGTGAACATCGTGGTGATTGGCGGATCGGAGTCGCTCAAAAACTGTCAAGGATATTTTCTCCTTTCACTCGCCATCGCCGATTTAGGGATTGGAATCGTTGCTACGCTAGGCATTGCTCCGGCTACTATGCACCGGTGGCCGTATGGGGATCTTATGTGTACAATTTCATCCTATTTGACAGAGGTTTGTACAAGAGTATCGCTCCTAATGATCATCGGTCTCAGTATCGAACGTTACATTGCAGTTATCCATCCTTTTCAGTACAATCGCTTCGTGACGAAAAACCGAGTTCTCTTTACTATCATAATTACGTGGCTCTTATGCATCGGATTTTCCTTGTCCTCTTTACAAAAGTCGGACTTGGATATGAATTTGATCTGGATAAACTGGCTTGTTCTGCGGCCTATGAAGACACGATGGAATACTATATTGCCGCTTTAGCGATTCTCCTGGTACCAAGTTTCGTGGTGATCACGTTCACTTCGATCAGTGTCCACGTGCGTGTTCTTCAGAGTTCTAGAAGACGAGAGATACTCTTTGGACGATCTGGTTCGGCAGGCCCGGGTAACGGTGAACGATTTCCGCTGCATTTCCGAAGGAACATGAAAGCTTTTAAAATGCTTGTAATAATAGCTGGAGTGTACTACATAACGTGGTTGCCGTACACTATCTTAGCAAGTCTTATCCTTACCGATGCAGTCTGCTATGAGACTCTACCAAGTTTTGTTGAATTCATCACGTTCTGGCTTACGGTTTCAAATAGCGGTTTTAATGTATTTGTCTACTTCGCCATGAACAAGAAGTTCCGCAACAAAGCCAAAGACATCTTCCAAAGGATACGAGCCACATTCCTACTATTCTGCTGCCGGCGCTTTTGCGAAGTTGTCAAAGTGACCCGAAAGAAAAGGGAGTATCAAAACTCGTCCTTGAGAGGTTCCGTGGACGGTCGGTATTTCCTGGGAATCAGGAAATCCAATGGTGAAGTCGTGCCGACCACCCTCCGCATCAAGTCGGGGAGCTTCAGTGATGTCACAATGAACGCTGTAGGTGTGATCCCTACAGATCATCACATCTTCAGTCTAAGGTCACTGAAGAAGATGAGGAGTGAACCCTTGAGAAAAAAATCGGTCGCCATGCCAACGATGTCTCTGAAAATGGAAATGCGTGAAGAAGGCGGCCAACCTGATTTCTTCCCTACTGAAGTCATAAAGAAAATAACAAAAGTTTGATTTTGACATTGTTGATAGTTTTAGACTTGGCCTGTGGTTTTAGTGACTTTAGAGATAATTTCCTATGCTTAAGCAACGATAATGATGGCAAACGTCTGGTACGTTTGTGCAATTCAAAATAACGAAACCGTGTTTACTCCTAAAAATGGCATGGTCCTTGATCATAATGTTAATAGATTTAAGGGCTTGCTCTTTTTTAATTTCAAAATTACATAGGAGTAATACCAGAGGGGGGGGGGTGGGAGTACAGTGCCCCCACTATTTCAAGTACCCCTAATGTGCCCTTTTTACATAGGAAATGTGCATCCTTTTACTTCAGATAAGTGTCTTTTTATTTCTAATAGGTGCCTGTTCCACATTCTTACAAGTGCCCCTTACCACCTGTGATAAGTGCCCCCTTCACCGATGATAATTGCCTCTATTCAAATCTGAGAGGTGCCCATTTTACTTTAACAAGTGCCCTTTCTTTTGTAATAAGTGCCCCTTCCCCTTCTGATAAGTGCCCTTTTCATCTTTTATGAGTGCCCTTTCTCACCTCTCATAAGTCCCCTCTTTTATTTTGACACGTGCCCCTTGTCTTTCTACTAAGTATCATTTTTTCCTACTGATAAATGCCCCTTTCCTTTTTTAATAAGAGCCACTTGCCCTTCTCATAAATGCCCTTCTCACATGTCTGATAAATGCCTCTATTAATATCTCATAGGTGCCCCTTTTCTTTCGACAAGTTCCCATTTTCCTTTGTAATAAGTGCCCTTTCCTTTCTCACAAATTCCCCTTTTCAGGTACAAGAAATGCCCCTTATACCACCTCTGATAAGTGCCCCTTCACCTCTTATAATTGCCTCTTTTCAAATCTGAGAGGTGTCCCTTTTATTTTGACAGTTTTAAGTACCTCTTTTCATCTCCGGTGAGTGCCTTTATTAAAATTTGAGAGGTGTCCTCTTTATCTTTGTTATAAGTGCCCTTTTCATCTCTGATAAGTGCCCCTTTTCCGTTCTCATATATGCCTTTTTCCATCTCTGGTGAGTGCCCCTTATCAGGTGCGAGTAGTGCCCCATTTTCACCTCTGATAATTCCGATTTTTAATTTGACACGTGTCCTTTTTCATTTCTAATAAGTGCCCTTTAACTTTGGATATTTGCCCCTTTTCCTTTCACCATAAAATGTGCCCTAATTTAAAGTGACTAAGAGCTTTAATATATTTTTAATTCTTATTATAGATGTGTTCAGTATTTCATGATTAGGGTTGTTTTTTCCTCTTTATAAGATGTAATTTTTCGCACTGCGACCTCACAAATCTCACAAAATGTTTGCACGCTCGCTCGCAGATAAATATTCAGACCACCAGACCCGACTGCAAAGTATGATGCTTAAGCACTATCTCGGACCATGTAAAGAGAGAAACAAACAATTAAACCATCCCTGATAATCTAATCACAATGTAGAGGTATAAGGGCCTACCAATGTTGTA
>CP137668.1:35130655-35207397 GCA_037976565.1 Mesocentrotus franciscanus | reverse complement strand
ACGATGAAGACCTACCTGATTCTGATGCTGGGACGGCCTTGGTTAGAACACTGGTAATCACAGTGGTTGTAATACAGTTTCCACAGGTCATGGGAAGCAGCACAGCTGCAAGCTGCCATACATCTTGAACAAGGCACTGAAAGACAACCAAATGGATTGTTTACTTAAAGGGAATGGTTGACCCATGGTACGTGATGGAAAGGGCAGGTGGCATGCATCTTTCTTACTTTAGCTTAATGTGAACGAATTTCTCACAGAAGCATGTGTTGTGTTTGATAGTCCTCAAGACAAGAGTTTGCATTATAAGCAAATGAAACCTACAACTTCATGAACTGTAATCCCAAGTTTTGCTTACCTCTGGTTCAAAGTAACCTGTGCACTAGTTTTCTTCATTATGTAGAGGGTGTGTATGAATATCTTTAATCATTCAACCCAATTGGGGTTGAGTAGGCAAGATTTGATAGGAATTTGGTCAAACATGATAATTTGTTCCTTCTAATTTTACCAAAGTCTTACCAAGGCCATGTAACTTGCTGCTAGTAAAATAGCACGAGCTCTTAGAAATTTATTTCACTGTATCTCTTTGTAAGACGTCCTATCACCATGACCTGCACAAACTGAAAAAAGAAAGGCAGAAATAACGAAAAACATTGTTATCAAATGGAAAAATACCCCAGTCATTTTGACCAGTAGAAAAATATATTTTTTCACTATTTTTCATATATTTTTTTGCTATTTCTTGATTTCTTGATCTATTTTTTGGCTATTTTTTTTTTAAATAGTCTAAAAACTACACTATTTTTCTTATATTTTTTCCATTTTCCCCAACAAGGTGGCTATTTTTAGACTATTTTATAAAAATAGTGAAAAATAAACTATTTTTAGCTATTTCTATTTTCTGCACTATTTTAAAACTATTTTCCCTTTTTTATAATGTTTTCACTATTTTCCAGCTATTTTTGCACTTAACATAACATAATGTTAACCTATTTTTGTACTATTTTTCGTGTTTAAAAGTTTTCACTATTTTCCTGCTATTTTCTGCACTTAACATAACCATAAAGTTAACCTATTTTTATACTATTTTTTTGTCTTTGAAAGTTTTCACTATTTTCCTGCTATTTTTTGCACTTAACATAACATAAAGTTTACCTATTTTTATACTATTTTTTAGTCTTTGAAAGTTTTTCACTATTTTCCTAGTATTTTTTGCACTTAGCATAACATAAAGTTAACTATTTTATATCATTTTTTCGTCGTTAAAAGTTGTTCACTATTTTCCTGCTATTTTTTGCACTTAACATAATTTTATACTCATATTTCACTATTTTCCTGCTTGCACTTGACATAACATAAAGTTAACCTATTTTTATACTATTTTTTTCGTCTTTAAATGTTTATCACATTTTCCCATTTATTGCACTTTATTTTATACTATTTTTTCATCTTTAAAAACCTTTCATTATTTTCCTGCTATTTTTTGCAATTAACATGTGTGTACCTGTTTTATAATATTTTTTTGTCTTTAAAAGTTTAGCACTATATTCCTGCTATTTTGAGCTCTTCTTTTGGACTAATCAAATTATGTTTTCTGTTTTTTTGCTTTGGTTTTTCAACCATTGAGTGTTTTACTCCTTTCTATTATAACTGGCTCCAGTAAGACTTTCTTTGAGAAATGGGAAAAATAACCAAAAGTAAATGCAGGTGGTCGAGAAGAACATATTTGTTACAAATGTCCAAGCCTTTCCATAAGTCAATGCAGACTGTGAGCCGAATATCTGAAAAAGCGGCTCCATGTCCTTACATTTTGAGAGAACCGGGTGCCTTTTTTTCAGGACCAGCAGCCATTTCCAAAATTAATGAAAATACGTATTCTTTTCAATTATTTGTTAACTGTTACCTTTTATTTATTCATTGGTCTATCAGTACACTATAAAGTAAACACTGCACAGCAGTGGTAGCACAGTACTATATGCCAAGGCATCGTTATACATTAAAATGAGCAAAAACTTAGAATAGAGATACAATAACCTTTAAATAAAAATTCCATGGCCATTATAATATAAGCAACTATCAAATACGGTACCTTTAGTTAACTATTTTATAGCCATTATATGATTACGGGGTGAGAATCCTGATTTAGCCAAAGAGTTGAATGAACCCTAAACATAGCACCTACCGCCAGCCCTAGTCATCCTTTCACATGATTATATGAATTGTTAAAATATCAATGAATGTACATTATGCAATCACCAATTCACAATGTTTACTAAAAATTTGAGTATATACAACAATTGAATCATTATGTGACATCACTAACATGGAAAAACATATGAAAATCACATAACTTTCCTTTCACCAGGCTAAAAGGTAATAGAAAACTCTTGTTATATTATTCTCATTTTTGTAACATGCAGGTTGAAAACATTTATTTCTCAAATGTGTAAAGACAGAAGGGCAGTCTGCCAAAAAGTGATGGTAAGGTACTAAGGTAGAAGAGGTTGCAGTGTCTACACTCAACAGAATTACAGTAGCAGAACTATTGACGAGCCTTCACTATGCTGCCAGCAATTTGAAATAAAGTTACTTAACAAATTCATAACAGTGACTGTCGAGAGTACTCGGCACCAGCCCTTGAGACAGCGTTGGACCAGTGAAACTAATTTTAGAAACAGAAAACTGCATAATAATTGATTTGACAACACTACTTAGTTATTACTGATACACAAAGCTCGACAATGGACAAGCATTAGGAAGCATGGACATATTTCAATGGATGTTGAAAACAACTTTTGTTACAACTTACAAGGTCTGCACAAAACAAATATAAATATATATAGTTAACTCTGCCTAAGTCAAATCTGTTGGGACTGAAGAAATTGCTTCGACCAAGAATTTTTTCTCCTAATGCAAGGTCAAAACAATAGAAAATAAAGAGAAAGGACTAGTACAGCACCTTCGACTTAGGCGATTATTCGACTTATGCAAATCCGATTTAGGAAGAGTTGAAAGTATAGAGATATATATACATATAGCTGGTCTATTAACATATCCTTCTTCTTCTTCTTCCATTGAGTACAGTCCTCTTTGTAGAGTATAGTCGTACTTGATTGCTGGGGCCGCAATCGCAGGGGCCCCAATCGCAAGAACACATGACATTGAGTGCAGTGACAAAGAACTAAGCTACATATACATGTATGTACACATCCATTGCATCCGATATGCAGATTGCTGCATAAAACTCCTTGACAGTTTCAAGGTAGGTGCGTGGTCCATGCATAGCAG
Source organism: Mesocentrotus franciscanus (assembly GCA_037976565.1). NCBI lineage: Eukaryota > Metazoa > Echinodermata > Echinoidea > Camarodonta > Strongylocentrotidae > Mesocentrotus > Mesocentrotus franciscanus. Next base: position 35,204,112 of record CP137668.1, on the reverse strand, counting down.
TAGCTGCAGGATTTTTCTCTTCAATGTTGATGGCTACTGCGTGCGAGCAAGAGTTTTTAACATCCGTCTGTTTTGTACGCTAGCTGCTATGAATGCATCTTGTCGCTCCTTATTGGAATCCTCATAGAACGCATGGAAGATGTCGTCAATGTCCCCTCGTCAAGGATTGCTGCTTTTCGAAAGCTATGTGATGGATGAAGGCATACAATGGCTGGCCGTTAACCTGAATTTGGATGAAAAGTAAAAATTAAAATCAGCAAAATACAGCAAAAGCAATATCTTAGAGTTAGAGTGAATTTACTTTTGGATTGATTGAAAATCAAAGAGGATTCTGACCCAGGTGTTCCATGTCATGTCACGTTCTATAGCGATTGTGTAGTTAAAACAGAGTACACACGTTAGATGTATGCCTATCCAACTATTGTAGCTGTAGCGGGACATACCAACAAATGAAAGAAGGAATTTTGAAAGGAATTCTTTCCAGGTTTTTTTTGACAGAGTTATCAATCATTATTATTGCTTTTTCATAACTATAAATCTAGCAAAACACTATTTCAAAACCATGCCAAATTTAAGTTGTAATAGCTAGCTAACAGCTCAGGTGATAGAGACCAAATGCAATATGGCTAGGCAGTATTATTTTGAATTAAGAAAATCATGGCTAAGTCATGTTTACACTGTCACAATGACCACGCCAAATAGAAATTATATTTTTGACTAGAGCCTAGGTAGAGGGTCTATTGTCACTAGGAAAAATGTGTCAATAAAAGACTCCATATAGACTAACTCCATTTATGATTTCAAAGGGTGCCCCTGACCATTATTGATTCTAAGACTAATGAATGATTATTTTAGATAATTTCATTGTCCCCAACATCTATCTTATCTCTTACTTTTCTTAGTCACATCGTACGTCTTATTAATATTATTAATAATATTAGTCTATAATATTAATAAGATTAATCATTATCAAATCAAGTTTTTCTTCAATAATAGTTATTTTTATTGATTCCAAAACAATACAAAATATTCTTAGAAATACAGTTGTTTTTATCTTGACATGATACAATACTGCCCATTTTCAATACATTGTACGATTGCATGATGAAACAAAAATGAAATCATAGTCCCAACATCAAATTACACACACGGGACTGACTCGAGCACAAAAAGCAAACTCACCTTCACCACTGCACTGTTTCTCCGCTCTTTTGCTTTGGATTTCTTCCATTCTGGCTTCATTTTCCTGGGTATATTTGATATATCAGCAAGCTCATTTAAGTCTTTCATCCATGATGAAATCGCCAGAAAATGATGTATTTCGAGACGCGAATGGTACAGACGAATCTAGGCGGATATAACGCCTTTTGGTTGAAATATCAGAAGTGTGATCGAGCTTATATTTTGCAACTGCATGCGCGCGCACACTCGTACGTTGAACGTTCTCATCTTTAAAAATCTACAGATTAATCATTTAATTAATTGCAGCTAAAAAAAAATTGTGTCGCTCATTATGTTGAAAAAAAAGGAAATCATTATGAAATTTAAAAAAAAGAAATTTAATTCCAAAAATATAATAAATAAATAATTATCTGTGGTTTTGTTTAAGTCTTGATGAACAACGCATGCGCAGTATAGTCAACGAATTTCAAATAAGCTAGTAGCTACAATAGCGGGAAGTTCGTACGTTGATTTAACAAGTTACGATATTCTCATTAAATCATCCGAAAGTCATTGAGAATTTGAGATATAGGTCTAGTTTTCCCTAAGTTGTAAGTGATTAATGTCTGCAGTAGTGATATTCCCGTGATCCGATCTCGAGCAAGCAAGAAACCAGCCAGATACAGCGACGATAAATTGAAGGTGAGTGCATGATTCTGAGACGACCGTTGGCCGTTAGGCGTAGGGCCTACTGAGTATTTAAACTTAGAATCTACGTTAAATGTCGTTGGATGTGAAATCCATGGATACAGGAACTAAAAACTACCTAGGGATGATATTTACTTGAAATTGGGTCATTGGGTGAGAAATAATGAAGATATTGACTTAATAAAGATAGGCAAATTTTACTGCATTTCATAATTCGGCGCTAGTGTACTTTCGTATCCATTTTTGACCCGTAACTCTGGCGTGGAGAGGCCCTACTAAAACATACCCCAAAATCAACTAAATCTTCATCAATTGTTCAAATAATGGTCATGATTTAAAAGTCGTTATGTTTCTTACCCCTTTTGTGTCAATTTTCTTTTTTTTTTTGGGGGAGTATTCTTCCTAAAAACGAAGACTTATAATATACACTTTCTCACGGGATTCACGGCAAACTGCTGCACAATACAATTGCATAGTCTACCCGGGAGGTGGTCTACCCAGTACTGTAGGCAGTGCAGTATGTAGTACCGTACCGACGGTTGCCGTGAATCCCGTGAGAAAGTGTAGATCTATAGGTCTAGGCCTAGATTTTAATAAGTCTTTGTTTTTAGGAAAAAACTCCAAAATAGATATAACAAAATTGACACGATCAGGTAAAAACATAAGAACTTTTAAATCATGACCCTTATTGGAACAATTGATGAAGATTTACTTGATTTTGGGTATGTTTTAGTAGGGTATTCCCACGCCGGAGTTATATGGGTAAAAAAAATGGATACGAAAGTACACTAGCGCCGATTTGATCATTTGACTGAGCTAATTTTGTTTTTGAACTGGGCCTGGCATTAAATTGTCGATGACAATGTATGAATGTTCTTCAAATTGAATTTTCATTTCCGTCCATTACGAAAAAACATGAAGAAGTGACATTTGACAAGGTTCCAGAAATCCTCATTTTTAGAGTTGATGTTTATCAAATTTGTAAGTAAAATACGATTTTATGATATTTTGATATCATTGATAATGAATAATATGTACATAATATGTCGTAACCGTATCACTCACTGACTCGGTAAACTGGTTAAACTTATCACTATCACTAAGTAAGAGTAAGACTAACAGTATCAGTCATGATTGACTTTAGTATAGTTTAAGACTCTTTTAGTTTTAGTTTTAGAGATCCAGCCTGTAGGCCCTACTATAGATTTCTAATTACTAGTAGGAATCCCGTTCATCATGTGCATGCATGCCTTTTTTCCAGGATATATTTTGTAAAATTTGTAAAATGATTTAAATCATATAATCTTTTTTTTTCTTTTCTAGAATATGCATGCACTCGTCGTGTGTGTTCACAGTCACACTGGATAATGTGAAGAGGGTGGTTTGAGCAGCGAAGTTCGGCAGGTGGCCGGAGGATGAGGATCGATGGATGGGAGGCGTACGATGAGGCTAAAAAGAAGTGGTACTCTGTTGACTTGCTTGAAAGACCAAGGACCCGTAAGTTATAGATTTTGAATGTTGAATAATTGCCTATTTTGAAAATAAAACTTTTAATTGCGACTTTAACTTTTGCATGTCAAGATTGACTTATGCGAAGTTGATTATACTTTTCAAAAAGCTCTACTTTTATGGCTTTTTATGGGCAGTATCCAGTGAACTGTACTATCATTTTATTTCTGAGCATCGTGTTGTTTGAGCTAACATGTGACGCTACTCGATCTTGGCAATTCTGATAAGCATCACTAATACTTCTAAATATTTTTGTTCTGTTTATATCTTTCAACAATTGCAGGAAGATCAAAGGGGGACGGACACAAATCAGCTGAATTCCAGCAGGCTCTGAGAGTAAAGATGGAGGAAATTAAATATAGGGCCAAAAACATGTCAATCTTCTTCAGAACGCATAAAGTAGATTTTGACCAAACTTGGCAGGAGTCATCTCTTAAAAGTAAGGGGATCTTAATTTGTTCAAGTGGGGTGGTGCATCAGGGGGCAGCAAAGAAAAGCCAAATCAACATTATTGTCTTCTTGAAAAAACATAATTGGTAGATTATTGTAACTGAACTTGGTAGGAGTCATCAATGTGTGAAGGGTATCTCAATTTACTGAAGAAAAATGATCAAAGTGCCCAGCTTGCAAAGCTGCATGCTCAGGTAAGCTAAAGACCCACTGTGACAGGTCTCTTGTATTTTTTTTTCATCTTTAAGTGTTTTTGTTATGGAGGAGGGGGTGGTAAAGTATAATGTCCATCAATGTTTTTGTATATCAACTGCCAAACAATAGCTGCATTCTGCCCCAGTGTGTTATAATAGATGTACTTTTCATATATGTTTATAAAATGTTATATTATTTTATTATATTCAGTGCAAATATTTTCCTTGCCTTTCAGTAGCTTGCCATAACATGTATAGGGATGCATATATATGCACAATACTGGAAAGTTTTTTAAATAATTTTTATGTGCCAAAGAATGTCATGTTTGGTATTTACCGGTATGATACATTTTCATGTATATTTATTTAATTTTACAGAAACCTATCTATCACATACAGTCAACTCTGCCTAAGTCGAATTTGCATAAGATGAATGCAGGCCTAAGTCGAAGGTGTTATATTAGTCTTTTCTCTTTATTTTCCATTGTTTTGACCTTGCATAAGTCAGAGTTGACTGTATATATGCCCAAAATTAGAACATTTATATTAGTACAAAAATATTAATCTTTTGGTGGATTCAATCACTGGATTACATAGTCCTTCTGGTGGATTCAGGGATAAAATGTGCTGATTACAAAGATGTACACATGTTTTTCCCAATTAACAGTGCCCACATGGCCACGTTGGTGCCAATTATGTGGTCCATTGGGCCAAACAAGTATTTTCAGACATTGTGGTCAAGTGAGGTAAGTTTTGAATCTTTCTTCACTGAACACTGGGTTGACATTCATTTGATATTTACTTGAAATGCGTTTATCAAAAATGTAAAACAACTCTTGATTAAAAGTCGACCCTTCCGGGTTTCAAAATTTGACTCACATCACATAAATGCTGGAAAACACTAGTTTAACCTAATGGACCACAAAATCGTCCGAAAATGGCTATCTGGACACTTTTAGCGAAAAAGAATATGTGTATACCACTGTTTTTAGAATTCTTATCCAAGATTCCACCATTAGTACCAGTGGTGATTTCATAACCCACTGATTGAGCCCATCAAAAATATACAGATTTCATATATCTATGCGCCCGATACTTTGTGGTCTAATAATTATTTTCCGAGCTGTATATTATATAAATATTATTTGCGAAAGGTTAATCGTTATTTATCTTTTTATATACATTATGTGCTACAATTCCTTTCACTGTACTTGCCAAAAAGTTTAATATTAGGATGCATATTCTTTTCTACATTGTCCTTTTTTATTTTTATATCCATCTAGGATAAAACAAGATCTCAACATAAGCCAAATTTTCAGGCATCTTTTATAGGGTCCATGCTTTTTCCATTATCAGCTGTACAAATTCATTGATGTATATACCATTAAATTCATGTTCCAGATCGTACACTGTATATATTTTAACGATTTCTTTCAATGCTTGTAGCTTAAATTTGTCTCCACTAATCTGAAAGGTTAAGTGAGTGTTGTCAGCTCTTTTTTAGGGGTGATGTGATTGTGAGAGGGTCATAGATGATGATATAGAGAGTGTATTGTTATGGTGACTGCAGTCTGGATATATTTTAAAGATATTTCTCATATTTCCTTCCTATTTTCTTGCTATTTCTTGGAGTAACAAAATAGGGGGAAAATATATTTTATTTCATAATTTTTTTAGATAGTTTTAGACTATTTTATTTCATATATTTTCTGTATATTTTTCTATTTTTTCGCTATTTTTTAAGCGTTCCAAAACATATAACCTAAAAATATATTTTTTGCTATTTTTTTCTATTTTTAATCTATTTCTGGACTATTTTCCATCTATTTTTTAAAGAGAAGACATAGTGAGAAAATATATTTTTCATATATTTTTATATATAGTTTTAGACTATTTTATTTCATATATTTTCTGTATATTTTTCTATTTTTTCGCTATTTTTCAAGCGTTCCAAAACATATGACCTAAAAATATATTTTTTGCTATTTTTTGCTATTTTTAATCTATTTCTGGACTATTTTCCATCTATTTTAAGAAAGACGAAATAGTGAGAAAATATATTTTCTTGGTCTATTTTTCATATATTTTTTTTGTAGTTTTTGACTATTTTATTTCGACTGGGGTAGCTTGCCAGAATGACAACTAAATCTGCCAATTTTATTTGCATTCAATCCCCTGGAAGACACAAGTCTGAAAGTGATTGGAGGACACTTTCTTCTGCGACAATTGCTCAGAGTCAATTTCCTACACTATCCGAATTCTTAAATTCAACCCTAGACGCAACACTATTGCTAACCCTAACCTCTAACCCTAGCCCTTCCCTGACCCTCATCTTGTACCTTTGATGAAATAAAGCCTGCAGAAATTGTCACAATTTGGTCACCATCAAATGAAATATACTTGTGAATCGAACACAATTAGTGGTATTCAACTAAATATTGTATTGGAAGATTTTAGTCTGGAATTAGGCATTTTCTCTCAAGAAAGAAAAAAGAGGAGCAAAAAACCCTCCATGCAATCATGAAACGCTTCAATCCTTATTTCTGCTCTCCCACTCCTTTTTTCTATCTCTCTCTCTCTCTCTTTCTCTCTCTCACTCTAAGAAGATGGCTCCTCTCCTACTTTCATTTTTGGTTCCACAGTAAACTCTCCTCTTTCTGTAAGTACAATACTTACAATGCTGGCAAGGCCCTGGAACGAGAGAAAGTAACCGTTCTGATCCGATGTCAGCTCAAACTTGTCAATAACAACGAAGGCAAACATAGAACTGAAGATGGCCGATGGCAAACCTGCAAAAAGATTCACACTGAGAAAGAATGCCGCACCGGGTGTGGAACGCATCAGGTGGGTGAAGTTTTTTTTTTATTGCTGAACACACTATCGGAAGACTTGTCTACAAAATTGAAAAGAGAAAGAAAGGAAAGAAATGGGAAAGGAACAAACAAGTTTTAAAAATCAGTTTGAAACCAATACCATAATCATTACATGCTCCTGCAACAATTGATTCGCAGTCAATATCCTAAAAAATAACAGAATTCCTAACCAAATCCTGAACCCAATACTATACACAACCCTAACCCTAAACCTAAGTTCCCCAAACTCTAAACCTATCATAAAACCGAATCGTGTCCTCATCCCAATTTTTCGTATGTTTGAATATATATAAAGAAAATACTTAACAGGTGGTAACTTCTCTAACAGCATTTGGTGAAATGAATAAGACATATATCTAGACTTAAAGGTGGTGGGTCCCTTTTGCAGCCTGAAAATATAAACTTGTGTGAATCCTATGGTAAACAAGAGAAAATACCAACTAAAAACTCCCCTGAAAAGATTAAAACTGGTAATTATCTTTATGTGGAATTATATCGACCGTTAGGAATTTTCGCAACGCGTTTCGAAAATTATGCGTAGAAAAAAGTCTGATTTTCAGACCCTTGTACCATATGGTCGTACGTTTTGTGCTGCAAAAAGATTCAATCAGCTTAATTTTGGTCATTATACAAGAAGTGGGTTATTGATGTGTACAAATGCTCATGTACCCTTGACAGCTAAGTTTATGTATGTTATATTACACACACACACACACACAAAACTCAGTCAGTCACTCAATAGTGTCTGACAGTGAAGTCTAGAAAGTAAACAGGTTTCCTTGCATAATTTCAATAATAGGACACTGCTATTAAACGTTTAAATTTCACAGATAGGACATACGTGAAATATTCATAATTCCTGCAAAGTTCTACAGATTTTGATGTTGCCTGCAAAAGGGATACACTACCTTTAACAATAAATAAGCAAAAATGGAGAGGGCCGAGGATTGATCCTTGCGGTGCCCCAGTTTGAACATGTAAATCTTCGCTACTGCAGCCTTGAACGACAACACAGTGTTTCCTTCCTGTAAGGTATGATTAAAACCAAGCATATTCTTCATCATTTATACCATAATATAACATTTTAGCAAGAATACAATTAAGCGGAATAACATCAAAAGCCTTTTTCAAATCTAAGAAAATACCACCACTTATTTGACCTGTATTCATGTTATCAAATAAATAATCTGCAATATCTGTGACACACGTTGTCATGTAGTGTAATGGTCTCAAACCTGATTGTTGATATGACAGCAGATTATAGTCATTTATATAGTAATTTATACAATTGCCTATGCACTGCCTTTTCTAATATTTTAGACAACAGCTGTAAAATTGATATTGGTCGAAAATTGCTAAGTTCCAATGTCCCCCCTTTATGAATAGGAGTGATTCGTGCTGTCATAAAAACTGCAGGAATTTCCGATGTCTTTAAGGAGAGATTGAATAAATGTGCTAAGGGCCCTGCTATATAATCTGCTGCTAACTTCAAAAGCTTTGGATGAAGACCATCAACCCCAGCAGCTTTTTTACAATCTATTTTACGTAATTCATTTTTCACAAAATCGACAGTTATCTCTTTGAACCGAAACACCTCTTGTGATTCATGTTGAGTATGTAAAGAATTAATATCTGTAACAGGTCGTTGAGTTCCATTTCCCAACTGTTTACCTATTTTGTTAAAGGCTTTGTTGGATGTGTCGGCCGTTTTTGCACTATCGGTAATCAATTCTTGTCTTTTTAACAACTAGTTTACTCTCTTGTGTCCCTTTCTTATTTGACAAAAGGTTTTTACAAAATTTTCCAATTCTCATTATATCATTTCCACAATCTGTATAGGCCTTATGATAATATTCTTTTTTCTTTTTTGAATTAAGATTATTTGCTTTATTACGGAAATGCTTAAAATTCTCCCAATGAAAATGCAAGTTTAACGAGTGATATTTCCTTTTATGATAATCACGCTCACGCGCTAATAAATTATATTCGTTCATCATCCACGGCGCACCATTCTGCTTCCTTCTTATTGACACAAATGATGCATGTTTGTCACTCAGTTCTGAAAAAAAGTTATCTTGAAATCATTCCACAATTCTTCAACACACATATCAGAATAATAGTTATTCCAATTCAATGCACTAAAGTCTTTTTTGAAGTCATTCGCTTTAAAAAAAACGAATGATCTAAACCTGCTAATGTTAAATTCTATAAATGGACACTTTTCTTTAACAACCGCATAAGTTAAGGAATGGTCGCTAAAACCAATACATTGTATACCAGATTGTGCTCTTGGTATAGAGTTTTACACAAGTATTAAGTCAATTAAATTACAGCTGAGGGGGTTTACCCTTGTTGGCTCTTCGATAATCTGAGACAATTGCAGCGATGCGCATAAATCTTTAACCCTCTTTGAGATACTATTTTTGGGGAGCATGTTACAATTAAAATCACCCAAGAGCATAGTATTATTGGATAATGATAATGCTGTTTCAATCTCACCTTCTAGCATTCCTAAATATGAATTAGTACTGTGTGGCTTTCGATAGAAGCATTTACACTCACAGTAACAAAATGAAACGGAATGCGTTTGTGCGGGTACTTGAGATTTAATAGAGGATGGAATCTTGTTACCCTGAATATCAACATCATGACAATAGCAACAACTACGACACAAACTTTCCCAACTGAATATAAAATACTTTTACTTTAAATGTTACACTGCTCCAATCCACCCCAGGAAGGACCCGGGTATTACTTTCGAATCTTTTGATCAATTTATACAAGTATCTGCACCTGAAAACAACCCAAAGTACTCTCTGCATAGGGGCCACCAACAGACGAGAACTTGTGTACATCCCCCCACAGCCCGTAAAAAGGCGACAATGTTCCCTGCATTAAACAGGCGAACAGAGTTTACCTCCTCATTTGGAACTGTGAGCACAGGATATACGTATAACACCCCACTGCATCAAAGAAGGCAAACAGTTCCACTGCATAAAACAGGCGAACAGATGCCCACTTTACAGGCGGGTACATGTTATAAATAAACGACAGGACGGAATGCCTGTTATCATCGGGGCCCCAACCGGAAACCAATAAATATTGAGCTCTGCAAGATACAATGGCCAACTAAAATAATCCAATTCATATTCTCAAAAACACAACCCTCCCATGAGGTATTTTGGAGCAGTGTGTAATACACATAATTACCTTTATAGGTATATATCAACATATATACGCATACACATATATATATGCGAAGAGGCAAAAATAGGGGGGAAGGAACTTGGACAAAGAGTTGTCATAGTTAATCTATGACAACCCCATGATCGGGACCACCAACGACCCCGCACCAGCCCGGGACGGCCCATCGTCGCCTGCCTGGACAAGTTCGGCCGACATAAAAATTCGCGCGCCCTCTTTCGAACTTGCCATCCTAAGTGCGACGATAAGGCCGACCCGGCGTCAGTGCGGAGACGAGGGAGGCCCCGATCCTTACCCCAGGATTGGGTGAAAACCTGCTAAAACCGCAAAGCGGGAAAATTAAAATCTCGCAGGAAAGCCCCAACCTGCCAAGCATTGCTTCGACATCAAGATTTACTTGACTGAGGTGGAAAACGATCATTATTAAAACCGTTATATTAATCACACACTTCCTGACCACTTAATATTAGTAAAACCTACTACCGAATACACTTGAAAAACGTAAGGAGGTGGAAAATCAAATTGGGGGTGGTGGAGGGTAAATTAATTTGCCACCGATTAATGTCTACATCCATCCTCTACAAAATCCACAAGGTGAATGAGAATTCTCTCACCAACACCGTGGGAACCCAATCCATCCCGGCTAATTGAATTTCATACATACATTCGAAACATACATCGCGCAAATGCCGTTTATAGCTGCGCGCACATGAAAGATACCGCGCGGCTGACAACAAAGGGGGTCGGGATGTTATTGTTTCCTCTCAAGATGCCGCTAAAACTCATCCCAAAAGAAACGCCGCCGCTGACGCGTGCTGTCACTGATGAATGTAAATCATTTATATCGCCCTACGTGCGATAAAATTCCTTACACTCACAGTAACAAAATGAAACGGAATGCGTTTGTGCGGGTACTTGAGATTTAATAGAGGATGGAATCTTGTTACCCTGAATATCAACATCATGACAATAGCAACAACTACGACACAAACTTTCCCAACTGAATATAAAATACTTTTACTTTAAATGTTACACTGCTCCAATCCACCCCAGGGAAGGACCCGGGTATTACTTTCGAATCTTTTGATCAATTTATACAAGTATCTGCACCTGAAAACAACCCAAAGTACTCTCTGCATAGGGGCCACCAACAGACGAGAACTTGTGTACATCCCCACAGCCCGTAAAAGGCGACAATGTTCCCTGCATTAAACAGGCGAACAGAGTTTACCTCCTCATTTGGAACTGTGAGCACAGGATATACGTATAACACCCCACTGCATCAAAGAAGGCAAACAGTTCCACTGCATAAAACAGGCGAACAGATGCCCACTTTACAGGCGGGTACATGTTATAAATAAACGACAGGACGGAATGCCTGTTATCATCGGGGCCCCAACCGGAAACCAATAAATATTGAGCTCTGCAAGATACAATGGCCAACTAAAATAATCCAATTCATATTCTCAAAAACACAACCCTCCCATGAGGTATTTTGGAGCAGTGTGTAATACACATAATTACCTTTATAGGTATATATCAACATATATACGCATACACATATATATATGCGAAGAGGCAAAAATGACAATTTCCGCCACACGGGCACCGCCCGCCGCCACTGAGCGTATATATTATTTGCACGTACATTACGTATTCAATTCAAGACTTTCATCAGCGTCAATTATCTGAATTAACTTCAACATGAAATTTCTTCCAACAACTTAACATGCAGGTATATTCACGTCTGCAAACCTTTTACTTGCACTATAGTGCCTAAGTATTCGCATATATTATTATTATTATCACGTATTCAATTCAAAATATTTATAAGCGTGAGCATTTACTGTACTAATGCAATAATCCAACCAAAACGTAATACGCTGAAAAGATTGCTTTCATTATCGATACTTTAAAAGGGGTGTAAATATTAATAATAACCGAATTTCGTATCATCAATTTTAAATTCAATTTCTACAGTCCAATCAACATTTAATCTAACTTCACTAATTAAGTTTTTATATTGTGCCATAATATAACAACCCCACCAGGTAGATGAGCTTAACATATTAATCTCAACCCATCACCTAATTGGCTAATTTCATTTAACTATATACCTTTTAGCGATTTGAGGCTTGAGCAAATAGGCCCATTAACAAAATTAATCGTGAACAATTATCTTTCGTTTTAACAATAACATGAATAAATTTTAAAACCGAAAACAGTATTAAGTGACAGACGCCGTTATGAACACGAGTGAGACCAAGCTCATGAAAACAGTCTACAAATAATTTAATAACAAATTAGAGTGAACCACAACAAAGAACTGGAATGCAGTCTTTCCAACGTTCGTCGACTCGCGAATAAGGCTTTGAAGGAACAAGTCATTTCCTGCCAAAAGATGTATTCCATCGGCATCACTAGGAAACAGCTCGTGTCGCTCGTGCGCGAAGCCCGAATAATCCAATGAACGACCCCGATTCTGCGGCATATATTCCTGGCATGCTTGTTAAATACTAGCCGCGTTCTAGAATTATGTGGCTGTTCGTCATTGTCGAAACCTGTGTAAGTCCTTCGTGGCAACACACTGGACCAAATGCTGCGGGCATCGGGGAGGAGCGCGAAGGCGGCTAACCAGTGTATCATATCAACCTACGACAGGAATAAAAGACAAACTTCCGGCAGCTTATTGTTCACCACCATTCGACTTGTGTCATATCTAAAACCCTTCCCACTCACTATTGTCCATAAGCGCCCGCTTATTCACACTTTGAATAACGATGTTCATAATTATAATACCCGTGGGCGAAACTCTTTTCATTTTTTGGCCAGTAAAGACAAATTTATATCTAAAATCTGTAAGAAACAATTTTCCTGTTATTTATTTTGGAACTCTATTCCTCCTGAAATATCCTCATGCAAGTCTTTAACACTATTTAAAAGAAACTTGAAGCAGCATCTTATATCTAAATATCAATGATTCTTGTACCAGTAATTATATTATACAACATTACCTATAACTGTTTTCAAACTTACGATTTTGTAATGATTATTTCCATTTGTATTACCTCCCATGAACGATGTCCCTGTCATGTTTCGTCATGTATGTTTCTTTTTTTAGTTTTGTCTGTATATGTAAATCTCTTAATTACTGTTTGGGAACTATGCCTCCACAAGGCCATTTGGCCTATTTTCATTTTCTTATATATTGCATACGTTGTTGACCTTAATCAGAGGTGAAACAATTTTATACGCAGCCAGAAAGAAAAAAAAAAAAAAAAAAAAGATTGGTAAATTTAGAATATGATTTAGAGAAGGAAATTATAGATTTGGAGAAGGCATTGATATCAAAAACGGACAAAAATAGAGCTCTTGCTATATTAAATGAGAAGAAAGTTCAGTTAGAATCGTTAAGAAAAGAAAAAATGGAAGATGAGGTCTAAAATTAAATGGATGGAATATGGCGAGAAACCATCGAAATATTTTTTGAATTTAGAAAAAAGAAATGCTGTGAATAAACGTATATGCAAATTGGTCACTACTGAAAACAAGGAGATAACATCGCAGGATGATATTATATCAGAAATTGTATTATTCTACTCTAAATTGTATGAAAATAATCCTGTTGTTGATGTAGACTTAAATACAATATTAAATGATCCAGCTATAAGTAAATTAACCACTTCAATGTCACAGAAACTCGAAGGAGAACTCTCCATTGATGAAGTCCATCAAGCACTTATAAATATGAAAAATAATAAATCGCCTGGTCTAGATGGATACACCGTCGAATTTTTCAAACATTTTTGGAAAGAATTACACATATTTTTAGTGAGGTATTTGAACTCTGCATATTCATCCGGAATGTCCTATACACAGAAGTTAGAGTCATCTCTTTAATTCCCAAAGGAAAAAAAGATAGAAATTATTTGAAAAATTGGAGACCCATATCTTTATTGAACGTGGTGTATAAATTAGGTTCCGCTTGTATAGCAAACAGATTAAAGAACGTACTTCCTTTTCTTATACATGAAAATCAGAAAGGCTTTATGTCAGGGCGCTACATTGGAGAGAATATCCGTTTGTTATATGATTTATTATTGTATACTGATATCAATGACATTCCTGGTTTATTGCTGCTTATAGATTTTGAAAAAGCATTTGATTCTATTTCTCATGATTTTATTAGAAAAGTATTGCACTTTTTTAAGTTTGGTCCCTCTATTATAAAATGGGTTAATGTATTCTATGAAAATGCTCAATCATGTGTATTAATCAATGGACACCTGTCTCCAAGATTTTCAATAGAGCGAGGATGTCGTCAAGGAGATCCCCTGTCAGCTCTTATCTTTCTATTATGTGCCGAAATACTTGGTCTTTTGTTTAGAAATTCCGATGCCATTGTTGGTTTGAGCTTACCTGATAGACAACTTAAAATAATTCAATATGCAGATGATACTCTTTTGACACTAAACGGGTCAGTAATAGAATTAAACAGTGCATTAAACATTTTAGATAAATATAATGCAATGTCTGGTTTAAAAGTTAATATACAGAAGACACATGCGATATGGATTGGAGGATATAAAAACAAGAAAGATGGTGTTCTTTTGAATAGAGATCTAAATTGGGTGTTTGATGATTATTTCAGATATTTAGGTATAGATTTTTGTACTGATTTGCACAAATTGGTAATTCACAATTATAATGATAAATTTAAAGAAATCAAAAGTCAAATGACATCGTGGTTAAGGCGATACTTAACTGTTCTTGGAAGAATCACTGTCGTCAAATCATTGTTGGTATCCAAATTAAACTACCTTATTTTGTCCCTCCCTAATCCTGGTGAAAATCTTTTGAAAGATATAAATGCTCACTTTTATAGATTTATATGGGGAGAAACCTGATAAAATAAGTAGAAATCAAATGTCACAAAGTTATTCAGACGGAGGGGTTAAAATGATAGATATATACACACATTGCCAATCATTAAAAATTTCCTGGATTAAGAGATTGGTAATTGGCTCAATAGATAGCAATATCCTCTGTCTTTTGCAATCTTTCTTGCCTGAACTGCAAGATTTAAAATTATATATGGGAAACAATTATTTTAGGGAACTGGCAGGAAAACAAAGAACCTTTTTGGAAAGAAATGTTCATGGCTTATAGTACGCTCTTGTCCATGCATTAAGATAACATTTCTTGCCAACCCTTATGGAATAATGATTACATTAAAATAGGCAATAGCTCAGTATATAGTATAAAATTGTGTAAAAAGGGGGTTCGTTTTGTCAATGATATTTTAGAGACAAATGGTGATTTTTTCTCTCTGGAACATTTCAAGAAAAGTATAATATTCAAATAAATTTTCTTTTTATCGTGGATTATGCGATGCAATTAGACAAGGGTTTTAAAATTGTACTATTTTTAAGAAGGTGCCACAGCCCCTTTTCCCAGATACAATGGCATTTGTTATGAAACGTATTAAAGGATGTTCACATATTTATGCAATTTTATTAAAGAAAAGAAAAGGAGTATGTAAAAGTTTTCTTAAATGGAAATGCGTTTTCGACCTGAACGATAAGAGTTGGGAAACATATTGTTCTATTGGATTTAATTGTACCATTGATGTGGGCTTACGATGGTTTCAGTTTAAAGTTTTGCAACGCATATTATATACGAACGATCTACTGTTTAAAATGAATTTAGTCCCCAAAAAGAATGTACATTTTGTAATGAACAGATTGAAACAGTTATACATCTGCTATGTGATTGTACGCATGTTAAGAATATTTGGGATAGGTTGGAGCACTGGATTTATACTGGAACCGGAAATAAATTAACATTTTCATTACAAGATAAATTATTTGGTTTAAGAGGTTCAAATAATTATGCATTGAATTGTATACTGATTGTGGTGCGACAGATGGTGTATACTTGCAAAATAAAGAAACAATTGCCCGATTTTGATAATATTAGAGTTTCGATTATAAATTATTTCAAAAACGAAAAGTATATTGCAGATTCGAATTGTAGAAATAATAAATTCACAAGAAAATGGTTTCAGTTCAAGAATTTGTTTACATAAAATGATATTTTTCTGTATTTTTTCTTTCCATGAATGTCTGAAATGAATTATTAAAGATTTGTTAGTTTTCTGTTAACTCAACAGTTCAACAATACTTGTATCTTGAGAAGCCAATTTTATTTATGTTATAAATGTAAATTACCGTGAATATATATTTGTTAATTTGTTTCAAATGAAAATCAATAAAATCCCTGTGGAGGGAAAAATATGGAAAAAAAAAAAATATTGCATATGCTTATTTATATTGTATATATCTTTGTATTGTTTTTATTGAAAATGGAAATAAATAAAACGAATTGAATTGAATAGTCGCTTTAATAGGGCTTAATTCAAATCACTGCCATGCCATTTATTCGTTCAAAATTAAAATGATATCTAACATCGTTGATCTTCGTCCGCCTTATGAAACATGTACCAATTAATTCATACTGGTTATACGAACGTAAAGAAGTGAATATGGATAAACCATCGTCATACTTAACTTTCCTCTCGGAGGTACCTTTGTAGATTCCGAGAAGACGTCCCAGTATGAACAATCCGCTACGCCGTATACTCTGTAGAACCAAGTCCAATTAAATTGAAACTTTTCCTCTATTAAAATCCGATGTGAAATCCACATATAATAATTTTCCAGTACGAAGTTCCCTCAGGCTCAATAAAGCCCAACTAAATTAAATTAATTTGCCACCGATTAATGTCTACATCCATCCTCTACAAAATCCACAAGGTGAATGAGAATTCTCTCACCAACACCGTGGGAACCCAATCCATCCCGGCTAATTGAATTCCATACATACATTCGAAACATACATCGCGCAAATTCCGTTTATAGCTGCGCGCACATGAAAGATACCGCGCGGCTGACAACAAAGGGGGTCGGGATGTTATTGTTTCCTCTCAAGATGCCGCTAAAACTCATCCCAAAAGAAACGCCGCCGCTGACGCGTGCTGTCACTGATGAATGTAAATCATTTATATCGCCCTACGTGCGATAAAATTCCTTATACGCTTTATTTCAAGCCACATTAACTCTAAATCCGTACATTCCAATCTGACCTTCTTGTACATAACAACATACTCCACCATCTTTATCTCATCTATCCTTTCTTTCTAATTTATAGCCGTGTATAAATAACATTGGGTCTGAAATATTATATATATTTTTTCTATATAAATATAATATCTGTCCAAGTTTCCGCTAAACTTAACATATTATACTGGTTATCAGAAATAAATCCGTGCAAATCTATCACTTTATTTGTCAAACTTCTTATATTCAAATGGGCTATTTTACTTCCTTTTTGTTTTGGAAAATCTGGAACATAAATATCAGAAATATTATTTGATTAATAAAATTGTCATCAGATATTTTACTAATTTCTACATCTCCATCTTGATAACTACAGGAATCTTCATCCCTAAATGGTAAATGACAAAATAAATATTTGGGACATTGCCAACTTTCAAATAATTCGTTTACATTATCATACCTTTGTTTTGAAATGTGACATGATATATGAACCCATTCTGAACAACTGGTACATAATAGAGCTCTCTGGTTTTTCCTTACAGGTTTATTAGAACTGGTACAGGAATATGTTATCATAAAAACAACAACAACACCAACTTAAACAAAATTGATGCGAATATGAAGAAAAAAAGTGTCAGAAAAAAAGGCACACAAAAGTTAATGTCCTCTAACGCTTTTCTGAGAAGTGTCTAGAGCACGTATGTCATAATAGTCCCTGATTCCTCCCGTTATTGTATTTCCGTTGGTTGCGCGAAGCAGGGCTATTACCCGTCCATCTTAAGTCCAGGCTGTGAGTACCTTATCATGTTTTCTTGTGTCCTGCAACAGCTGCCGATTTCTCTTCGTGAGATCCTCGAAGATCGACATGCCGGTGTCTTTCAGTTTGCGTCGACCAGCAAGCATCGCCTTCTTTTCCTGTAGCCCCACCTTCTGTACTGCCTACAACGGTCACTCTTACAGACTCCCCGTATCTAGAATCAATGATCCCTGGATTTCGTAGTAAAGACCATCTTACCTTTCTGTAAAAGCTCTTATAAACACACAATGACATCTCTGCCTATAGTCAACAGATCTGATATTCTTTAAACTCAATGTTAAAGTAGGCCTAAATTGTGAGAAGGTGCGTAGCGACCGACCGAGAAGAATAGTTACAGCACATCAGATCCGACGTATATTGTCCCATGTCTTTAAACTGTAATTTCATATCCATGTTTTCATTCGTCAGATTTCAGAATCCCCGGGATGGCCGCCACTCTCGACGATAACAATTTTGAGGCGGAAAGAAATTCCATGATATTGCATAGGACCTAAGGCTATGGTAAAGGGGACTGGTTGGGTTATGTCACGAAGGTTTATGGAGGAGAAATGCTAAGAAACTTCAGTAATTTACCTATAGAAAGGACGTACTCTTCTGATATTACAAATTTCTATTCTAACTTTATAGAGCGCCTGGATCGAGATTAAGCCTACTAGTCTAAATAGACCATATACAGTACGAAAAGTGACCTCTGTTTCGGTTTTGAAGGGCTATAGGTCCTACGAAGTGTGGGGGGGGGGTTACGTATATATATATATATACATGTACACAGGAACAAATAGAATTGTAAGAAAAGAAGTGGCAAGAGTTAAAAAGGTGTGAAAAGAAAAACCCATTTCTTCTTTTTTTCCCCTTTTATTCCGTTTTTCTCTTCTTTTTCCCGCTTTTTCTTTTTTCTATCCTTTTTTTGGGCGTGGAACTTTCCCCAACCTCCCCCTCGTTCCTACCACCTATGGTACGACAGTGGGTACAAGAGATTCCGTTCTGGGTCTGTGAAAAAGTGCAATGGTACCTTTTGTGTGACGAGAAAATGTTGGCCTTTGACAATAATCTTTGCCCTATATTAAAATTAATGGTACCTTTTAGGCGGATGTTGTCCTCCTATCGACGGAAATGTTTATGTCAGCCATCGCTCATGTGACGAGAAAATGTTGGCCTTCGACAATAATCTTTGCCCTATATTAAAATTAATGGTACCTTTTGGGCGGATGTTGTCCTCCTATCGACGGAAATGTTTATATCAGCCATCGCTCATGTGACGAGAAAATGTTGGCCTTTGACAATAATCATTTGCCCTATATTAAAATTTTCAAAAACTTTATAAGCACGGGTACTTAATATTGGGAGTTGATATATCGGTACGTGTACTCGTTCAGCTCTCTGCCTTCGCCTTCTTGGATCCCGGTTCAAAACGGAGTCACGTCTTTTTATTTAGCATGGTGACGTTTTGAAGATCAATCACCAGACGTAAATCGTGATCCAATTGATACACGTCTGTAAAAACCCAATTATACAAACGGCTATTTCATTCACACAAAAACAACAGATACAGAGCTTCAGAGATGGATCGTCGACAGAAAACCGTGCTGCTCTTTCTGATATCGGCCTTCATCATGTCCATGTGCCCCGGTGAGACACGGGCAAGCTGCTGTTGCCCCACCTTCTGGACTGCCTACAACGGTCACTGTTACAGGTTGGTTGAGTCAGGAGCAGATTCAGGATTTTGTAAAGGGGTGGGGTATAATATCATTAATATTGGATATTCTTAAAGCGCTAATATCCACCACTCAAGGTGCTGAAAACGCTCTCATTTTACCCCAGCGTTAGGTTATGCTACTGATTTCGGTGCTCACTGCATTCAAGGAAATTCTTTATGCCACTATTACCCATGTAACACCTGGATAGAGAGTGGTAAATGTAGATTAATGTCTTGCCAAAGGATACTAGTATAGCAACGGGGTTCGAACTCACGAACTTCGCATCCCCAGGCAAGTGTTCAAAACTACTTGTCTACGACACTTCTACAATGCAGAAAATCAATACTATCAAGGGGACAATTTTCTGAGGACTATTTTTTAGGTATATATGTGTATGCCAATAGGGTATTAAGAGGGGCCACGGGCCAGGTTCTATCCACCTTAATTTGCAACTGTGTCGACAAGTCGTCGACAGAGGTCCTTAACATCGAACGATCTGGTCTAATACCCCAGTCAAACCAACGAGAATTACATTAACCCGAATTGCTATAAGAATCGGTTGGTTTGAAGTCGTGGAATCGGTTCGGCGCGGTGACTGAGGTATTAGTTTCACTAAACATCCATCAAATGTTTAGTTTTTTCTTTCTGTATGTAGATTTAGGGTGAGAGGATGGGGGTATAAGGAATTCTGTATACTGTTGACTTTTTCATTCAGGTCTTTATAATTTGATTGATTGAATGATTGATATATTCATATGTTTGATGATCTATTTATCTATTTATCTGTTTATTTATGTATTTATTTATTTTATTTTTAAATTATTTTTTTTATTGGGGGGGGGGATGTTGTCAGGGATATTTGGGCCAGTCTTAAAGAGTCACGATAAATTCAAATAGAACGCAACTTGATTTCAATCGCAACTCTGTTCAACATGTAAAAGAGATTGGACTTTATAAAGCTTCGATTGATTGGAGGACTCAAACCGGATCAATTGCAACTTTTTATGGCACGATGGCTCAGTAGTATAGCAGTGGTCTCGTAACCGGGAGGTCCCAGGTTCGAAGCCAAGTCGCTGCGCTAGTGCCCTTTAGTAAGGCATTAATCCGCATTACCAAGTCCTCAGAGAGGACTTA
Organism: Mesocentrotus franciscanus; assembly: GCA_037976565.1. Lineage (NCBI taxonomy): Eukaryota > Metazoa > Echinodermata > Echinoidea > Camarodonta > Strongylocentrotidae > Mesocentrotus > Mesocentrotus franciscanus. The sequence continues at coordinate 35,183,247 of CP137668.1, read as the reverse complement.
AAGTCGTCGGTCCCGTGGCTGCTTATTTAATTACAAGCACAGACATGCAAATAAAGCCATGATTACAACTGGCAGTGCACCTCTCTGCGTCTGCTCTACTACGGATTTCGTAGAAAATCCTTGCGTCAGACGCACGGGTCTGCAGAACACGCAAGCGCCTGCAGGATGTTTTTGACATGTCCCATAATTTTGTGTATGAAGGCACGTGACACGTGCAGCCGTTGTACTTCTTTGCAAAACTAGCAAGGGCTTCTTGCGTGCATCGCACGGGCTACTTTAGCTGGTCTACGGAGCCGCGTAGTACACAGACATACGGAGCCGTAAAAAATTGCACGGCAGTTTTTGCAAGGCATCTGCATGGGGTTTGTGAGTTCACCTCAAGCATTCCTTCAGGTTAGGGGGGGGGAGGATGTTTGTGATGAGGGTGTATATAAGCACTGGCGTACTGATGGGGCGCTTAGGGGCAGTTGCCCCCACAAATAAAATTTAAACGTGGTAGATTTCTAATTCGATACCAGTGATTTACAAATGTTGCTGAAATGACACGATTTTCCGGGGTTTTTTCTAACTTTTTTGTAAATTATACTATTGTATGCGTTTGTTTGAAAATAACAAATTCCGAAATTTATAGGATCGTCATTTCAAGCAGCTTCGCAACAAGCAGTGCCGTGGGTTAACATGCTACCAATTACAACTCTGGTATATGCCCGCTACGTGGGCTATGTACTTGATTCATGGGCGGATCCAGGGGGTGGGGGTCACACGCCCCCTTTTTTCCTTCCGAAAAAATGGATAAAAGCTAAGAAATATTCACATAAATGTTCAGTTTACGCCTCAGAATGTACCATAGAGCATCTTAAGGTTCCAAATTTTCCGGACCCCACGCCGTAAAGGCTTCGCGCTCGCAATTTTGTACATTTCACGCCCTCCCCTTTGAAAAATCATTTTTTCCGCCCCTGTGATTGTATAATGTCGGTATTGGCATCTGGTAGTGATGCGGATTTTTTTCTGCCCTCCCCCAACAACAAAAAGTTTTTGCTCATTACGCCACTGTATATAAGGCGCCCACGACGGATCGTAAGAAGGACCTGCGAATCGTAGGAGTTGGCCTACGACCCGACCGTAGTAGCGGATATATACGCACGTGCAAAAAGACGCACGGGGGTTGTGACTATAGTAGAAGACGGGGCCCCTCAGTACAATATTAATATGTCCATCCATGCTTAAAAATGAACTCCACCGTGATCTAAAGAGATGGAAATGGAAATAGATATTAGGGACCTTTTTTCAACTTGCACGACCGACTTGATTTACGACGTGAAATTTACTGACCGTGTCACGCGTCTCCACACAAGTCCCCGTTTTACAACAACAAAAATATTTCGATGTCGCGACTCGACGGCACAGGCCTTTGAGATCAATATCCAGCAGAAGTTCTCGTTTTATCCACAACGCAGATTTACCCCGAATGCGGTCGTAAGACCTAGCCGACGATGCAATCCTCAACTAATTGACGGGTGCGCTGAAGGTCTCAGTGCCAGTTTCACGTCGTAGATCATGTCGGTCGTGAAAATCTCTATTTACAAAAATGACAGGTTTGCCATCACATATCCTTCTGTATGTGAACTGCTGTTATCATATATTTTTTTCTTCAAATCAATATGACAATAAAATTTTCCTTCTTCGCCTTCTTCTTTCATCCCCCCCCCCCTCTTCCTATTATCCTCTTGTTCTTTTTTATTCTCCTGAAATATCAAACAACACAGATTATTCAGTGACCGGAAGACTTGGCATGAAGCAGAGGCATTTTGCAACAAATTCTCAGTGCCGTCGCTGGGTGAAACAGACAGAGATAGCTTGGGGCATCTCGTATCCATCAATTCGCCAGATGAAAACGATTTCGTCGTCACTTACTTCGAATCTACGGGAATCAAGGTAATCACTGTGCTCCGAGGACAATTACGGTTTTTAGTCATTTTAGTCTTATTTAGAAATTTTTTACTAATCTGGCTAGAATCTGTAGAATTACCTTAAGTTTACCATTAATATCAGAAAAGGACATCTGAGTAAGATAGCCTTAAAGGGATTGGGTAACTCTGTCTCAGATTCTGAAAAAAAATCCTGGATTTAGCTCATGCTGCAATGATAATTATATACCTTTAGGTCAGTCAGGAACCCCATGACTTTTACAAGCAGATCGCCTGTCTGATTATCAAGATATTTATGATTGGAAATCGAAATTCGTTTTCCTAACGGTTTTCATAACACTACAGTCTATTGGGGAAGATTTTTACTTTTTTGAGGCACTTCATGATCATTTTGAAGAGCTATTTTTTAGGGCTTCAATATTACACCATATCACAGACACTGATAACAGGTGGGGCCATACATCTCAGATTTAAACGATGCCTTTAATTAGCACCCATACCCCTGCATGAAGAGTGCCTGATCACTCTGATGCATGTAAACAAAACCTAAAATGTGTTCGTAATCACCCATTCCCGCATCAGACTAATGACTGTAATCTTGTAAACAACCATCATAATTCACTAGTGGGTTCTCCTTTTTTCCCACACAAAGCACTTTAAAATTGGTCAATTTTTTCCTAAATTGGAAATTTGTTACTTGAGTTAGCCTTAACAGCCTAACCTTCAACATGTTCCTGATGATAATGAGCTAACATGCATTTTACTAGCTTTAATTAAAGGCTAGGTGATAATATGAATTATAATATTGATATCATCTAGCCTTAATTGGGACCCATAGTATACCCCTGCGTGAAGAAGCAGATAAACAAAAACTAAAATGCGTTCGAAATCGCCCCTTACCGCATCCAACGAACATTGCACGCGCCACACTGCCTTCGGATTTCGCTAGTAGAGTCAGTGGACTCTTCTTTCTTCTCGTACGATGTACAAACCACTACATTTTACATGACAAAAACACTGGCTTCTGACGAGAGTTCGCGATATTGGTTTTGCTGGAAAGGCATATACATTAGATAACATGATTCACCCCCGAGGACAATTACCCCTCAAGGACAATTCTTCCCCTGAAAATTACGCTCACCCCCAATGGGACAATTACCACCACCTGGGTCGAGTGCATAACATATGTAGATTGATGTTTTGCCAAAGGACCTTATTGCCCAAGCAGAACTTTATGAACCTATCAATTACTTTAATGGACTGATCTTGTGCATGTGCCTGTATTTCATTTGTTTAACATTGCTTCCATTTTTTCTGGGAGGGTTGGGGGTTGGGGGTTGGGGTGGAGAGGGTTTACATGTATATGCACAATCAAGTCCCTGATATATGCATGAAATGTGTCAACAATCAACATTTTCATGGTTGTAGTCTAACGTCATATATTTTTTAATGATGGCAAGAGGAATTATACATAGCACTTAGTACAGTATATTTTTATAAGCTGTCAAAACACTCCTCAATTTAAGGCTAAATTTCAACAGAATTTTACATATGTGATCGAAGTATCTGGTGACAAAGGTGATTATTATTTACATACTCTAACAACTAAAATGTACATATTATGGAAGTTTATAAGATGATGAAGCGGATCCTAATCAAATGATTGGTCGAGAGCGTACAAGTGACCAGGCATTTATTTTGCCTAACGCGTAATTTTACTAATGACCGGTCATTAGTAAATGCTAATGACCGGTCATAAGTAAAATCATGTTATAAAACATCATTTATAAAACAACTAAAACATCATCTTATAAAACAAATAATACACATCACTTTGTTCGGGCAGTAGTAAAAATATCTTGGGTGGGTAATTCTGCTGTGTATTATTTATATACTATCTATCAGATTAGATAAACTTCACTCAGCGTCGTCTTCGATCTTTTTTTCCTGCAACATCTTTCATGTGTAAGTGTCGTACAGTTTCGTAAAAAAAGGTTTCCGGGCTACGTTTATAAAGTACAATGTACACGAATCAAATCCCAGTCACGCCACTAATGTCCTTTGGCAAGACATTAATCTACATTTGCCACTCTCCACCCAGGTAAAGGAAATAGGTACCCGGTAGGAAGAAATTCCTTGAATGCTTGAGCGCCATATGGTAGCCGTGCTAAAGCATTATTATGTTTCAGGATGCCTCTACGTCTATCGGTCGTGATCTATGGCTTGGTTGCCACGACACCACTACTGAGGGTGCGTTCAAGTGGACCGACCGATCACCGTTCAACTTCACCATGTGGTCGTCCAACCAACCAGATAACGGTGGTTCGAGGGAAGACTGCGGGGAGATGAAAGGCACTTACGGCTACAAGTGGAATGACGACGGATGTGACGATACTAGTGACTATTTCATGTGCAAGTTGCCAATTTGGTAGATATGTAAGCTGTGGCAGGATCATATCTGTCTACCATCTTTTCGTCTCAGTCTTTTGTCTAGTACCAAGTGCATATTTCGTTTAATGCAACAAATTATTTTGCAATAATAACGCTACTAGCCACGACATCAAAGTGGCTTATACATATTTCACTGTATGTACGGAGTGCAGGGGCAGACACAATTTTAGTTTTAAATCCTATCCCCAATACCCACCCCCAGTTGGAGACATATAATGCCTTTTTAATGAAGAGAAAGTGTCAGTAAATGTTTTTGTTTCCTGCTTACCAAACATTTTGGAGACTTTGAAAATATTCTGGTAATGCCCTAATGTAACATGAGCCACATCAAAATATATCTTGCTATACAGGGTGTCCCTGAAAAAAATCAAACCCTTGAGTTATTAGTATTATAATTATTTAGTATTTAGCGTCACATGTAACTCTAAATTGGGTCTGTCCTCTCAGTATAACTGATTGGGAGTGTGCAGGTGGACCACTAGTTTCAAGTTTCAAGTTTTATTTGTTCCACATGTCACAGATAATATATAGACATACATATAAAATAGAAATTACATATACATACATGCATGTAGTATGAGCATGTCTCAATGATACTCATTTCATATGATAGATTGAGTAGAATGTGAGGAACCTATTGAAAAGCAGTGCTTGTATATTATAGGTTCCTGGTAGAATAGACATTGTAGATATAAAAACCGTAGCAGTAGAGAAAGACGTAATTTAGAGGGGGAATTTAAAACACAATGGAATAAGGAAATTTGTTTACAAATGCATTAGCACCAATACCCAGAGTCACCCCTATGTTTCCCCCTATGTTGTAGGAATCGTGCAGTGGTTTCTTTACGCGCAAAGGTGGTGACTATCCTCTATACGGGGCCTCTATTCAACGTCCAAAATGATGGATGGAGTGTTTCCACTGCAACATAGCCTGTGTCTATGAAACGGGGGCGCATTAACACACAACGCAAGCTTTAGTCATCCGCCTGGGTTGGAATCGAACCCATGATCTTCGGTTTGACAGGCAGACGCTTTTCCTACTGAGCCACTTCACCTCCCTACTTTTTAAGTTCATGGGTAAATTGCTCTATAATGATAATCCCACTTCATTCTCGATCCTTCTGTCTTTATTATGGTGTCATATGGAAAATGAGAATTTGAGCTTTGAAATAATGTGTATTTTCAATGATTATTAATACGAAATTAATTTCATTTCCTTTAAAACCATAATCAACCAAATGTATCAGCGAATCGCTTATTTTGGACAAATGGGATTCTACCACTTCCACTTATGTCTTAATGAAAGGATGACAGAAGAGAAAGTGACTCCAATGATGTATAATCTGATGAAAAATAATTTGGAATTCTTGGTAATTTTACAAATAAAATACAGTTTCCTTTTTCTTTTAGGGACATCCTGTACTAGCCATGCATATCCTACATTTTTCTTCCTCTATTTTGATAGTACATGTATGTGCAGATACATGCAGAGCCTCAATATTTGATATCTCCATAGTAAATGTTATAGTTGATGCATAACGAAAAGATCAAACAAAAAGAAAGCTGTTGCCATCAACATCTGAATAATTGCACTTTATTGGTACTTGGGAATACATTGAGTTTAATTTAAAGCATGTATACCATTAGAGATAAGAAGCATTTTTCTGTGTCATTTCTAAATACATGTACACCTGTACTTGATAAATAGTGCATTTATATGTATATTATTTTCTAGATAGAACTATAGAAATATTAAACATTACATACCATAATACATATTTGATCTAATATTAAGAACATATCTATATGTATAGTAGGTACAGTATACATCTGTACATACAATCTATTCTCTAGGCATATTATTCAATCATACATTTACGTACAAGATTTCAAGAGATAAGAAAGGAAAAGCTGGAGAAATGGAAGGAGTTTAGAGCCAGAAGATAGGAACATGTTTCAAAGTGTAAAATTCTTACCTAGCATCTGTACTCTTTTGAATGATGTAGAGTAATTATGGTGGATGTCTTGAGCATTTAAAAATAAAAACAAACCTAATTTCAGAATGCCTGTCAATGATCTGTGTTCATGATTTGAGTGCATAAGAGCAACATAATTCTCATTTCCCGTGTCCTGTGCAGTATACTACAAATTACAGGGCAGACCTTGATTGAGCAGAACATGATAAGAAAGGTTACAATCATTGAAACCTTTCTTATCATGTTCTGCTATTCAATGCCACACTTTTAGAAACAATTAAAAATAAACAAAGGTGGGGATGGCGATTAGTGCTACCAAAATTTCTAAGCGTCCTTTTGGTAACTTGGTCCATATATCTTCATGATTACTTTAAGTTAGTATTACAACGTAAGTATTTTATGTTGATGATGTATTGATTATATAATTTGTTTAATATGATTATGTTGTGATTAGTTTGTAACTTCAAAAAAAGACCATGAAGAAAAGTAAAATAAATAAAATAAAATCAAATCAAATATCTCACTCTATAGAATACGGCAAAAGCACCATCATTGGATAAGGCCCTACCCTGTTACACAAAAACATATGTACAAATACAAATACATCTTCCTATGGTGTTACATACTATCACCAAGTTTGAAGTTCATACCTCAAATGGTTCTTGAGATATTGCGTTAATGAAAAGCTGGACATACGGACGGAAGGACAACCCGAAAAACGTAATGCCTCTGGGACCACCTTCGATGGGCGGAGGCATAAAAACTGTAAAACCTATCAACACGAATACTGAATAAATGTTCATGAAAGTTATGTAATCATTATTCATTTACGCACTAGTTGTACATTCTATGAAGTATTTTTGTTTCAAGGGACAAAGGAAGGTACATGTATGCATGAGGCACCTCCATTTCGGCAGTGAATATTACAAATGTAGTGACTTCTCCATGTTTAAAAGATCCGTGGATAATTGGGATCATTTGTAACATCTGCTACCTACTACCTGGTCTATTGATACAAATACGAACTGGTCTATCATATAAATACAAAAATAAGATAGAAACAATAACATTATCACACGTGAAACAATCTGCAGCCACACGAGGCACTATCTAGGACAAGCATTTGCTGTCAGTGTACCCAGACCATTGAAACTGTTCATAATATTTGAACACTCCATAAATATTGAATGTAAATATTATCAATACCTCATATGACACAATCTGCAGCCACAATATGAAAATGCTTGATAGGCAATCAGTTTGATTAAAAAAAACCTTAAAGAAGAATGCTATTGACTTACTACAAACATCAGGTACACTCAAATATTGGATATGGTTGGTAATGTTTGGGACATAACTAGTGGCTAAATAATCAAGGTCAGACCCGAGTCACCAGACCACTTTGTTCTTTAATACTTGGTGAGAACCAAGAGCAGTACTATATTGATGACTGCTCCTGTAATACCAAGTGATGGGAAGCCCAGGTTAGTCAGGAGCACAGCACCAATGATCGGGGCCAAGGTACCAAGCAAAGATGTGCCAGCATGAGTAAGGCCAAGGATAGTTCCTGGAGAAATAAAGGAAGAAAAAGTTTAGATAAGTCAATAAGGTCATTCGCAGGTTATTCACAGGTCATTCACAGCACAAAGATGTGCCGACAAAGGACAGTTCCTTGAGAAATAAAGAAACATGTTTGGTAAAAATGAATAAATATCATTGTGAAGGTCATTTATTGGTCAATCACAGGCCTTTACATGTTATTCACAGGTCATTCACAGGACAAAGATGAGTCAGACCAAGGATAGTTCCTGGAGCAAAAGAGGAAAGAACTTTAGAAATAATGAATGAAAAACATAGTAAAGGTCATTCACATCTGATTCTTGAAGCGAGTTCCATGTTGAAAAAAAGGACCAAATATAAAGTAAAAACTAGTAGCATGCATGGGTGACCACGGGCTGATTTAACAGAATATTTTTAAATACAAATTTAAAAAAAAAACAGAGAGCTAGTAAAATGCAGTGGAAGCATCATGACCGGTGTCGTACCATCTTTTGAAGCAATGTTTCTAACTTTTTGACCATATGCCCCTATCTGAGATCCTTCTCAGTGCTGTAACTCTCCAAAGACATTTGCTTGATCATTGCTGCTATCCCCTCTGATGGAAATTGACATATTAGATGGATTTTTTTTCTTCATTTATGACCCCTTGATTACCCCACCACTAACCAAATTCTTTGAATCTGTAACCCTGGACCAACCTAGCCCTGACCCTAACCAAAAACCTCATTTCAAAACGAAATTTATATCTTCGACGCAATTGTCGCTGGAGCAATTGTCACCGGAGCAAATGACAGATTATCATGAAGAGGGGACTACATTGTGTAAACTATATTTGAGAGACTGTCAGCCTACGAGACCTGCACAACCTGCAACCTGCAACAGGTAGAATAATGAAAAACATTGTTATCTAATAGAAAAAAAAAATTGGTTGCCTTCAATCCCCTGGTAGAAAAATGTCTGAATGTGGTTGTACGACACTTTCTCCTGCGATAGATGCTCAGAGTCAATTTCCTACGCTATCCGAATTCTTAAATTCAACCCTGGACGCAATACTATTGCTAACCCTAACCTCTAACCCTAGCCCTAACCTTGACCCTCATCTTGTACGTTTGATGAAATAAAGCATGCAGCAATTGTCACCGTTTGGTCACCATCAAATAAAAATATACCTGTGAATCGAACACGGTTAGTGGTATTCAACTAAATTTTATATTGGAAGATTTTAGTCTGGAATTAGGCATTTTCCCACAAGAAAGAAAAAAGAGGAGCAAAAAACCCTCTATGCAATCATGACATGCTTCAATCCTTATTTCTGTTCTCCCACTATTTTTTTCTATCTATCTCTCTCTCTTTCTCTCTTCTCTCTCTCTCTCTCTCTTTCTCTCTCTGTCTCACTCTAAAGAAGATGGCTCCTCTCCTACATTCAGTTTTGGTTCTACAGTAAACTCTCTGGAATCCGATGGCTGGAAAGACGTATAGTTGTAAGAATATTGGCCTGTTTAGCCCGCCATAGTCCCGTGCTGTCTTCTCTGCGACATGTTTTATCATTGGTTTGCGACCAAGCAACAATCTACGGAGTCACAAGTATTCATACAGTTGTAGTGCGAGGCTGCATGCGTGCCAAATAATGTTGTCTACATGGTAGCAGAAAATACCAGCATTGTAAGTACAATACTTACAATGCTGGCAAGGCTCTGGAACGAGAGAAAGTAACCGTTCTGATCCGCTGTCAGCTCAAACTTGTCAATGACAATGAGGGAAACATAGAACTGAAGATGGCCGACGGCAAACCTGCAAGAAGATTCACACTGAGAAAGAATGCCGCACCGGGTGAGGAACGCATCAGTTGGGTGAAGTGTTAAATGCTGAACACACTTTTGGAAGATTTATCTGCGAAAGTGAGAAGAGAAAGAAAGGAAACAATAGGGAAAGGAACAACAAAGTTTTAAAAAGCAGTTTGAAACCAATACCAAAATCACTTATTTTACATGATCTTTGGTTGGTTGCACATCATCACATGCTCCTGCAACAATTGCTTCGCAGTCAATATCCTAAAAAATAACGGAATACCTAACCAAATCCTGAACCCAACACTATACACAACCCTAACCCTAAACCTAAGTTCCCCAAACTCTAAACCTATCATACAACCGAATCGTGTCCTCATCCCAATTTTTCGTATGTTCGAATATATATAAAGAAAATACTTAACAGGTGGTAAATTCTCTGACAGCATTTGGTGAAATGAACAAGAAAGACATTCATGTAAACTTAACAAAGGAGGATGTTATCTGTAACCCTTGGTTTGAATTACTTTGTTATCCACAGAGAAGATTATTCGGGCTCACCCTCGCAAAGTAATGATTCATTTTGTTTCATGACTGATCATAATTTAATCTCCACCCTGGAGATATATTAAACGGTGGATGTTCCCCTCTAGGGGCTTGGCGCTCCTTGATAGCTCAGCCACGGCACCAAACCGACATAAAAACGACCGATTTGAGGGACCCTGAGTGTAGGTATATTGTAGAGGTGTCGTGGTATGACTCTCAATCCTAGGGTTGAGGGTTCGAATACCGGCCTGATACTAATGGTCTGTGGTAAGACATAAATCCACATAAAGTTGCCACTCTCCACCCCGGTATAAATGGGTATTAACTGGCAACTGCTGTGCCTGTGGTAAGATGAGGCTTTCCTGGGTAAACAAAATCATTGTTATTATTAATATAATAATAATTATTATTATTATCATTATTGATATTCTGTTATTGTCTTTATTACTTTCATTATCATTAATATCATTATTATTGTTATTATCATTATTTTATTATTATTATTATTATTATTATTATTATTATAATGTTGTGCATGTTGTGTAAGATTTCATGCAAAAATTATGAAAAAACACGGAATAAATAGATAAATAAATAAGTCCTAATCTTTTGCAGCAAGGTGGAATGACGATATTTGGCATTAAACTGGCTGATTTTTCCAAACCAAGTAATTATTGCATGCCATATCGCAACAAGAAATTGTCCAGAAGAGGCACTGTGCCGCATATAAATGCACCGGCAATTTGTTATCTAACCGTGCTGTTTGTACATGCAAGCCAGGACTAGTCCCATGAGTGAGACACCAAAAGATCAAAACTTTTAAAAAGACCGGCTTGCTAGCAAATCTTTTTCACAATCTGTTGTGCACGACGTTCTTCTGTCATTGACGAAGAGGGAGACATACAGAGACCAGTGGTTGAACCAGGTCGAAGAGGGTAGGTGTGAGCATGGACCTACTGCAGGTCCATGGTGTGAGGCAAAGTATGTTAACCCGTTACTTACGTTTTGACCGAACGCCTGACTACCCCTAGCCTTTTGACAAGCCCTCGTGACTCGGGCTATTTTCCACTCCAATCAGCGGCTGAGATGAGTCTAGCCGGCGACGAAGAGAGATCCAAAGACCCGGGGTGAACGAGCGATCGAGTGGCGTTATAGCCACGAGGCCTTTTGAATTCTGGCTTTTACTGCTCTGCATGAATTATTCAAAGTACACATTAGCATGCTAATACGCCAACTTTGAATTTATTGTGACCAATCCCAATTGGCTTCGTTCGTGATTCGTTCATTATCAAAACATGTACGAAAATGTAAAAGACATAAATAAATTTTGCTTAAGAGATAAACATATAAATGATAAATACAAAATATCGCATTCAAATTTATTTTACAATAGGAAGCATTTGATGATTTGAGCTAAAAAATTGTAAGTGAGATGATTGGACTTTCCCTGTACATAAAATGAAACTGTCCAAGTCGTTTTCGTTCAATATATATTATGCCGACGTCATGCGAGAATACGTTCGCTGATTGGACACTACCATTTCGGTAGAGAACTCCATGCAGTCGGAAACAAAGGGAGTGTAGCATGGCGAGACTATAGGCGGTGTCACACAGAAAAATCCCGACCCATCTTGAATAAACTAGATTTTAGAAATCTAGTTTATTCATTTACGTCGGTGACAGACTGGTGACCGACAGGCTACGAATAATCCGGATAACTCTTATCTGGATTATTGATGGGCCATTGCGCATGCACCGTTCAGGTGGATAAGCATTGTGACATCACACGGTCAATCAAAACTAATGCGCAATTAACGCGTCTCATTAAGATTTTTTCCACATTGGTGATAGACAGAAAAATCCGTTCAAAAATCCCTTGAAAAATCCTTTCAAGGGAGGATTTTCTTGTTTCGTTAGAGGATTTTTGAAGGGATTTTTGAAGGGATTTTTGAAGGGATAATTGATGACAGACAGCCAATTAAGTGGATAACTAAAATCTGGATAACTATTTTCCGGATTTTTGGCCTCTGTCTTATGTGTCTTTCCCGTGGCCTGACTCGGGGCCAATCGACTACGGACGACGCGACCGCAGCATTCACGTGTTTGCAACATACGCGAAACCGAAGCGTGAGGTGAACTTCGGTCTGTTTCGCGAACGCGAGCGCGCGCTGACCATGTAGAGATTAAGTCACTATAATCAAGTCCATTCGTTTACGTGCAGTTGTCTAAAAGAAGACGTAGGTGGCGTTAACCAGTATTTGCCATGCTCACTCCCTTTAACATAAGAAATCCAAACCAGATTACTAAAGGCCTCCTGGCTGACACCACTCGCTCTCGCGTTCTCTAGGGTTTCCGCGATTAGTCTCCTTTTAGTACGTCGCTCGGCGTCAGATATAAATATCATTATCAGACACAAGGCCTTGTCTAAAGACTAGACTACCCCCTCATACGGTTTGATTTTAGGAATGGCGAACGGACCCCCGTACTGCCATGAAGGCGTGACTTGTGTATGCATATTTATAGGCCTAAAATTGCCCCATTGGATGAGGCGCATCCCGCGTATACGACAAGACTATACGACTAAACGACTAAACGTCTATCCAGCCATCGGATAGACGTTTGATGTTAACCAAATGAGGGATTACCGCTGCGATCGAGATAAGCGCCGGTGTGACAGGGATAATTGACCCGCTAGGGATAATTGGCAGTGACGTCAGTTGGGCAGATATCCCTAGAAAAATCCAGGGATAATTGGCAGCGCTCAGGGATTTTTGTCAACGTCATTTTATTGATATATCGATAATGCACACTGGCGCGCGCGCACGCTCTCAAATCAAACATTCAGTATACGTACGGGAGTACGAGTGTTTGACATGATAGTTATGCCGTACGATGTGAATTGTCTCCGTTCAAGGCTTCTCAGGAAATTAATTCATATTTTTTGTTTAACAGAAAGCAGTTTTTTGGTTTATTTGAGTAAATTGCACTTAAACTCCACGCTTTACTTGTATGTTGTCACTTTCCATATATTTTCGATGAGATTTATTTTGTCTCAGGATCAAAGTCTTGAGGTTGGAGTGTGTCCCCCGATGATGGGCCCATATACATGATATATATCACTTATAAGACAAATTAGCTCTAAAACAAACAAAATTAAACATATTCGTCACGCTTTATATCACCAGACTTAAGATTATTCTATATCATTCGCCAAATGATTTTTATGAGTAAATAATCCACATTGGAAATCGATTCACAAGATGGACACTAATCCCTGTGCCTGGACATTTATCCCTAGAGGTGCACCAGTGATAATCGTCCAACGGAGCGTTGTGGACAGATATCCCTTGATTTATCTAGGGATAATTGGCACCGGAAAAGGTGGACAATTATCCCATCACACCGGCGACCGGGATGGCTATGGATGGAATAAGCACATGTTTGCATTAATTGCATGCACATTCGACTCTGAATTACTTTTACTTCTGCATAAAGGAGGAAGGACACGTGTTTAAACTTGACTGCCTTAGGCTTTTGGGTTGTCACATTTTACATCATGACGAAGTTTTATCGTTGGATTTTGTTATTCCTTGTGGTAAGTACACTACATGCATCATCAATTCATTCATAAACATTCAGTTTTAGACTTAGTTTGTTACTCCTAAGTTCCTAACTTATGAACTTATAAGGAGTAACGAACTATGGCTGGATAGACGTATAGTTGTAAGAATATTGGCCTGTTTAGCCCGCCATAGTCCCGTGCTGTCTTGTGTAAAAAGCAACATTCTCTGATATTATCATTGGTTTGCGACCAAGCAACAATCTACAGAGTCATGACTATTCATACAGTTGTAGTACGAGGCTGCATGCGTGCCAAATAATCTACATGGTAGCAGGAAATTCCTTTTGAGATAGAAACAACGCCGAATTATTTCCCATTTTTCCGTATAATGCATTGTTCACCATTTAATTTATCAGATTATGAAGATGAAAGTCTCATACCGAACATGTCAAAGAAATTAAACTGATTTTTTTTTTAAAACTATAATATGATAGTGTCATTATCAGGGGGGGGGGGGTGTTACACCCACAAATGTAATAACGCCCACAAATGTAACAACGCCCACAAATGTAATAACACTTTACCCACAAATGTAATAACACCCACAAATGTAATAACACTTTACCCACAAATGTAATAATTTCACCCACAAATGTAATAATTTTGAATCACCCACAAATGTAATAATGACTTTACCCACAAATGTAATAAATTTGAAGGGATATTTTGTCGAATTTGTTCAAAACTAAAACCCTGTAATAAAGCATGGGTATAGCGCGCAGTCTTTACTCCAGACCCGGTTATTTCAAAATTTAAAAAATCTTCAAAACTAAGACCCCATAATCCTTTTCCTGTGGAATAACATGACAATCGGCGTAGTCTTTCCTCCAGACCCGGTCATTTCAAAAATAAAAACAATAAAAACAAAACCCAAAAATCAAATCTAAGACCCAACAATCCTCCAAACTAAGACCCTGTAATAAAGCATGGGTTTAGAGCGTTGTCTTTACTCCACACCCGGTTATTTCAAAAATAAAACAAAACAAAACAAAAACCTTTTAAACTAAGACCCCTCCATCTTCCAAATTAAGACCCGGTAATAAAGCATGGGTTTAGAGCGTAGTCTTTACTCCAGACCCGTTTAATTTTTTTATAAAAATCTTCAAAACTAAGACCCCATCATCTTAGTCATGTGGAATAACATGAGTATTGAACGTAGTCTTTCCTCCAGACCCGGTCATTTCAAAAATAAAAAAACAATAAAAAAAAAACAAAAATTCAAATCTAAGACCCAACAATCCTCCAAACTAAGACCCGGTAATAAAGCATGGGTTTAGAGCGTTGTCTTTACTCATCACCCGGTTATTTCAAAAATAAAACAAAACAAACAAAAACCTTTTAAACTAAGACCCTCCATCTTCCAAATTAAGACCCAGTAATAAAGCATGGGTTTAGAGCGTAGTCTTTACTCCAGACCCGTTTAATTTTTTTAATCTTCAAAACTAAGACCCCATCATCTTATTCATGTGGAATAACATGAGTATTGAACGTAGTCTTTCCTCTAGACTCGGTTATTTCAAAAACAAAACAAAACAAAAACAAAAACTTTAAAATTAAGACCCACCATCTTCCAAACTAAGATCCTGTAATAAAGCATGGGTTTAGAGCATAGTTGTTCTTCCAGACCCGGTCATTTAAAAAAATGATATAATATATACAATATTTAAATACATTTAAGGTCACTTATTCGATTACTTTTTTCTACGAACATTGAATTCCAGGATATTTGTGGGCGTTAGAATTTTTACATATTAACAAATCGTCGACGGTCAACGAACCATCGAATCGGTCCCTCCTCTGTGTGTTATATATATGGACCATTTTGACTGATTTGTCAGTTCGTGTGACCGCCGACCAATCATTTATTTGTGACGTGTTGTATCCACATATGTTATAATGTAATTTATTTTTAAATGAAAAAAGAGGAATAAAATGGTGGGACTTAGTTTCGAAGATTTGTTTAAATTTCTTTTCTTTGAAATAACCGGGTCTGGAGGAAAGACTACGCTCTATACCCATGTTATTCCACAGGAAAAGGATGGGGAGGTCTTAGTTTGAAGATTTTTTTTTTAAATAACCGAGTCTGAAGTAAAGACTACGCTCTAATCCCATACTTTATTACCGGGTCTTAATTTGGAGGATTGTTGGGTCTTAGATTTGAATTTTTTGTTTTGTTTTTTATTGTTTTTTTATTTTTGAAATGTCCGGGTCTGGAGGAAAGACTACGCTCGATTGTTATGTTATTCCACAGGAAAATGATTATGGGGTCTGTTTTTAAATTTTGAAATAACCGGGTCTGGAGTAAAGACTGCGCGCTATACCCATGCTTTATTACAGGGTTTTAGTTTTGAACAAATTCGACAAAATATCCCTTCAAATTTATTACATTTGTGGGTAAAGTCATTATTACATTTGTGGGTGATTCAAAATTATTACATTTGTGGGTAAAGTGGTTATTACATTTGTGGGTGAAATTATTACATTTGTGGGTAAAGTGTTATTACATTTGTGGGTGTTATTACATTTGTGGGTAAAGTGTTATTACATTTGTGGGCGTTGTTACATTTGTGGGCGTTATTACATTTGTGGGTGTAACAACCACTTACCAAAATTATTACATTTGTGGGTAAAGTGGTTATTACATTTGTGGGTGAAATTATTACATTTGTGGGTAAAGTGTTATTACATTTGTGGGTGTTATTACATTTGTGGGTAAAGTGTTATTACATTTGTGGGCGTTGTTACATTTGTGGGCGTTATTACATTTGTGGGTGTAACAGGGGGCGAAATGCGAGGGACGAGGGAGCAGTGGCGTAATGGCCAAAAACGTTGGGGGGGGGGCAGAAAAAATCCGCATCACCACCATTTTTACATGTTACATGAAGGCCCCGCGGAACGTTTTTCAAAGTGAGGGGGGGGGGCTAAAGTATTACGATCAGGTAGAGCACTGGCATGCAGGTCACTAATTGGAGTGAGCTCCGGGGCGGACCCCCAGAAACTTTAGGCATTTAATAACGGTCAGATGAGCATCCAGGGGCCCGCCTTAGGGCCCTGGTGGGGTCCAGGGGGCGGAGCCCCCGGAAGCTCAGGGAAAAATCATGCCATTTCAGCAACATTTGTAACTCACTGTTATCTAATTAGAAATAAACCACATATATGAATTTTATTGGGGGGGGGGTAACTGCCCCAAGCCCCCCATCAGTACGCCAGCGCGAGGAAGCATAGTGAACGAGAGGGTGAAGGTGATGGAAGTGACTACCCTCACAGTTTTTGAAGTTTTGTTGTATTAAAAACTATAGTATAAAAACAAGCAATATACTTTTTCACACTTCACTTTTTACAATATCTACTTGTACATTTTGAAGGATATTATGCGAGGGAGCGTAGCTCCCGAATGAAAAGATTTTTGCATTTTTATATGTCTAAACGCTGCACTCTTGGGCCCTCCAGAGCCTAAAAGTGTGTTACAGTCTTCAGTCAGTATTTGCTATACATTTTTTTTTTTGGCACCTTTTCAAATTTTCCGGGGGGACGATCCCCCCTAAAAAAAATCGAGGGGGGACTAGTGTAATTGCTGTCATAGCTTCAAAGTGATCGCAAGAACATACCATAACATGATAGGATGATAGGATGTCCACGTATAGAAGCAGACAGTTGAAATCATTGATCGGGTGCATAGAGGAAAGAAATCGTAGTAGCAAAGTGCGTTTTTATTTTCTTCTGCTTAATTCTTCTTCTTCTTCTTCTTCTTCTTCTTCTTCTTCTTCTTCTTCTTTTTCTTCTTCTTCTTCTTCTTCTTCTTCTTCTTCTTCTTCTTCTTCTTCTTCTTCTTCTTCTTCTTCTTCCTCTCACACCTCCTCCTATACTCCTTCTTCTTATTATTTGTCTTTCTTTTTTTTCTTTCGAACAAAGCTGGCATGCACGTGCTATGTGTTTATCATAATATAGTAGATGCACACACGCAAACAGATTGAGATTATGAATGTTTTATTTATTTATTAATTTTGTTTTTGTTTTATTTAAACAGGGTAAGTCTCTCAGTATTAAAACTGTTTCCCCAAAAGGCCCTGTGCAAATTATAGGTTACAAATACAAGAGAAAATTAAACCTAGTTCAAATACATATGTAGAAGTGTCGTAGTCGAGTGGTTTAAGCACTTGACTTGAAATGACTTGAAATCCAAAGGCCGTGGTTCGATCCCCGACACGGCACTAATGTCCTTTGGCAAGGCATTAATCTACATTTGCAACTCAATACCCAAGAGAGAAATGGGGACCCGGTAGGATGACGAAAGCATTATTGTGTTAGTAATTGCCTATGCCCTCACGGTGATCATATGGTAGGAATACTCCCCAGGGAGTGGAGATGGTGCACATTGTGCGTGAATGAATACGATGACCGGGGTAATAATATCTGTAAAGCGCTTAGAGACAGTATTCCGTATAAAGCGCTATATAAATCGAGATTATTATTATTATTTTTATATTATGGATTATTTGTCTTTGAATGTTGATAAAAGTTTACGCTATTTTGTGACATCTTTCAATCTGTGATAGTTTGATCCGTCCATACATTACATGTATCTTGCATCTTACTACCTCAATGTTTTCAGTAGGCCTATATAATATTACCTATCCCCCCTCTCTCTCCATTCACCTATCTTTTTAAAAAATATATGTCTTTTTGTCTTTCTATATATATATATTTATCTATTGATATATTTTGATGATTTTTCAAGAAAACAAAGAAAGTCAAATATCAAGCGTCTGTTTCGTAGACTGTAGATTTCATGCATCTTATCGCAGTGAAAATATATTTGAAAGGTCACAAGAAAATGATTTTTGAAAATTACGATAATGAAATCATACAGGAGGAATGATAATAAAGCTAGCTAAGAAAATGACTTATCATCATATGAGGGACATACTCGATAATGTTCTTTCAAAACCTCTAATATAATTTCATATTATTTCTTTTTCCCAAATCAATCTTTACAGACACTTTACAGACTTCCTCATCCGAGGAACTTTGGTATCATTATTACTATACATTTTATTCATTACTAGATCTTTAAAAAATTTCCTATAAATGAAATCGACTCACATTATTAGTTTTTAGTTAAAATAACATTCTTTCTCAGAATTTTAAATTATTCGTCAAATGTAATTGTGCTGTCGATAGACAATAAACAATAGAAAAAACACTATCACCCTCTTGCCCCACCCCCTCCAAATGAATGTGAGGATTTTTAATTTTTTTTACAAGAATTTTTCTCACTAGTTTGGACTTGAACAAATTGCCCTTGTCCCCATGATTTTAGCTGAGGACCCTTTTTCCCCTTGTCAACTGTTTCGCCCCCCCCCCCCCTCACCCTATCAGAGAATATCCTGGCTCCGCCCCGGTAAGAGATTATTGGTGGGATAAAATAAAACGTAGTGTGCAAATGTGCATGTTTTTTTCTACCGTCGCTGTACATAAAAATGTTAGAGAAAGAATCTAAATGTTCATGATTTTCGCGTGTTGGATATAGATGAAAATAAACTTAAGAATAAAAACCACTTTTTAATATTTGTTATCTTGTATATTACATGGTTTCTCTTTATCGTGTTTATACATGGCAATGGTATTTGCGAACTAATTTAAAATCGTGATAAATGGAATCTATGACGGCAATTATATTTTTTATTTTTTTATAAATATAAAATGAGAAGGAAATCAACATTTTATCGCGTCAAGGCTCTCGTTCCTAGCTGTCCTGTTCTCCTTTCTCGCTCTCTCTCTATTCCTCTTTTTTGTGCAATAAGATGATGTCACTAAGTCTCATTTGAAGAAAAATATAAATTGAGCAGTGCGACGTTTTTTTGTTACCACTTCATGATGGTCGTATAAATATGTTTTTAAACGAATGCGTTTTAAAGAATTCTTTCTGATGATATTTAGATGGATTTATATCATAGTTATTGATCATTTTTAATGTATACATTGGTAAGAGTATGCCATGGACGAGAAACATTTGAAAAGTTTCGTCGCAAAACGCCATAGCCTACATTGTATTTCCCTTTTTTTCAAGTTCAGGTATTTGCGATTGAAATTACTAAAATATAAAGAAAATAACGAGAACTTTTTCGATTTTTTAAATAATAATTTCAAAATATTTCCTTTATATGTAATGAGCGGGGTATTTATCAAGTGAAAGGTTTTTTTTGTATTTGACGATGGTGGTGTTACTTCGAAATTTAAAAAAAAATGGCACTTGACTCGTTTTGTGATGAAACACTTTATTTCTTCATCACATTTTTGTGACTGCTAATTTAGTTTTTATTTACAACATTATGTTTCAATGATACTTTCCCGATACACACGCGTTTAGAATTACAAGTCAAGTTGATGAATACCGTGAAAAATACCTACTTGAGTGTTACACATCCTGGTAATTGAGACTCTCAGATAGCTCCCTATTTGATCTTCGTTTTGCTGGTATATAGAATATCGGGAGAGTGGAGGTGTCGTGGTATAGTGGTTGAATGCTAGTAATCGAGTGGCATCCTGATATTTGTTTTCATCTGAATCTAAACAATCCTAACAATCACGCCTGGGAGAGATGTTGAATCCCAAGACCTATTTTTTTGAAATTATATAAGACATCTCCTATTTGTCCATATTCGTGGATCAGACAGTGTCAGAGGAATTCTAAAGGAACTTTAAAAGAGGACACACAAAGAAAATTATCGATTTTCGCTGGTGCGCAGGGTCTATATTTTACCAACTTTTGAAATACCCATTTTTATAGGCATTTTCGTAATGTAACCAAATTTATATATAAGTGCCTCGATACGAATTATTTCATTCATCTTTTACGAATAATTGTATTTCAAAATTCAGAATCAAAATTGAATATATTATGTGATGTTAGATAGGGCAAGCCATAAAGTTTGTCCTACATAGCACCGACTTATGTACGCAATTTGAATTCTGACTATTGAGATACATTTATTCTTAAAGGTAATGCAAAGTTTTGGGAAATTTTGAAAATTGGATGGGTAGTAATTCTTTAAAATGTTGATATATTTGGATGCCCCTTTGGATGTATTATAAGCACTAGAAAATTCAGCCCTAAACACTTCTGCTTTCGAGCAAATTGAATAATCAAAATTTACCGGTGCTCCCGGTAAATTTCAAATATTTCAAATAGCGCCTAATGCCATTCCATTGTAGCTGCGACCATGAAAATCTCAGAATATGCAGTTCTGATATATAATTTCCAAACGGGAGTTACAAATGGGTCGATTGTAGTCAAGAAACATTGTTTTAAAGCTAAAGTAATATCAGTTTTGAGGGGGAGCTATACAACATAAAGAGTTTGTTATTTACAATTTCATCACTTTAAACTCGATTTCAACCGCGACAACGATCATTGAATATTGTAAAATTGCATATGCTTCCAATATGTCAATTTGAACCAAATTCATGACCCCATACCAAAACTTTGTATCACCTTTAACAGGTAAATGAACTAATTGTATGGAGATGCTTCCCAAGGGCATATGCATTAATTTGGTTACATTACGAAAATGGCTCGTTAATTCGCTTTTTGGGGAAGTGCTCATCTCAATCTTTATGAGGCAAATACTGGTACCACCAGCCTGAAGGTATCTGGACCTGCATGTGAAATTATATCACGTGTATGATCTGTCCACGCATATGTTTCTTACTCTCTCTCTCTTATTATTATTCATTGTTTAGAAAAAAACAACCCAAACATATTTCGTATTAAATAACAAAGAAATTAGAGATTTTAAAAAGCGTAGTACGAAAAAAAATGGAAGAAAGATATATAAATAGAACGAGAGAGAGAGAGAGAGAGATGGATAGGGGGATGGAGAGAGAGAGTGAGATGGATGGGTAGAGAGAGAAAGGAGGGGGGCAGAGAATGAGAGAGAGGAGAAGAAAGAGATTGATGTGACCAATATATTCCACACTAAAGAAGACATGCAAATGAGTTGTGGTACGAATAAGAATGTGAATATTCAAATTATTTTTCAAATTGGAGGTAGGCCTACTTATTCTTTCAAATCCCAAACGTATCATCTTCGTTTGTTTTTATATAATCATAATAATTAGAACCGTAATATTATAAAGTGCAATATTGTTAATGCTCAGCCTATGCTGTATAATTATATATATTATACACTGCATGATTTTTCTCTCGGAAACACAGTGGTATTATGCATCATTTCAAAGCTTATAAGTCAGAAATACACATGCTCTATATTTTCTGAATTCCGTTTAAAATAGTCATGCTGATCACTTTCTAGCTCCATGCATATACCGTACCAGAGGCTTATTCCTTCGCGAGCGCTTTACTTTGTATTTGAATAAGTATGTTATGCTAATCAGCAAGAGAGAGCGCGCGGAGCGGGGAAGAACGGCTATGCTAATGAGCACAGCGGAGCGTGCCGTGATTCGTCAGTTTCCGTTTTCGTAACCTGGGAAAGCTAGGAAAATAACTTATCATGCGATGAGGGACATACTCGATAATGTTCTTTCAAAACCTCCAATATAATTTCACATTATTTCTTTTTCCCAAATCAATCTTTACAGACACTCACAGACTTCCTCATCCTAGGAACTTTGGTATCATTATTATTATTCACTTTATTCATTACTATATCTGAACAATTTTGCCTATAAATGAAATCAACTCCCATAATGAATTTTTAGTTTAAATAACACTCTATCTCAGAATGTTTAAATTATTCGTCGAATGTAATTGTGCTGTCATAGTTTCAAACTGATCGCAAAGTAAAACATGTGGAAAAACATTCTAGAATAAAACTGGATGATGAGAATGGCTGTAAAGAAGCAGACATATGTAAATGTTTGCCTATTTTGTGACATGTCTCTATCGGTAATAATATGATAGAAATTATAAGAAATAATGAAAGGCAATAGAAAAACTCAATCGCCCTCTTGTCCCTTGCCCCACCCCCTCCAAATGAATGTGAGGATTTTTTTTTTTTTACAAGAATTTTTCTCACTAGTTTGGACTTGAAAAAATTGCCCTTGTCCCGTTGATTTTAGCTGAGGACCCTTTTTCCCC
This sequence comes from Mesocentrotus franciscanus, assembly GCA_037976565.1. Classification (NCBI taxonomy): domain Eukaryota; kingdom Metazoa; phylum Echinodermata; class Echinoidea; order Camarodonta; family Strongylocentrotidae; genus Mesocentrotus; species Mesocentrotus franciscanus. The sequence goes on along the minus strand of CP137668.1, from coordinate 35,160,277 downwards.
CTTGTCAACTGTTTCGCCCCCCCTTAAAGAATACCCTGGCTCCGCGTAGGTAAGAGATATTGGTGGGATAAAATAAAACGTAGTGTGCAAATGTGCTTCCCTTTTTTTAATGTCACTGTACATACAAATTTAGAGAAAGAATCTAAAAATGCTCATGATTTTCGCGTGTTGGATATAGATTAAAATAAACTAATGAATAAAAACCGCTTTCTTGTTTTTTTTATCATATACATTACATGGTTTCTCTTTATCGTGTTTATATATGGCAATGGTATTTGCTAACAAATTAAAAATCGTGATAAATGGAATCTATGACCGCAATTATATTCCTATTTTTAAAGATAAAATGAGAAGGAAATCAACATTTTATCGCGTCAAGACTCTCGTTCCTAACTGTCCCTTTCTCCTTTTCTCTCTCTCTCTCTCTCTTCCTCTTTTTTGTGCAATAAGATTTCGTATTATAAATTGAGCAGTGCGACGTTTTTTGTTACCACTTCATGATGGTCGTATAAATTAAGTTTTTAAACGGATGCGTTTTAAAGAATTCTTTCTGATGATATTTAGATGGATTTATATCATGGTTATTGATCATTTTTAATGTATAAATTGGTAAGAGTATGCCATAGACGAGAAACCTCTAAAACGTCTCGTCGCAAAACGCCATACATTGTATCTTCATTTTTTTTCAAGTTGAGTTATTTGCGATTGAAATTACTATAATATAAAGAAAATAACAAGGATTTTTTCGAATTTTTTAATAATAATTTCAAAATATTTCCTTTATTTGCATCATGCAAGTGAAAGGCTTTTTTTTTGTTTTTAACGATGGTGGTGTTACTTCAAAATTTAAACAAAAATGGCGCTTGACTCGTTTTGTGGTGAAACTCTTTATTTCTTCAGTTTTTATTTACAACATTATGTTTCAATGATACTTTTCCGATACACACGCGTTTAGAATTACAAGTCAAGTTGATCAACACCATGAAATAATACCTACTTGAGGGTTAAACATCCTGGTAATTGAGACTCTCAGATAGCTCCTTATTCTCTTGATCTTCGTTTTGCTGGTAGAAGATGGTAGAGGTGTCGTGGTATTCACTCACTTGACTCTCAATCCAAGGGTCAGGGTTCGAATCCCACCCTGGCACTAACGTCTTTTGGCAAGACATTAATCCACTTTCGCTACTCCCCACCCAAGTGTAAATGGGTACCTGATATTTTATGCAAAAGCGCTACATAATTGGCTGCCAGCTAAGACCGCAATTTGAATTCTGAAGAAGAAAAAAAAAAAACATATTTCGTATTAAATTACAAAGAAATTAGAGATTAAAACAATGCGTAGTACGAGAAAAAAAGGAAGAAAGATATACAGTGTGAGTCAAAAAAAGTTTACACCTCGAAAAATCCTAATTATTTTAAAACTCATTATGAACAGTAAATTATTATACATATTATGAAAGAGTGTTTTATCCCAAATCATTTGGTATCATTTTTGTGTGTTACGTGGTCACGCTTGGATGAACAGGAGACATTTTTTAAGAGAGTGCAAAAATCGACTTGCGCCAAAGTTATGCCTATGTGATGTTTTAATAAAACAATTGGGATTTGGGTATTAATTCGGTCTTTGCAGATCCAAATAACATCACTAAGAAAATTAATCATGCCACACATATCAAAACACACACAGAGTCACAATCAGTCACGCACACACACACACATTTTTTTATTTTTTTATTTTTTTATTTCTCCAAATGTGTAATACAAACAAAAACATACAATAATATACATATATATATAATAAATAAACATTTTCCATATTGATATGAGTTGCTTATACATAAACAAATTTAATAACATAATTAAACAAAAAATTATTTGCAGTATATAACTTGGCAACAAAGTAAACTTAAAGTACATAAACATAATTTATAAGTCAATTGCACGTTATTCACCTAAACAACTCTGGAGGTTATTTCACTTGTGCAATGCCTGCCCCACCCTGCCCCACACTGCCCTCCTCCCTCCCACAAACACACACACACCACACGCGCACACACACACCACATACACACACACACACACACACTACTTACTCAGTGGATGTCTGCTAACATTCTCAACTGAAGAAAAATATACTAAATAATTAAGTTAACCAGGCCGCAAAAACAGAGTTACACTTTAACAAGCTCACAGTGGAGAGGAAAAACAAATCTTATTCAACCTAAGCTCCTCCCACTTTAGAAAATGTAATTCCAGCTTTCCCATTCTAATGGCTATTTTCTTTTCCTCATCCCTATAATTAAAAATGCTTTTCTTCAATTTTTCTAAAGTTGGTACTTGCCCCCGATCTTGACATAAATATAACATACTTAACCATGAAAATTATAGTATTACAGATTTTGATTCTATATGAACTGCCTGTCAACCCAACAAATATATCTCGCCATTCTAAATCTTTAATTTCATTTAACTCAGAAAATTGTACTAAAGCCTGCCATATCCTTTGAACGCTCCCGCAGGATAGAAATAAATGTGTATACGTTTCTGTTTCCTGTTTACAAAACGAACATAAATTATCGCCAACAAAACCAAATCTATGCTCATTAGTATATATGGCTCCATGCAATAATCTGAATTGAAATTCTCGTTGTTTTCCAATGAGTATAGTAATTCTTGGTCTAACAAGTATTTCTTTTAATTCTTTCTCTATAAAATCATATTTATTTTGCCCATCCCTTACCTGCAAATCATACGTTTGCTGTAGTACTTTTATAAAATAATCATAAATTGTTCTTGAACCCACATCTAAAAACTGTATTTTTTTACCTGAAATATAAAAATAAGTATTATAGCTTAAAACATCAACCTCGAGGAATTGTATTGACCCTGAATCTTCTTTCCATAACCTGGGTATCGCATCATAAATATCAATAATCATAAGCAAATTATTACCTTTCATACCGAGGTTCACAAAATATTGAACAGACTTAACATGAGCTTTCTCAATCAAGTGATTCACTTGAACTATCCCTTTTTTTCAACAAGTATCTATTAAATATAGTTTTTCCATTTATACATTCCTATTATTAAAAATAATTGGATTCATATAACAGTCCAAATATCTTAAATTATTTGTCTCTTGCCATGCTTGCAACATTTCCATATAGTACGGTGGAATATCTAAAAACGAACTTAATCTTTTTTTATATCATAATCACATAGAAAAATAATTCTACCACCCACAAACTGTAAGCAATAATCAAAAAACAATTTCCATCCCAAATTTTTTTCTCCATATAAAAGACGTTTTATCCACATTATGCGCTGTATTTTAACGGACATTTCAAAATTAATCATTCTTAATCCTCCAAAGTTATAATCCTGATACATTATTGCCCGTTTAATTCGATCATTCCCCCTCCATATAAATTCAAATGAAATTTTGCTATTTCTTTGTATACCCAATGAGGGACAATAACGAGAGATGAGATATAATTTAATTTTGAAAGCGCATAAGTTTTTAACAAATGTATTTTTCCCATAATAGTTAAATCTCTTTGTTTCCACCATACTAATTATTTTTTGATTTTACTTAAAATTTCTCAAATCTTCTTTTAATCTTCGATCTAATGAATAACTAAACCCTAAAATGTTTGATTTTATCCTCACCCATCCACATAAAACGTGTCTTTGTTTTATTCACTTTGAGACCACTAATTTGTTCAAATGATTCAAAAATATATTGCAAGCTTCTAACCGAATCAATATCCTTCAAAAATATTGTCATATCGTCTGCATATAACACTTGCCTAATTTCAAATTTTCCAAATGTAATCCCTTTAATATCGTTGTGACGTTGTCCCTCCTTATTGCATGTGCCAAAACTTCGATGGCAACCAAAAATAAATAGGGCGACAACGGATCCCCTTGCCTTACTCCCCTTTCTATTTCAAAATACCCCGTGGAGTGACCACCGTTCATAACACAACTACTTATCCCCTTATACAATAGCTTTACCCAAGAGCAAAATGAATCCCCAAAACTCAACAATTTCAATATTTGAAATAAATATCTATGAGATACAGAGTCGAAAGCTTTCTCAAAATCAACTGCACATAAAAACCCTTTGCCTTGTTCCCCGTAATGCGTAGAATAAAATAACATATCATCTATCAATCGTACAGCTTCCCCAATATTTCAATCTTTTATATATCCAACTTGATCATGATGAATTATTTCATTTAAAACCTCTTTCATCCTCTTTGCTAGAACCTTAGATACAATTCTATAATCTACATTCAAAAGCGTAATGGGTCAATAATTTTTTATATGGATAGTATATTTCGCTTCTTTCTCAACTAAGGTAATAACTAATTGTTTTGAGATGCTGTTAATTCACCCCTTTCATATGTTTCATTCAATACTTCTACTAACAAATCACCCAATGCTGGCCAAAAAGTGCAATAAAACTCAACTGTAAACCCATCATTTCCCGGGGTTTTATTCAATTTCATTTCTTTTAAGAAACATTCATCTTTAGTTAATTTACCCTCACATATTTCCCTATTTTGTTCATTTAACTTTAAAATATCATCAAAAAGAAAGGATCGTTTTGATTTGTATCAGTCCTTAAAGAATATAAATGTTTATGAAATAGTTTAATTTTCTTTAAAATTTTCTCCTTATCTCTAGTAGTTTCCCCATTTTCTCTATACACCTCCCTAATTACGCTTTTTCTTTTATTCGATTTTTAACAACTGTTCAAAATATTGCGTATTATTTTCTCCATCTTCAAACCAAGCTGCTCTTGATCTTATTTTAATGACCTGTCGAGAAAAATCATACAATTTATTTAATTTATCCCTTTTCTCCTCAATACAATCAACAATATATTTAGTGGGTCCCACTACTAATTTGCTTTCTAAATCCTTAATTTGTTTCTCTAACATTTCTATTTCAACCCTCCTTACTTTTGCCTTTTCCCCGCGAGTATGTTATAATAAATTTTCTCATTTTCATCTTTAAAAAACCCAAAATACCAGTTTATTCAAAATCTGTAATGACCATTCATTTGCTAATTCATGTATTTCCATATTCATCCCTTCAACAAAATTTGTATCCATACATAAACTACTATTCAATTTCCAATATGATTTCCCAAAACAAACTTATCAACCAAATGATTAAATTCTAGCCTAACGCCAGAATGATCTGGCGTAATTGATGTCAAAATCTCACACGTACCCACCAATTTTTCAACACTACGAGGTATGAACCAATAATCTAATCGACTTTGCACCACCGGCCACTTTTGTCGAAAAGTAAATTGCTTTACATTCGGATTTCTTTATCTCCATATATCCTCTAAATCGTATTTATTTAAAGATTCCTTAATCAAATCAATAATCCGAGATTTCACAGGTGTTTTTGACCCCACATAATCTAACTTTCCATCCAATATGCTATTAAAATCACCTCCTAATAAAACTAAATAGTCCCAATCCAACTGATCAAAAATACTTTCATCTAACTTCTTCAAAAATTCAATTTGTAAATTTTATTTATCCCTTGTTGTAAAATAAACATTAACCAATAGCATTTTACCCTTTGTATTTCACCTTTAAAAATAATGCATCTCCTCTTCATCTACTTTAATATTTTTTCCCAAAATTTAAATGATTAGAAAATAAAATAAGAACCCCACTACTATGGTTTGACCCATGACTAAAAAACATTGGCCCTCCCCAATCTTGTTTCCACCGCTCTTCTACCTCTACTGTACTATATGTTTCTTGTTAGAAAATTATACTATTCTTTTTACTTTTGCACCATTGAAAAATATTCACTCTTTTTAACCTATCTCTTATTCCTCTAACATTTAATGTCATAAAAGATAATTTCACTGCCATTTTATTTCATATATAATTGTATCCATTACCTTACATCCATAAACTAAAGAAATGACCACATAATCTATTTCCCCAGTGAGCAAATGTATAGAAAAAACTATCCGCGGCCAAACACACATTTACATGCATACTAATCCTCAAATTAAATAAAAAATGTAAGCAGACTCCACCCCATACCAAACAACACATGCAAACCACTCCCCACCCGCCAACTTCCACCGTCGAGAACTTGTAAAAGAACATACTGTAATCCGGCTTCTCCGCTCCCGCTGAAACAAACAAACCATTTAAATATATATATATATATATATATATATATATTATCAAGGCTGAGCGCATACCCTTAGTTCCCCCCCCCCCTTTTCCCAGTTAAATCTACATGACCGAGACAAATACATCCAGCATAGCACCAACTACTATGTCAATATTAACCCAATTGAAATAGAGCAAGCACATGATCTCTATAACCTTTTTAGTAGACCTGTTCACAAGATATCTATACAATAGAGCATCGTGCCAAAATAATCAAACGCCTTTGTACATTGCCTGTACTGTAACCCAAAGCCAATCAGAGGCTTGCTCCACATAGTAACAAGCAAGCAAGTAAGGCAGATCCTAAACAAACAACAAACCAAAAACACAAATAATCCCAATTGTTTCTTAATGACCACCCGAGATATTTAAAAAAATAATTAAAAAAATAATTCCATCCAGGTACTCAAAGTCAGTAATTTCATAAGTGCGTTCCTAAATTTAATGGTTGCTATACCCTAGCATAACATAAACAAAATAGTGCGGTATGGTATGTAATCCCGTAGGATTTGTTTGCCAAAATTGATTTTTCTGCTGTTTAGGCTTCAAAAGGGTCCCAATTGGCCAAAAATGATGGGGTTCGAATTTTCAGACCCCTCCTTCACTTCCTGGGGGTCCATTTTGAGCGCCAAAATGGCTTATATAAAGCGCAATAGGGAGATTTGGTGTCTTCCACCCTAATTCATATATTTTTTTGCCAATTACACTGTGAAGTTGTTTGAGGTACCGTATATAAGGATTCATTTTCAATGATATTGCGTCATAAAACGTGAAAAACGGGGAAATATTACATTGTGCCCTTCTTTTTTCTTTTGGGCTAGAATTTTGAAATAATAAGTGGAAATGGCATCATTGTGTGTTATTATACAGTGGAATAATTGCGAAATATATCACATGTCATTGACACTGTTATTTTTAGGCTGTTAATATAAAAATCAACCCTATTTTAGTATTTTATGAATAACTTACTTAAACACCAGATAGTGCCAAACACCTTCAGATGATAATATAACAAAATTCTCAAATATCAACTTCTAGGCACTGTAATTGCATCAGTCAATCAGAAAGTTGACAAATTATATATGTCATATTTTTTTCAAATGCAAAATAATACGAAAAATGTGCATTTTGTTTTTCCTCCCCAGTCAGCACCAGAAAAATTATGAAGTCCAAGGAGGCCTTGACATTTTGATGTCCAATGACTTGAACCCGCTCCAGCACATCTATTTCTCGTTTCTTTGTACCCTTGCCTGTAGAAAATTGTAGAGAAGTGGGCACTGCATTGTTTCCACAAGATGCTAGATGAATTAAGAGAAGGAGGACATCAGTGTCAGGGGACCAGACAGTAATTTCTCGCAAGGCACCACTAGCAGTAGAGGCAAGGACTTGATTAGGAATCAGGGTATCAGCCTCTTGATGTGTGTGCGCCTCCTCAAAATCATGTCCCTTGATGAAGGTATCATACACAACCACTAGCTTGAAAGGGCTGTCCGTGTTCTGTGAAAAGTTATCAAGCAGCCCCTGACCTAACAGGCACGTCAGCTTTTTCTTTGTTGACGATGAAGATAGAAGCTCCTTGATGGACATTATGAGCTTCATTTCTGGGTGTATCTCGTATTCTACTGATGTAGTTGCCCTCTTTTGTCGAGTCTTGTTCTTCCATATATCGATCAAACACAACTCGACCTTCATCATAGCTAGCCATCATCCCTTCGATGCGCCTGTTGAATGCATTCTGCAGGTCTGACATCTTTTGCATGGCAGGTGTCTTTTTCATGCCTTGTAGTACACCCATGACGTCAATTATCAGCACCTTGACAGGAAGATCATGCAAGAGGTTAGGTTGTTGGGCTGTTCCAGAAGGAACCTGCGTTATCTCATGTTATATGGTAACCGGAACCTGTTCCTGCATCATTTCAACCTGTGGGGAAGTTAAATGATTATCCTCCACGACGTCAGGCTATTTTACAGCATCGGTATGTTCTGCCTTTGCATCTTCAACTGCATGCATCAGACTTGCTTTGTCTGTTGGGATGTACAAAGAACCATCGACAGCACAGAGTGACAGAGTGAACGGGGAACCACTGACATTTCATATTCACCTATTGTTTCCGCAAGTTTAGGATCTAAGCTTGGGCGGCTGCCTTGAATGATAAGTAATCTTCCCAGCAATTCACGTTCCTCCCGCAACTTTATGACCTTGTCTCCAACACGCACTTTCCTTTTCTCAATCCAGTTCGAAAAGGATTTCAGCTTCAGTTTCTTCATTTTGTTCCACACCGAGAGGGTTGATGATGAAAGCAAACGATCAGATACAAACTCCTCAAAGCGCTTCTGGCCCTTTTATGCAAAGTGGAGAATGTCACTTTTCGCCTCATTTGACACAAGTGCCGATGAAACCAGACTCTTCAATTGTGTCTTCTCCTTGAAAGGATTGTCTCCGCAGTGCAGCTCGATTAGGTGGCGTAGTTTCAGAGCATTCTTCTTTGACCTCACTGCAATGTCTCCTGAGAGCTGATGATGCTCCTTCCTCAATGAAGCTCCAGTAGCTTTGGGGAAGTCATTGAGGTAATGATTTACCAGAGCAGCAAGGTAAGGTGTGGTAGTGACTAGTCGGTCCAGAGCGGCTTCATTTCTTGTGAGTCCAACCATCCCACCATTCCCTTTAGTTTCTTGATTTCTTGCTCTAGAGCCTGATCAGTGAAGAGAAGAGAAAAGGGTATCTCTGACTTTGCCACCACAAAGTCTCCAGACTTGAGGGCATTCCATGTTTCTGGATCATCCTCTTCTAGGGCATTCATTTGAGCGAGATGGACTGGCATCAGGCTAGCATAGTTCAGGAGATCACGAGCAAAAAAGTACTTGGTGAGGTCTTCTAGTGATGACAAGTAGCCCTCCCAGTCCCCTGATCGACGAGTACCAGGATTGGATTTCTTCATAGATCTCCACCATCTCTGGGTCACGTCCATGAAGTTTTTCTTTGAGAGTATTGCACTGGATGCGAATTGGACCCTTGGAGAGATCCGATAGTATGGCATCAAAACGCAACATCATGATTGCAAGGCTTGCAGTAATGTGGAATTCAAGGCCACGCTTATAAGCTTTACCGCCAAAGATCCTGCGAAGAGATGCTGAGGTGTACGCACCACATTCGATAGCACACGTGTCAAGACCGCTACCATCGATGGTTTTGCCAAGAGCATGTAAGGCAGCGAAAGCAATGTGGAGAGCTCCAGCTCTTAAGATCCAGTTGGTGTTTCCCACCGACTGCTGAATCTTCAACGCTCGGGAGTAAAGATCGAGATCTAGCGTTATCAATGTCTTTCTGTGAGGGCTAACGACAGTCGCAGATATTCCCTGGGATAATCGAAGAACAGTATAGAGGGTCCCATAATCACTTGGCGATGTCTTGAATAATGGGGCAATCCCCGCTGTGTTTGTAAGCGTGCTAGCGGAAGATGATTGAGACAACAATAAGGACCTAGTTGCAGGGGGTGGGGTAGGGGTGGGGATGGGTTGTTTGGAGGGTTTATCCAACTGAAAGTCTTCAAACTACCTTTCTCGCTGTTGAGGGATAATCACAGTTCTAGAAAACAACTCAAGTTTTGTGAAACCAGTCATTAGATGAATGACACACCCAATTTTAGGGGGTCCCATGATAGGAAACTACCTCCCCCAAACGGATGATAATTTCGCTAACTATTTAAATAATGCGTCGTATCCCAGGCCCGTCAGAAGCTCACCCCACATAGCAACAAGCGAGACAAATCCTGAAAATAAGCACAATTGTATCTTAATCACCACACCCATAAATGTTTCCCATTCAAACCACGATAACTTATTTAAAATCTTGCAGAGACTCGCCTAGAATTCCTCCTTTCTTCTATTGTTACAATATTCAAGTGCCCCAATCTATCGAGGACGCGCATACTTTGACTAAAAACCTTGCGAACCGGTCTATTCATGTTAACCTGAATAACTAAAAATGTCAATGCCCTTTTCATATCCTCAATCATGTGAGAGATTTAAGTTACATTCCTCTTTTGGTGATTTATTAATGTCAACAATTAAAGAGTTAAGACGTGGGATATTTAGTCCCTATAGCTATTTTACACATCACTTTCTTCACAAAATTTTTGGGATTTCCTCTTTTTAAAATATATCAATAGCAATTTTTTTCTTTTTTTCTTTTTAGAATACTACACCAATCTCGTCCATTCACCTTCAAACGATTTGAACAGGAATGTTGCTTTTTCTTCCCCTAGAATGTTACAGTAGTTTGATACACACATGAATAATTACACTGGCCATCCTAACGATGTGACCATTCTTTATTATACCAATTTCTCTATTCACGTGAACCGGCCTATAGTTAATTAGATATTTGTCCATTTTATGGATCAAAACGTATAGAACCTCAAATTTCTGTTCCTTTCCAATAAATAAAATGTAATGCCCTTACTTTTATTTTCGCACTTGCCCCATTTTTGTTTTCCTCTATCAGATGATCCTTTACACATATATATACAGTCTCCCTTGCCCTTGCTAAAATAACATAAAGAATTATCATTTTAACTACCCCCTCTTAATAATAGCTCATCACTATAAGTATAATTCAACCATTCTCTTCTACATCGTAAGTGCTAAAACATTCATTTTAATAAACTCCGTAAGACGAGAAAAAATAAATAAAAACAGTTTCTTTATAATTCATATCATGCATTCCACAAATGATACACTTGTCACACTTGTCTCGTCAGTTTTCAGCTTTCCCAAGTTATTATAAAGCCGTCACTCAATGTTTCATTGTTTTCTTCATCTCTGTTCATAAGTTGAATTAATGTTCGACTACTATATAAGTGGAAATTGTAGGTCACTAGGCTTACCCATCCTGGAAGAGCAGTTTCATAACTGAAGTGGCTACCCTGGGTAAATAAAACGTTATTATTATTATTATTATTTATTAAATACAAAAAGTCATGTAGAAAGAGAGAGAGAGATGAATAGGGGGAGGGAGAGAGAGACAGTGAGATGGATGGGGAGATAGAGAAAGGAGGGGGAGCAGAGATTGAGAGAGAGAAGAAAGAGATTGATGTGACCAATATATTCCACACTAAAAAACGACATGCACATGAGTTGTGGTACGAATAAGAATGTGAATATTCAAATTATTTTTCAAATTGGAGGTATAGGCCTACTTATTTTTTTTTTTTCAAATCGCAAACGTATCATCTTCGTTTGTGTTTATATAATCATAATTATTAGGACCGTAATATTATAAAGTGCAATATTGTTAATGTCAGCCCATGCTGTATATATATATATATATATATACATATTATATAAACTGGAATAAAAGGAATTTACCACTAAATTTCAACTTATTTCTTTATCGTCCAATATTTATGTAGTTTTTATGTAGGCCTATTATGATTAGTGTCAACCATTTTCACTCCTTTTATTTTATACAAAGTCATGTATATGAAATCTAACTTATGGTTGCAATAAATAAATAATCAATATTTTTCATTGGTAGCAAAGCAGCCGAAATTTTGGTACAGATAAAAGAATTCATTGAAAGGATCTAGTACGGCAATGGTGCTGTATATTATGTATGTGGGTTTGGGATTTCCTGCTTGAGAATATGTCATTGCAAAATATATCGTAGAAAACGTATACCAATATAAGTATAAAACAGATGTTCAGGTAAGGCATGTTATCTTGAAATCGTTCAAAGAAAATTAAAAAAATATATATTTAAATACTCGAAAGTAAGGTGTTTCTAGTGCAGAAACACGCACGGTCCGTATCCATTTTCGTGGAACTATTAGAAAAAATTGATTGCCGTTTTCTTTGTTATTTGAAATTCTTGTACACTGTATAAGGTTGTTTCTATACATTGCTCAGTGGCATGATTTTTCTTTCGGAAACACAGTGGTATTATGCATGATTTCAAAGCTTATAAGTTAGACATAAACATTCTCTATATTTTCTGAATTCCGTCTCAAATAGTCACGCTGATTACTTCTTAGCTCCATGCATATACCGTACCAGAGGCTTATTCCTTCATGACGCTTTCATCCAATCAGAATGCCGCCTAGAGTGTTTATTTCGTCTTCAAAAGAGGCGGAGCCCTAATCCCAGTCTCGTAATGATCTCCGCGCGTGCAGCTTTCCGTCTATAGTAATATATATTGAAACATCTTTGGGTGGAACACTCCACACTGTGAAAACCGTTTGCATGGTTAGTGAATCACTAATATTAAGTAATTATATAAGTACGGGTGCTTAATATTGTGAGTTGATCTATACACCGCTACGTTTATTCGTTCAGCTCTCTGCCTTCGCCTAGCCACTTGGATCCCAGTTCACACAAAACCAACAGATACAGAGCTTTAGAGATGGATCGTCGACAGAAAACCGTGCTGTTCTTTCTGGTTTCAGCCTTCATTATGTTCATGTGCCCCGGCGAGACGCATGCAAGCTGCTGTTGCCCCTCCTTCTGGACTGCCTACAACGGTCACTGTTACAGGTTGGTTGAGTCAGGGGGCAGATTCGGGATTTAGCAAAGGGGTGGGGTATAATATCATTAATATTGGATATTCTTAAAGCGCATATCCACCACTCAAGATGCTGAAGGCGCTCTCTTATTACCCCAGCATTAAGTTATATGCTACTGATTTCGGTGCTCACTGCATTCAATGAAATTCTTTCTGCCACTATACCCATGTAACACCTGGGTGGAGAGTTCGCAAATGTAGATTAATGTATTGCAAAAGGACACGAGTACAGCAACGGGGTTCGAACCCACGAACTTCGCATCCGGGCCAGTCAAGTGTTCAAAACTAGTGGACTACGACCATGGGTGTCGATCACGGGGATGGGGATATATCCCCCAATATTTCAGGTGGGGATGGCCTGTACAATCATCCCCCAATAATTCACCATAAAAAAAATTTAAAAAAATGAAGAGAAAAATTAATGAGAGCCCGATGAGAGTATAGTTAATGGTTATTACTCGGAAGATGACCATCAATATACACATTTTGCTATCTCATTTTCATAATACATACATATATAAATAGAAAACGAAGTAAATGAGACAACCGTATATGAGACAAGAATAAATTGAATTCTCGCTCATACGGCTTCATCAGGAATTGATGAATTTATTCAATTTATTCAATCAACAGCATCATAGAAATGCAGTGCGCCAAATGCAAAGCCGCAGCGTTAAAAAGCAACGAGCTAAATGTTAAGTGCGAAGCGCAATTTTGTTAAGTGCAAAAAAGGAGTAGAGAGTGGGAGAGAGAGATAATGAGAGACAGAGAGGATAATAACCCAGGTAGCAAGCCCATGTGGGACCCACATGGGTCCCATATTCTCTGAAACATGGGGCCCATATGGAAAACCATCTGGGGCCCTAAGGCATCTGCACCCAAGAAGCATATAGTCTGGGACCCATATGGGTAAACCCATATTAGACAGATGGGACCCAGATGGGACCCATACTAAACTGGGCCCAAATGGATATGCCCAGCTTAATCCCATCTGGTACCCAGATATATCCCATGTGGGTTAACCCAGATTTTCCCCATGTGTTACCCATATGGGCATATTCATATTCTACCCATATGTGTACGCCCAGCTCATTCCCATCTGGGACCCATAAGGGCTGGCCCAGATAGATCCCATATGGGTTACTAAATATTGGCCCCATATGGGATACATATATGGGTTCCATTTAATAGCCCAGATGGCACAAGTGACCCAGATCATCCCCATATGGGCCCCATATGGGCTTGCTACCTGGAAAAAGGGAAAAGGGGAAGAAACGGGCAGAAGAAAAAGGAAGGGGAAGAGAAAAGGAAGAAAGACAAGAGAAAGAGGGAAATATATATTCCAGCATTTCCTTCAGGGAACTGATGTGAATGGGCGATGAAAAAGAGGTTGACTTTAAAGTAACCTACAATGAAATATTGCTCATGTTTATTTCTTACAATGTCAAAATTACTTTACGGGATCCCCTCCCTAAAAAGCTTAGGCATGGGTGATGGTAGGTATGAGGTTAATGCATGATCAGGAATTAGTTGAGTGGATGGAAAAGAAGTGAGAAATAAGCTGAAAGAAACATGGAAAATTGCCATGGAATGATGGAAGGCAATGTGAGACAGGCCCAACATGTTCTAAAACAAGTAATAATACAACAGAATACTCCAGTTCGATATTTTGGAGAAAGATTATTATGTCACAACTTATTTTTGTTTTATTGAAAAGCTGATGTAGGCCTATGTATTGTATTCAAACGTAACAGGCATAAGAGAGTTAAGGTGTTTTTGAAGGTTAAAATGTTTTTAAGTTTGAAGTTTTGTTTATAACACCCTTCCAATAATAATGCACCTTCTAAGACTGGTTATAGTTTTTGAGAAAAAAATAGTGCTCTGGTCAGGGCCTTAGGAGAATATTATGCTCATATTTTAGAGCGTATCTGGTATGATAAGTATATCTGGGTGAAGAAGGAGATAATGGAAGTTTGTTGTTTGGTAGTTGGAACGTAAGTAACAGACAGTTTGTATGAGATCAAGAGTGGAAATTTTCTGTGGCATTTTGAGAACCAAATTTTGCATCAGTGATATTCTGTTTCATTGAATTGAGTTTCCCGCAGAGAGGATTCAGTTGGTTTATTTAAAGAAGGAAGAGAGTCAAATGAAGAACCAAAAGCAATATGTTTTTCATTTACTAATGAGAACTATGTTTTTTTAGATCTCCTTACACAGAATATTGGAATGGGTTTTCACGATGAATGTTGTTTGGAGACATCAATATTCATAAAATGTATGTTTCTATCACCAGGAAATAAAGAATTTTCTGTCTACATGAACCTTTCCTGGTTGCTTATTAATGCATTTGCCCACTGGTAACATAATACTTTCACAAGTTGATATCCCTCACCATTGGATTTTTGTTGGTAATGTCTAAATTTCGTTTAAAAATAGATGATATCAGTCTGGTAGGCCTACACTGCAGGCAAGAGTCAGGACTAACATTTAGCATGTTATTAATTTTATTACCACTCTTATATTCTCTGAAATGTTATCTTTATTGAGGGTGACTTGAAAAAGTTAATAACTTGGAAGGAAGGGGTGCAACCTGCCATACGCTTATACCTCTTGGTTGCTTTGATCCATTGCCGAAAATATTTGGGCACCTATCATCCCCCCCAACCACGGATACAAATCGACACCCCTGACTACGACACTTTTACAGTGCCGAAAATCAACACTATTATGGGGACAATTTTCTGTAGGCTATTTTTGAGGTATATACGTGTATGCCAATACTAATAGGGTACTATTAAGAGGGGCCACGGGCCAGGTTTGCCCCACCTCAATTTGCAACTTTGTCGAGAAGTCGTCGGCAGAGGTCCTTAACATCCAGCGATCTGGTCTTGACTAATACTCCAGTCACAACAACGACAATTACATTAACCCGAATGGCTAAGAATCGGTTGGTTTGTAGTCGTGGAATCGGTTCGGCGCGGTGACTGAGGTAATAGTTACACTAAACATCCATCAACTGTTTTGTTTTTTCTTTCTGTTAATGTAAATTTAGGGTGAGAGGATCGGGGTAAGGAATGCTGTAGTCATTAAAGCCTGTTGACTTAGCGAAAATATGTATAATCATTCAGTTCTTTAGAATTTGATTGATTGATCGATTGATATATTCATATGTTTAATGATCTATTTATCTATATTTCTGTTTATTTATTTATTTATTTTTAAATCATTTTTTTATTGGGGGGATGTTGTCAGGGATTTGGGGGGGGCAGTCTTAAAAGAGTCACGATAAATTCAAATCAATCGCAACTTGATATCAATCGCAACTCTGCATGTAAAAGAGATTGGACTTTTAAAAGCTGCGATTGATTGGAGGACTTGCGATCAAAACGGATCAATCGCAACTCTTTATAGCATGATGGCTCAGTGGTATAGCAGTGGTCTCGTAACCGGGAGGTCCCAGGTTCGAGGCCAAGTCGATGCGCTAGTGCCCTTTTAGTAAGGCATTAATCCTCATTACCAAGTCCCTAAGAGAGGACTTAAAGTCGTCGGTCCCGTGGTTGCTTACTTAATTACAAGCATACACATGCATGCAAATAAAGCGATGATTACATGTAAATGCGTCTGCTCTACTACGGATTTCGTAGAAAATCCTTGCGTCAGACGCACGGGTTTGCATGTTTGTTTTGTTTAAAGCACGCAGAACACGCAAGCGCCTGCAGGATATTTTCGACATGTCCAATGATTTTTTTTTGTATGAAGGCACGTGACAAGTGCAGCCGCTGTAAACTAGCAAGAGCTTCTTGCGAGCATCGATCGCACGGGCTACTTTTGCTGGTCTGTATAGGCTACGGAGCCGCGTAGTATACACAGACATAACCGTGAAACATCGCACGGCAGTTTTTGCAAGGCACCTGCATGGGGGTTGTGAGTTCACCTCCGCTGAGCATTCCTGCAGGTTAGGGGGAGGATGTTTGTGAGGAGGGTGTATATAAGGCCAGGCGCGGATCTAGGGGGAGGCCGAGCGGGCCTTGCCCCTGCAAAAAAAAAGAGAGAGAGAGAGAGAGAGAGAGAAGGAAACGAAGGGAAAGGGAAAGGGAAAGAGGAGAGAAAGGGAAAGAAAGAAGAGGAAGGAGAAAAGAAAGGGGGAAGAAGGAGATCGGGGGAAAGGGCCTTGCCACCCAGGCTGTTGCCTCCCCCATCAAAAAATAAGAGAGAAGGAAGGCAAGGGGAAAAAAAGGAAAAGAGGAGATAAAGGGAAGGAAAAAAATAGGAAGAAGAAAACAAAAGAAGGGGGATATCAGTTGCAATTTTCCCGCCAACAAGTTGTGGATCGGGGGCAAAGGCTCTTGCCTCCCCTGGAAATATTGTGAGAGGATGGGAAAGCGTGTGTGTTTTTATTATAGGGGTGAGAAGACATGAGCCCCTGAACACTGGCGTACTGATGGGGGGTAGTTGCCCCCAAATAAAATTCAAACGTGGTTTATTTCTAAATCGATACAAGTGATTTACAAATGTTGCCCTCTTTAGCCTGTTTCTATGTTATAGCCGATTTTCCTTGCCACATTGCCCCGAAAAATATGTTTATTTTGGTCCGCGGTGTCAGAACAAGTGTCACGCGCCCCCACGCGCAGTAATTTATGACCGCGAATCCTTCATGATTCAGCCGCGGACCAAAATAAACACATTTTTCGGGGCAATGTTGCAAGTAAAATCGGGTCTAACATATATTAATAAACCGCAAAAGGCCGCAGCCAAATCTGGTATCAACTTAAAGCTTAGACATCAGAGAAGATGTTGGTAATAAGATTAAAGCGGAAATCCCTGGAAATCCAAACATTTCCTCTGGATTTATAAAAAACATGGATAATTAGTCCATTTTTCAGTGAATTACCCTATAATATATTATGAAGATTGTGTTTCTATCCATTTCTAACCCATTCATGCAGTGAAATGAACTATCAGGACTATGTGAGAGCAATTTCATATCAATAGCTTAAAAACACCATGTTAAATTGAAAGATTTATAAAAATAAGTCACTTTTGCACTAAAACTGTGAATATGTAAGATTTTGCTGTTTGAAGGAGTAAATTTATACCCTTATTGTGCATACCGGAATTAAATATTTTACTGAGGTATTCTTCAATGTATAATCTTACAACTGGGCAAGAAAAAAAGAAGAAAAAAAATAAATCACAAAAAATGAGTTTTGGCGCACTTTTGTTCCTCCCTGGCCCACTGTCCGGCGGGGCTAGAGCCCCCCTCACTTTTTTGAAAACGTATTTTAAAGAGAAAAAGAAAGAATGAGTGACCTGCCAGTGTCACAATGACGTATCAAAATATACTCATCTGACCGTAATTAAACGCTTAAAACCCCTGAGCTTCTGGGGGCTCTGCCCCTTGGACCCCACCAAGGGCCCTAAGGAAGGCCTCTGGATGCTCATCTGCGAAATTAAATACCTAAAACCCCTGAGCTTCCGGGGGGGTTGGCCCCATGGATCCCACCAAAGGCCCTAAGGCGGGCCCCTGGATGCTCATCTGACCTTATTTAAATGCCTAAAAACCCCGAGCTCCATAGGGTTCAGCCCCCTGGACCCCCGCCAATTAGTAACCTGCCAGTGTCACAAATAAGGTATCAAAATATGCTCATCTGACCGTAATTAAATGCCTAAAACTCCTAGGCTTCCGGGGGCTCAGCCCTCTGGACCCCACTAAGGGCCCTAAACGGGCTCCTGAATGCTCATCTTACCATAATTAAATGCCTAAATCCCTGAGCTTCACGGGGCTCAGCCCCCTGGACCCCCGCCAATTAGTGTCCTGCCAGTGTCACATATAAGGTATCAAAGTATGCTCATCTGAACGTAATTAAATGCTTGAAACCCCTGAGCTCTATAGGCCTCAGCCCCCTGGACCCCCCGCCAATTAGTGACCTGCCAGAGCTTCCGGGGGCTCCGCCCCCTGGACTCCACTAGGGGCCCTGGCCCCTGAATGCTCATATGACCGTAATTGAATGCCTAAAACCCCTGAAATTACGGGGGATCCGCCCCTTGACCTTCGCCGGGGCAAAGCCCCCCGGACCCCACGCCCCCAAATGTTTTTGCTCATTACGCCACTGCCCCTGAAAGGTGCGCCCCCTGGAATTTTGCCCCCACCCCCAATCTCAAACTGCTTTCGGCGCGCCTGAAAGAGAAATAGAAAGAAAGAGAGAATAGTGACCTGTCAGTGTCACAAAATAATGAGGTATCAAAATATGCTCGTCCGACCGTGATTAAATGCCTAAAACCCCTGAGTTTCCGGGGGCTCTGCCCCCTGGACCCACCCAAGGGCCATAAGACGGGGCCCTGGATACTCCCTTGACCTTAATTTAATGCCATAAAACCTTGAGCTTACGGGGGCTACGCCCCCTGGACCCCACGCCAATTAGTGACCTGCCAGTGTCACAAATAAGGTATCAAAAAATGCTCATCTGATCGTAATTAAATTGCCTTAAAACCCCTGAGCTTCCGGGGGCTCTACCCCCTGGACCCCACCTAGGGCCCTAAGGTGGGCCCTTAGATGGTCATTTGACGGTAATTTAATGCCTAAAACCCTGAGCTTAACGGGGCTCATCCCCCTGGACCCCCGCCAATTAGTGTCCTGCCAGTGTCACATATAAGGTATCAAAATATGCTCATCTGACCGTAATTAAATGCCTAAAACCCCGAGGCTTCCGGGGGCTCTGCCCCCTTGACCCCACTAAGGGCCCTAAACGGGCTCCTGCATGCTCATTTTACCATAATTAAATGCCTAAATCCCTGAGCTTTACGGGGCTCAGCCCCTGGACCCCGCCAATTAGTGTCCTGCCAGTGTCACATATAAGGTATCAAAGTATGCTCATCTAAACGTAATTAAATGCTTGAAACCCTGAGCTCCATAGGGCTCAGCCCCTGACCCCGCCAATCAGTGACCTGCCAGTGTCACATATAAGGTATCAAAGTATGCTCATCTGAACGTAATTAAATGCTTGAAACCCCTGAGCTCCATAGGGCTCAGCCCCTGAACCCCCTCCCCGCCAATCAATGACCTGCCAGTGTCACATATAAGGTATCAAAGTATGCTCATCTGAACGTAATTAAATGCTTAAAACCCCTGAGCTTCCGGGGGCTCCGCCCCCTGGACTCCACTAGGGGCCCTTAACGGGCCCCTGTAGGCTCATATGACCGTAATTGAATGCCTAAAACCCCTGAGCTTTCGGGGGATCCGCCCCTTGACCTTCGCCGGGCCAACCCCTCCCCACCCCGGACCCCACGCCCCCAAATGTTTTTGCTCATTACGCCACTGCCCTTGAAAGGTGAGCCCCCTGGAATGTTTGCCCCCCCCTCCCCCACCTCTAATCTCAAACTGCTTCCGGCGCACCTGAAAGAGAAATAGAAAGAAAGAGAGAAAGAAAGAGAGAATAGTAACCTGTCAGTGTCACAAAATATTAAAATGAGGTATCAAAATATGCTCGTCCGATCGTGATTAAATGCCTAAAACCCCTGAGTTTCCGGGGGCTCTGCCCCCTGGACCTAACCTAGGGCCATAAGACGGGGCCCTGGATACTCCCTTGACCGTAACTTAATGCCATAAAACCTTGAGCTTTCGGGGGCTACGCCCCCTGGACCCCACGCCAATTAGTGACCTGCCAGTGTCACAAATAAGGTGTCAAAAAAATGCTCATCTGATCGTAATTAAATTGCCTTAAAACCCCTGAGCTTCCGGGGGCTCTACCCCCTGGACCCCACCTAGGGCCCTAAGGTGGGCCCCTAGATGGTCATTTGACGGTAATTTAATGCCTAAAACCCTGAGCTTCGGGGCTCTGCCCCTGAACCCAACCATTGGCCCTAAGGCGGGCCCCTAGATGCTCATCTTACCATAATTAAATGCCTAAATCCCTGACCTTCACGGGGCTCAGCCCCCTGGACCCCCGCTAATCAGTGACCTGCAAGTGTCACATATAAGGTATCAAAGTATGCTCATCTGAACGTAATTACATGCTTAAAACCCTGAGCTTCCGGCTCCGCCCCTGGACTCCACTAGGGCGCTTAACGGGCCCTGAATGCTCATATGACCGTAATTGAATGCCTAAAACCCCTGCACTGAAAACGAAAGTTGGTCAAATGACAAAAAAAAATTAGTCATTCACTATGTCTTATTTGACTAAGAAATAATAAGTCATTGGTGCCTAAATTGACTAATATTTTGACTAATATATTGACTAATCAAATTATGTCTTATTTGACTAATCCGAGAAATAATTAGTATTGCATGAAATAGAATTAGTCCGTAATTAGTCCTACACTAAAATAAGTTAGTCTTATATTAGCCTTTCTACTAATTATTCCCTAGTTAAAGATGACACGATTAGTCTTTCGCTAAAAATGGCTGAATGAAACACTTTGGGATAACATACATAAAATTCAAATAAACTTCTTTTAATGAGAACTCTGCAATACAACAATAAAATGTACAGCAATTAAATCACCCATTTACATTATTTCAAGTAACAACAATTATAATAGCACTCCAATGTAGGGCCATATCCCAGGTTTTATTAAACAAAACCTTTCCTTCTTCATACACTTACTCGGCAAAGGTAAAAGCAAAAATGTGACATATTTTGTTCATTAGCGGCCTGAAATGTTACAGTGACTATCATCAATATTACAGTTTTTAATCAAAAATTAAATTATCCTTATACTCTATATTACAGAAGTCACGGCTGGGTGCTTGATCCTACTGGATTTTGAGCTATATTTCATGCTAGGCGGAAAGTAAGTTTCGATTCCGCTATGTACATATGTATGTGTTACAAACGCAGCTATCTGACACTACAAGTATATTTGAAATTTCTGTCTCTGACAGGTTTCCCTTGGCTTAATTGTAATAATCCAATTATCAACATCAAAAACACTGTAATTATTAATATAATCCTTACATTAAAAATTGCAATCATTCTTACACTTAACATTTCACAATAAATTCTTGAAAATTTTGAATAAGCAATTATACAACTTGCACAACAAACACAGCTTATCTGACAAGTTATTTGCAATTTTTGTCCTACGCAGGTTTCCTGTAACAATTGTAATAATCATTACAACTAGAAACCCTGTAATATAATAATCCTTACATAAAAAATTGCAATCATTCTTACACTAACACTAACATTTCACAATAAACTCTTTAAAACTTGAATAAGCAATTAACAGCAGCTTCCACAGAGAATTTAGTTCCGATTCTTATGAAGATGGGATACATATAACAACATGCCACCAACATGGGTCCCATTTTTTGGTATATCTATATGACCCAAGCATGGTACTACAAAAAAAAAAAAAATGGTATTTGCATTTTTGTTTTGTCTTTCCCCATATTTGTCTAATTGATGACAATTCTATCATCTGCAATTTATCATTAAAAATATCTGAGAATACCTAGGAAAATGTTATTACCTCTACTCAAAGTTTGATCAAAACATGGGCAGTGATAGTATATAGATAGGTCACTTTCTTCAGTTGCTGCCCCTTTATCCTTTGCAGGGCAAGTCCTTACCCTTACCCAAATCAAAATTATTTACAAATTCATGAGACCCAGTTCACCAACTCGCTCACTCATTGTAACTTTACACATACAGGGTTCCCTTAATCCCTTAAAATTTTGTTGAGTAAAACTTAGGCCTAAGAAAATTGTGTTTGTTTGCAGTAACCAGAGTCCTGAAAATGGGAGAAAACCAAAATCAAAAACATATCTGTCAAAGAATAACGATTTTTGTAGTGTCATTGACAAAAATAGCAGTATATTTAAATCATTTGAGGGTAATACAGTGTGAAATTCATTCATAAACAATAAGTATTTTAAAACCTGGTACAGCCAACTTCTATAATGTAAAGGCCTCCTTATACTATGTCAATTTATATCTGCACTACACCTGCTTTGTGTAACACTGCAGATATGCATTTAATTGTTCATAAATAAAATAGATTAATTTGAAAGTAAAATAACTTGCAACAAATGTAACTGATACATCACTAAATATACACCACACTACAATTCAATTGCAATGTAGACAGACTTCACCTTCTAAATATCTCACATTCGAGAAAGTTTCATAACAAAAATTGCTTAAGTTTGAATATGCTTTTTGCACATGGCATTTGTTTTTATTAACTGAATTCACAGATTATTAAATTGAAATTTCCATTTACTTCAATATTTCATAAACCCCAAAAAATTCAGTTCAACTTTCACTAATTCAAATTTCCACTTACATTGATAATTCAGAAACCGAACAAATTCAGTTCAACTTTTTAACTCTAGTGTTTTGCTTGAATTAATATGCAATTTACACATTTTTGACTAATTGTTTCACTTGGATAATCATAACTGGGAGCTCTTATCCAGGCTCTTATTCAGCAGCCATATTGTAATTAAAGCAAGGATTTGGGGTTGCTGAAACTGTGCTGGATTTAGTATATTTGACCAAAGTACAACAACTTGCAATGCAACCAGCAACCAAGCTCTGTTTTAATAGGTTTGAAAGTAGTCAAGTACAAAATAGAGATTAAATTTGGCAAGATGGGGGGCTAGCTTTCAGATAAATTGTTTATCTCTTGTTTGATAGCTGGAGAAGAAGTTTGAATCCAAGATTAGAAATTCAATACATTTGATTATGAAAGAGTAAGTTCATATTTCAAACTACCGAGTGAGTATAAAAAACAACTAAACACTTCGGTATCATTTTTGTGTGTGTTTACGTTGATGAACACGGCGCATTGTTTACAAGAATGTAAAGCGACTTGTGCCAAAGTGGGGTGAGATCAAAACAACAAAAAGCAACTTCATCCTGATTAAACTGACGTAACTTTTTAGTGAAAGGTTTTGAGCAAAATAACTTAGCAAGATTGTTGTTACACCTATCGACTAGATTCTGTGTAAAAATGAGATTGATTTATCAAGTAATCCATGAGTGAGCACACATCAAAGAGCAAATGGTCACTTACAGACCTAAAAAGGACTCTTAATACTTTTGAAAAGTGATCATTTTGTCTTTGACGTGTGCTCACTCAAGCTTGACTCTACAGATCTATCTCATTTTTACACAGAATGTAGTCGATAGGTGTAACAACACCTGTGCCATCTTATTTTGCTCAAAACCTTTTCGTTAAAAGTTATGCTATTTTAATCACGATGGAGTTGCTTTTTGTAAGCTTTGTTGTTTTGACTTCACCCCACTTTGGCACAATTCGCTTTTTACATTCTCGAAAACAATGCGCAGTGTTCATCCAAGCGTAAACACATACCACACAAAAATGATACCGAAGATGCGGGAGAAGTTACTCTTTCAAAGTATGTATAATAATAATTTGGGGTTCATAAATTGGTTTTCTTTTTAATGACAATTTTCTAAGTGTTTATTATTTTTTTTTAATCACTCAGTAGAAGGGTGACAGTGACAGTTCTCAAATTATGACTCTAAATCTGTAAAGTTTTGACATGAACCTGCAACCAAGAGATGAACATGTAGTCAGGCAGCTGGGTGACTAATGTGTTTAATGCTGTGACTTTTTGGCCAATCTAGATGCGAGGGTAAGCACTGGTTTCTCCAAGCTGGTTCCATCTTTAATGCCAAGGAGGAAATTCTGGATGAAAGAGATCGTCTTTTGAAGTCGTGGTATATAGGCCAGATTGAAGACGTAGAATGTTGCTATGTAGCAGCTAAGTGCAGTATGAATTTGGTCTGTATTGCAGATTGACATCTCCTCGGCTACAACTTCAAAGCAAGTTGATTCAGAGACTTCTTTGTTGTTCATTTTGATGAACACAGAGTTTGGGTTTGGGGTCTCATCATCCTGGAAATGGGGGGACCAAAAAAAAATCATTATAAAGTGCATGATGTCAAAGTTTCTTTAGTTATCTTGAGAAAGGTAGCAATTTCAACCCAGGTAAATGAATGACCCCTCTTTTTTGTTGAAAAATTTGGTTTGGATATTGGTTGCATTTTTGGAAACAGGCAAATATTTTATGATTCTCTCTCTGTTGGTTTATTTATTGGTTGCGAAAATTAACTAATAAATCCCACTTTAGAGTTCAATTGGTTGAACAAACAGCCTCTTACATGAAATATTGGCTTGAGTCTGGGTTGCAAATTTGGATCTTCTCAAATTTGGCTATCACGTAGTAATCAAAAGTTTCAGCTGGAAACCTGTACCCAAGTCAAATATAAGAACCCCTGGGATTACAAGTGCCCATAGTGTGAATGATCACTGCAATTTAGCTAGAAGATGTTTACCTTGAAAGTCCACATGTCTTTCGGGTCTTCTTTCAACAAGGTCGGCAATTTTACCGCGGCATATTCCAGACCATCTGTAATATGAAACATTGATTTAACATGAATTATTATTATTAATGTAAATCAGTCCGGTATTCATTCCAAGAAGCACCTGTGCATGTGATGACCAAATTAGGCAGCACATGGTTGCATGATCAATAACAAGCCTACAAACTTGAAAAAAAAAACCGATTGGCAAATGGATATTTAAAGCCCTAATTTTGTGACGTTACTTACGAGCTGCTCCCCCATTCGCTGTTTACGTAATTTCCATAAATTTCTATTTTTTTGTGGTTCTTGATAAGGGAATATATTAATTTCGTAGGGGCATGTATATTAACATATGTTTGATGATAGGCCTATTTAGACAGCATATGTGAAATAATTAGCATTTTCCTGAAACATAAGGCAATTGGATGTTATAGATGTTTAAGGTTTTTATTATTCAGTCATCAATATCTTTAAAGCCGCTCTTCCTTATAATGGGATTCCTGTCTGACCCAAAGGTTTGCAATTATGATTACAGCATTAGCTGGAAGAGCAGCTTTTAAAGATCCTAAACGAAGTTAACCAATGCCTTTAAACAATCCATAACTTTTTATGCATGTCAAGTTCTTAAAACCTTCGCTCATATTTGTCTTTATTTTTCTGCTTTTTTAAAAACCAATTTGTCCGTTGATCTTTTACACACACATACACACATATCTGGGTGTCGAACCATTTAAGACGCAGGTCGCAATGTTGAATGCAGCCCGTTACAGGCCACAAGTAGTGGCCTAACAAGATGATAACATTATAATATTTGACTATCTTAATGTCAATATCTTGTATTCAATTCAGCAGAATTTATTTGAATTGGTTGCAAATAGGCTACATGTATATGACTGAGATATTCATGCATTTTTCTTCTGTATATTTTGAGATTTGTGTGCATTTCATTTAAGGCGTTTGGGGGCCCCATCAAGGTTAAACACCCTGACCTACATCAAAAGATAATACGCTGCTGGATCTAGTAAACTTTATGCAAACTTCTGGAACACTTACCGGTACTCTGAACTTGAAGCCATGCCACACGACTTTGGATATGATGTTACTGTTCGATTCAGAGGTTCTGAAATGATCAAAAATAGAGTTAAAGTGAAATTATTGTTGTGTCATGATAGGGAATTGTGCAAGAAAGTCTCTCAAAGTGATTGGGAAAGATTGATAACAATTCACCTAAGAATTGTTGTGTGCTGTGAGGTTTTGGAATCAACAAATTGATAAGAAATTAACCCAATTCTGTTGAGAACATGCACTGCACACAAAAATGCAGGACTACAAATGTTCGGCTCGAACATTTCAACGGTTTTGTCATATTATGACTATGATGGCATTTGAAGAGCAATTCTTTGCAGTGGACCTTTCTACTATAATATTCTACCTAAATACCATGAAAATAATTTGAAAGCTCACAATAATTTTGATCACCTTTCCCACTACACTAGATTCTCTTTAAAGGAGGGCTCCAGGCTGAAATTCAGATAGTTTGAAATGTACTGTAAAATATAACAAGTACAACACTAAAAATTTCATCAAAATCGGATGAAAAACAATGAAGTTATGATTTTTCTCAGTTTTGCATTTTTCGATAAAACAGTTCTGTGCATAGTCTCATGCATATTTAATGAGCAAGCTGATGATGTCATTGATCCACTATTTCTTTTGTATTAAATTAATAAATATTTATATGAAATCCTATTTATTTCATTTTGTTCATACATACATGTCATGTGTATAAAAAATCTATCCCTTATATTGACATAAGTTACAGCAATGATGATTTTAAACATTTCATAAGGAGTTATCCCTTTATTTTTTATTCTTGGAGCAGAAAATTTGAATAATTGTTATTTCATATAGTAAAATACAAAAGAAAAAGTGAATCAATGACATCATCAGCTTGCTCATTGAATATGCATGAACTCTGCATAGAACTGTTTCATCGAGAAAATACAAAACTAAAAAAAAATCATAACTTCGATCCGATTTGGATGAAATTTTCAGTACAGTAGATCGATTTACTTGTTATATTTTACTCTACATTTCAAATCATCTCAATTTCAGCCTGAGTCTTCCTTAAGCTTTACAGTATGTACCGGGTACTCATCCTTTCTTCGTATCAAAAGTTCTTGTCCACCCCAGTTCAACAGCTGAAGCATGTTCAAAGGTAAATTTAATTTGCATGCCTTTTTCTTTCTCACTTACGAGTGATGCAAAAAAAAAACAAGAACAAAAGAAACAAAAACCCAAAGGGGTGGCACCTCGCATAAAAGTAAGTAGATAAACTGCACTGAAACTAGATGGAGGGTGAAAAATCCTAATCCAGCCGGTCAGATCAAACGATCAGCACAGGGCCTCCCCACGATCGCGATGACCATGTGACTGTGTTTGAGAGAAAATTTGTATTAGATCTAGATCTAGGTAGATCTAGATCTAACTTCGTGCTAAACAAAATTGTAGAACTAACGTTAGAGGCTACGATGATCGTGAAATCGTACGAAAATCATACGATCACCTCAGGGTGATCGTGCAATGAAGCAGAATATGAGCTTATGTTATGGATGCCCCTCACAAATAAAGCCCAATTTTGACCATAGCTAGCGCTCTTAAGCTAAAGACAGGTCTAGGTCACCCTGCAATAGATCTCGACCAAATGTTATGCGGCATAAGTTAAGCCTAGATTTAGATCTAGGCCTAAGTTAGATCTAGATTCTATAATCTGAATCTGAATAGTTCCGTCAGCAATAGTCTATGTCGAGTCCTGACACATCTCGCTAACTGTAACTTAGTGAAGAGCACGTGTGGAGTGGCTCGTAATTAATCAAATTTCAATTTATGTTTGATGTGCATGCCTAAGTTAGATCCACTCAATACCGAAAAAGTTAGTTAGTAGGGTCTAGTAATATATTGACCTCGTAATCCAACCCCATTGACTGTAGCTAACGTTACATGTTAAAAATAGGAAGATTCCGCAGCCCCTATTTTCAAATCCTGTAAACTGTATCCGCCACAGCTGCTTTTGTAGCAGGGTCTAACGTTAGACTAGATCTAGAGTCTAGATCTAGAGGTCTAGAGTCTGAGTATAGATAGGGTGACTGCATACACAGCTAAAAGTTCGTCCTTTTGCCTCACACTCACACACGCAAAAATGGTCATGGTTTTGAGGGGAAAATCAAAGTTTGACGCATTTCCGACATGTGATCCCATTATTCAATTTTAATGTATATTTGGTACCAAACAAAAGAGAATTTAATGCTCTATTAGAAAAAATATGAGGCCATTAAGTCACTACCACAATGTTTGAGGGGCATCCAAAACAGATTTTTAAAGTCCCATATCTCGTATATAAGTGCTGTATTTTCTGCAGTTTTCAGGTTTTATGGTATTGATCATGGCAAATCCGATTATAATGCTCATTTTTGACCTATCCTATGAGATCAAGTGTCGGAATGCATTTCAAAATACCCTCCCCCCACTGCTCCACAGAGCCCAATGCAAATTACACACAATTGTGCACTCTGTGTGTGTTAAAGGCAAAGCTAAAGTTACGCACTCTAGTCTAGGCCTAGATCTATTTAAAGTTTGATTTAACACTTCTAGTTATTTGTTTTCTTCCAAATTTTCGTGATTAATTATAAAATTGTATGATATAGATTAATAAAATTCTACCTTTTGACACCTTGCTTCTGCTTTTAGCCGTAAAACAAAGGGATTTTGAAATTTGAACTAAAACCTTCTGTGTAGTCACGGCGCCTGTATTAAGTGAATGCTGATAGTTTGGGCTCCATACAATTTTGCGCGTACCGGTATGCCGCAGTGCGTGAGCTTCAAGACCGGACCCGCGTAGCTTTAGGACCCCCGACCATACCGTGCATTTCAATTTCGATCGTCACCTAAGTTAGAATTCTAGTGCAGGACCACGAATGCAAATTAAATAAAATTACACATATTCATGAATGACACTAATTCAACCTTTACAAAAATTATTATAGTGTAAATATGTAGGCTTGTCTGGTAGATTTAACTTAAAAAGAAGACATTTACAGCTTACCTCAGCTCAGCACATTCCTCTTCAATTCAAGGCGCGGCAACCTTAAATTCAGTCCATGCTATATACAGTTGGAAACCCGTTGTGCGGATACGGTAACTACCGGTATGTAAAATTAGTATTTCACCAATTAATTAGTCATCCAATTAGTCGAGTGCATGATGATTCGTCAAAAGTTGTCGTAATGATGAAGTGCATTCGTCAATCATCGCTACTAAAATTAGTCAAAGATTATCACTCGTCGTGCATTAGTATATGGTCAAAATATGATTAGTCCATTTAATGACATAATTAGTCGACAATCTCATGAAACTAGTCAGTACCGTATTTAAAAGAAGACTAATTATTTTGATTCACTGGACTAATTTTGTCAGAAGAATGACCAACTTACGTTTTCAGTGTGGG
>CP137668.1:35072681-35130155 GCA_037976565.1 Mesocentrotus franciscanus | reverse complement strand
AGTTTCTCATGGTATACTACCATAATGAATTACTTCTTAAATTTCAAGAAGAAAATCGACACTAAAGTATTATGCAGTACACTTGTAATTCCAATGTATGTAACAGATATATTTCAGATATTTCTAGCATATTAAGGCAGTAAATATTAATACTCAACTGAGAATAATTTACATTGGTATTGAAACATACAATGGTTTAAGTTACAAGTAAATTTCACAATGAAAAATTTACATAATTTAAAATATCTGTATGAATGAAGAAATATATAATATTGAAGTAAACATAATACAAAATAAATATATTGTAAATTCCCACAAGGATTATTGCACCAAAATGTCAGTAAAAAAGAGAGTCCAAATGTAAATCAAGACAATGTATTAAAGAGTTTCTGTACTTTGTCAAAGATTGGAGTTGTACATCTCATTGGTAGATGCACAGGAACAAATTTAGAATAATTCCACACAATTTTTGTATTTATCTGACAGATATTTTGCTGATAAAACCTAATTCCTAAAAGAAAATTATAGAGCTTTATGTTTACTTGAAATATAGAGGTCAATAAAAAAGACAGGTACAATAATTAGAGAAGTTTGTATTAATTTTAAAGGTGGTGTGACCTTTTGCAGGCTGAAAATATAAATGTGTGTAAATCAAATGGTAAACAAGAGGTAATACCAAAAAAAAATACCCCGGTACTCTTGAAGGTGGAGTGTTCTTTGCAGGCTGAAAGTATGGTGCAAATCCTATGGTAAACAACAGACAATACAACTAAAATCACCTCTTAAAAGTTTAGCATTGATAATTGCCTCTACATGGAATTATATCGACAAGTGGAGAAAAGAAAATAGTCTGATATTTCAGACCCTGTACTGGGCGGTCGTACGTTTTGTGCCAAGTAGGGACTCAATCAGATTAATTTTGGCCATTACAAGAAGCTAGTTATTGTTGTGTACAAATGTTAACGTATCCTTCACAGCTTATTTTATTTGTGTTATTAACAAAGAAATAAACAAAGTCAGTCACTCAATCGACAGTGTCTGACATTGAAGTATCTAACAAGTAAAATGGTTTCCTGTGCATAATTTGAATACTAGGTCACTGCATGCTAACATCTAAATTAAAACAATGAAAAACAATCTTAAACTACAAACGCTCCCGCAGCACATGCAGGATATATCCCAAGATCACATTCATCCTCCACCTCAACAAGCCGTCTTATGTACGAATGCGCTTCACAAGTTGTGCAGCGTCTCTTCCCCTCTCCCGTTCTCTCTTCCGCTCTCCTTCATCCACATCCAGAGCCCCGTCCTCCTTCAAGTTCAACCACAGCCCCAGCCCCTTCCTCTCCTTCATCTTCGGCTCCATCCTCTTCTTGTGCATTTCCGGCTCCCAGCATGCTGGTAGCGGCATTATCCTCCCGATGTCCTAAAATTAAAAGAGATTTAAAACAAATATAAGTTATCATCTAACAAACTTTTTAAATATAAAATCAATTATGTACAAAATCTTAATAAATTGGGTAATGGGTATGTTAACAAATTAATTTATGCAGATTGATATCTAAAAGATTCTTAACAAGCAACTTCACGATACCTTGATGTGAGAGGGAATCTACCACATCTACCCCACAAGTGTCGGGCACTGCATCCATCCCAGGGGCCGCGGAGCATTTTTGAAGTGTGTGTGGGGGGCTGCGAGCATGTATAATCTTGATAAACATAAGGGATTTTATGAAACGTGTCTACTCAAAAAGTACTCTGGTTCCGCGGCCCCTACATCCTTACTGCAATTTGTAGGTCGTGCTGCAATGACCGGCACTAAATCTCACAGTAATTACAAGTACATGAACAAGATGCAAAATTGTCGTTCCTATATGCCCCTATACATATTATAGTCCTTCACGGCAAAACTGAGTTTAAATGGATTTGATGTGAAATGATGAACTTATACTATGTTGCCATTGATTCATGTTTACTCAAATGAGAAAATGTGATGGACATCTCAGCTGCCTACAATCTTATGCGACACAGGAAAAGTAAACACAAGATAAAACATTTTTTTTTGTAATCATGTGACTTTTCAGCTTTTGTATCACAATTATTCTGATTTATAATCATGTTATGGATTATTTTTATAAAAATTACATTGAAAAATGAAAAAGACTAAATCCTACTATTTCATTTTTCCCCTTAACTTTAAAGTATTCTGCTTGCAATTCCTTTGTATTGCTATGTATGTGTATAATCTACTCCCAGAATTCCAAGCCCATTCAACTGAATAGAAAACTGGCTATTGAAGAACAAAAATTAATCATGTATGACTTCAAATATACATGCATATGCTTACAATTCCAGCCTCTGTTTGGGAATTCTGGATCCCGTCCACCACCTCTGGATCTAGCATCTCCAAAATTAGCCTGTCAATAAAGACATTGGTGTTGCTGGTCCATCTCCTTCAGACATGGGGAAAATCAAAACATTTACAAAATACAGCATATACACATATTAATAGCTTGTTCAATTTTGTTTTTTATGTTTTGCTTATACACAGGTGTTTAGAATGAAATTAAAAGTCACAAAATAAGTTTGAGAGCAATGATGTTTTAACAGAGAGATGACCTGACAACCAGAAAACATAATGCTGCTAAAGGCATAAAGATAAAGATGCTTTTGGCTCTGATGGAATATAGAGGAAGTTCTCATCCTATCTCTGAAATCAACTTGATTAAGATACCTTTACCGATCTGACATTATCATGGTTACAAGATATGTTGGCATATTTAAATTGACCTGTTTTTGACCCTTGACCCCCCAAATAATAATCAGGTTATCTTTACATGGTCATAAATACACATACCAAGTTTCATTGCAGGAAATCACTACTTTGACCATTCCACTGCACTATATCAATTATCATTGACTTTTGTTCCATGTTACTATTCATCTCAAAACGTAAATATCGCTAATGGATTGTAACTTTATAATACGACATGATTAATTGGGACAACATTACCTGTCATCTTAGAGGCTCTGACTCGCTTTAGATTTGAGCTTCCTTCTTTGTGTCCCAGACGTCCCCCCACTAGCCGTCAACGCCGTCGCTCCTTTCTCCCAGGCATCCCTCTTTCTTTTCTCAACCTATTTTGTTTTATTTGAAAGCAAAGTAAAGAATATAAATGTAAAAACAAATGGAAATTCTTTTTATTTATTGTCTTTAATCTACTTGGAGTCTAAGTGACATAAAAATGCCCTTACTATGAGAAACAGTGACAAAGATAAAATGATCAAAGTTGTGGGACCATAAGTGTTGTCAATCTATTAGCAAGATTCAACAATATTGGGCTCATCACCAAAACACTGCCAACTAATGCTGCAACTCCAGGAGAACATTTCTGAGGCTTCCGCTATCAGCATAGATAGGATTTATTTAGCAGCTTCAGTGTTCTTTTTTGTGGGGCGGGCCCATCACGCCCCCCATCCACGCCTGACTAAGCCAATAAAACGTTGCCATATCTATTAAAGAGTTTGAACATTTTAACTTAATGAAATTGAGTTACCGGTATACCACAATATACTCAAACTTGAATCAAATAATGATTGATTTGTCTTGAATTTTACTAACCTTCTTCCAACAATAAGCGGCCTTCGAGAATAACGTTTCACTTTTCAACGAATCGTACGAGGCCTGTCCCGCAAGCAAAATTCGCCTTTCCTCTCTCTCTAAAAATTGTAAGATAAATACAGAAAGATGCTATTACATTCAACAGTGTAACATTGGAATCATTTGTGTACAACACCTCAAACTTGGATCCATGTACATGTACAATAGAATATTGTGCATGCAGCAAATTCAAGCCACCTATGCTAATTATGCGGTAGCAACAAATGCCACATAACAACAACAACAATAATGAGGCATTATCAACTGTGACTCTTCCTTAAAAGGTTAGGCCTACAGAACATAAACATATAATTACCTTTTTTTCCTTGACACTTATGTTGATCATTCACCAAATCTAACAATGAAAATGATAAAAATAATTAATCATTCGGTAAGTCATAATTCTAATTCTGAATACTTTCCTTTTCTGCATTTGTTGTTTAAAAATTAAAATTAAAATCCATTATATATACCGGTACTATAAATTTTCTACATTCCTCCTTTCAAATTTCAAACCCAGTCAACAAATTGAATTCAGCTAGTGAATGCAGAAAAAGTAGGACAAATATAACTAAGTGAAAATTGAAATTAAATTCTCAATTACTATCTTTATGGGGACCCATAATTGGTAACTCCATCACTCTGTATTAAAGTTGGAATTATGGCGCTTTTTGGGCATAATAATACAGACAGAATTATAATTTTTGAACGAAATATAAATATAATTGAGACTAGTCTAATTGAACACAGTACCAATTGAGAGTCGACCTATGACTTCGCAATTGATGGATATTTTTTTAATGAGCCTCCAAGGCTCCAACTAAGATTAAGAATCTACTTCTGTCAATATTATTATACGATTTTGCTGAAACTATGACGGAACATTTTTTTAATTGTTCTGCATTATGTAAATGCACAAAGATGCTTGGGTATTGGTTTCATATAATGATAGGAAATGAGATTGCCCTCACTAACCCTTGTTCAAATAATCAGCTGAAATTATATTTATTATCATGGTTTAGGTCATTCATTTGACTTAGTTACGTTAAATAATATTCCCCAGGCGCCAGTGGCGGATCCAGCTGGGGGGTGGGGGAGGGGCAAAAATAATTAGTGCTCCATACCCCCATCCCCTTATTCACCGTCTGGCTGAGTCGCCGCTAAATATTTTCACGAATTCTGCTGAAAAAAAAGTGCTACACACCCCCAAAAAAAACCCAGACCTCCCCGTTTATTCACCGACTGGCTGAGTCACCGCTAAACATTTTTCACGAATTGGGCCCTCTCTGGCCCCCTCCTGCCGCCGGCTGATCTGCCCCTGCCAGGCCAGGCCCAGGCCGAGCCATATACGGTAATTAGACTAGTCAGTAGATTATTGTTTGGGTAATTATTTGATGCAGGATATAGACTAGGTGTAGTACTAGTCTATATAGAGTCTACCTCTACTGAGCTCTAGAGCCTAGTCTAGCTCTGCCAAAACGCAGTTAGGTAGAGTAGGTCTAGGCTACAACAATAATAATAGACCTAGTTTTAATACTAGTAGACTATACTAGACTAAATTATAATAGTCTAGATCTAGGCCTAGATCTAGATCTAGACTAGACAGAAATAACCGTCTAGTATGGGTCATTCTTTAATAAAACTGACATTTGTCGACATTCCCCCATGGAGCCAGACGTAGGCCTAGTCTCAGTGGAACAACCGACGATATACTAGAGACTGAAGCTTTTGGTCTAGATCTAGACTAGACTACCTGTAGCTGTACCTGACTTCCTGAGAAAAACCAATAGAATCTAGATCTAAAGCTATTAAAAATACTCCCTGGGACTAGGCCTTGGATTATAGATGGGGGTAAAAGATTTATATGCCTAAGATTAGGATAATGATTTTGTTTGGACGGTACGAAGTCGAAGATGCATGCCATAATTCTACTCTAGGCATGTCCAGTGCCGACGCGACGGCCGACTTTTCAACTGTAGACCACACACAAAACGCGCATGGGACCGAGCAAATTTTGCAGACGATATCGGCCTGCAAAAATAGCGAGGTCAAAACATGTTTTGATGGTATAGTTCGCTATAATTCTCTAAAAATTGACATGGTAAATAATTATTAGAATAACAGGGACTCGATTGCTGATCATTTACACTTTATACATAAACACAGACGAAGTTATATAACATTTTTAAGTCACTTACCCAAAACTTGCAACAGATTCCAGCGGCGGGAAAGTGAAGTTTTACTCAAAGTTGACGTATGCAAATGATATGCAAATTTCGAGTCGCTCTTGGGCTAAGAGAGTCTTTGTGAAACGGAACATAAATTTTCACGGGAGTCTGGGGGGTGTTTCATATAGAGTCTCTCTTAAAAGTCTCTCTTAGTGTAAATCATGGAAAGTCTCTCGTAAGCTACGAGAGACTCCCGTGAAAATTTATGTTCCGTTTCACAAAGACTCTCTTAGCCCAAGAGCGACTCGAAATTTGCATATCATTTGCATACGTCAACTTTGAGTAAAACTTCACTTTCCCGCCGCTGGAATCTGTTGCAAGTTTTGGGTAAGTGACTTAAAAATGTTATATAACTTCGTCTGTGTTTATGTATAAAGTGTAAATGATCAGCAATCGAGTCCCTGTTATTCTAATAATTATTTACCATGTCAATTTTTAGAGAATTATAGCGAACTATACCATCAAAACATGTTTTGACCTCGCTATTTTTGCAGGCCGATATCGTCTGCAAAATTTGCTCGGTCCCATGCGCGTTTTTTGTGTGTGGTCTACAGTTGAAAAGTCGGCCGTCGCGTCGGCACTGGACAAGCCTAGAAGTAGAATTATGGCATGCATCTTCGACTTCGTACCGTCCAAACAAAATCATTATCCTAATCTTAGGCATATAAATCTTTTACCCCCATCTATAATCCAAGGCCTAGTCCCAGGGAGTATTTTTAATAGCTTTAGATCTAGATTCTATTGGTTTTTCTCAGGAAGTCAGGTACAGGTAGTCTAGTCTAGATCTAGACCAAAAGCTTCAGTCTCTAGTATATCGTCGGTTGTTCCACTGAGACTAGGCCTACGTCTGGCTCCACTATGGGGAATGTCGACAAATGTCAGTTTTATTAAAGAATGACCCATACTAGACGGTTATTTCTGTCTAGTCTAGATCTAGATCTAGGCCTAGATCTAGACTATTATAATTTAGTCTAGTATACTACTAGTATTAAAACTAGGGTCTATTAATTATTGTTGTAGCCTAGACCTACTCAACCTAACTGCGTTTTGGCAGAGCTAGACTAGGCTCTAGAGCTCAGTAGAGGTGGAGTAGACTCTATATAGACTAGTACTACACCTAGTCTATATCCTGCATCAAATAATTACCCAAACAATAATCTACTGACTAGTCTAATTACCGTATATGGCTCGGCCTGGGCCTGGCCTGGCAGGGCAGATCCAGCCGGCGGCAGGAGGGGGCCAGAGAGGGCCCAATTCGTGAAAAAATGTTTAGCGGTGACTCAGCCAGTCGGTGAATAAACGGGGAGGTCTGGGTTTTTTTTTTGGGGGTGGTGTAAGCACTTTTTTCTTCAGAATTCGTGAGAAAATATTTAGCGGCGACTCAGCCAGACGGTGAATAAGCAAGGGGGATGGGGTATGGAGCACTAATTATTTTTGTTTGCCCTTCCCCCCCTGGCTGGATCCGCCACTGGCGCCTGGGGGGGGGGGAAGAAGTATTTGCTTAACGTAACTAAGTCAAATGAATGACCTAAACCATGATAATAAATATAATTTCAGCTGATTATTTGAACAAGGGTTAGTGAGGGGCAATCTCAATTTCCTATCATTATATGAAACCAATACCCAAGCATCTTTGTGCATTTACATAATGCAGAACAATTAAAAAAATGTTCCGTCATAGTTTCAGCAAAATCGTATAATCCACTGAAAAGTATTGACAGAATTTTTGGGATAGATTCTTAATCTTAGTTGGAGCCTTGGAGGCTCATTAAAAAAATATCTGCCATCAATTGCGAAGTCATAGGTCGACTCTCAATTGGTACTGTGTTCAATTAGACTAGTCTCAATTATATTTATATTTCGTTCAAAAAATATAATTCTGTCTGTATTATTATGCCCAAAAAGCGCCATAATTCCAACTTTAATACAGAGTGATGGAGTTACCAATTATGGGTCCCCATAAAGATAGTAATTGAGAATTTAATTTCAATTTTCACTTAGTTATATTTGTCCTACTTTTTCTGCATTCACTAGCTGAATTCAATTTGTTGACTGGGTTTTGGTCTCCTAAATTTGAAAGGAGGAATGTAGAAAAATTTATAGTACCGGTATATATAATGGATTTTAATTTTAATTTTTTAAACAACAAATGCAGAAAAGGAAAGTATTCAGAATTAGAATTATGACTTACCGAATAATTGATTATTTTTATCATTTTCATTGTTAGATTTGGTGAATGATCAACATAAGTGTCAAGGAAAAAAAGGTAATTATATGTTTATGTTCTGTAGGCCTAACCTTTTAAGGAAGAGTCACAGTTGATAATGCCTCATTATTGTTGTTGTTGTTATCAATATGTGGCATTTGTTGCTACCGCATAATTAGCATAGGTGGCTTGAATTTGCTGCATGCACAATATTCTATTGTACATGTACATGGATCCAAGTTTGAGGTGTTGTACACAAATGATTTAATTCCAATGTTACACTGTTGAATGTAATAGCATCTTTCTGTATTTATCTTACAATTTTTAGAGAGAGAGGAAGGCGAATTTTTCGCTTGCGGAACAGACAGGCCTCGTACGATTCGTTGAAAAGAGTGGGAAACGTTATTCTCGAAGGCCGCTTATTGTTGGAAGAAGGTTAGTAAAATTCCAAGACAAATCAATCATTATTTGATTCAAGTTTGAGTATATTGTGGTATACCGGTAACTCAATTTCATTAAGTTAAAATGTTCAAACTCTTTAATAGATATGGCAACGTTTTATTGGCTTAGTCAGGCGTGGATGGGGCGTGATGGCCCGCCCCCCACAAAAGAACACTGAAGCTGCTAAATAAATCCTATCTATGCTGATAGCGGAAGCCTCAGAAATGTTCTCCTGGAGTTGCAGCATTAGTTGGCAGTGTTTTGGTGATGAGCCCAATATTGTTGAATCTTGCTTGCTTCTAATAGATTGACAACACTTATGGTCCCACAACTTTGATCATTTTATCTTTGTCATTGTTTCTCATAGTAAGGGCATTTTTATGTCACTTAGACTCCAAGTAGATTAAAAGACAATAAATAAAAAAAGAATTTCCATTTGTTTTTACATTTATATTCTTTACTTTTGCTTTCAAATAAAACAAAATAGGTTGAGAAAAGAAAGAGGGATGCCTGGGAGAAAGGAGCGACGGCGTTGACGGCTAGTGGGGTCCGAAAGGACCGTCTAGGACTGCAAAAGAAAATGGCAGGAGCTCAAATCTAAAGCTCTTAGAGTCAGAGCCTCGAGTAAGATGACAGGTAATGTTGTCCCAATTAATCATGTCGTATTATAAAGTTACAATCCATTAGCGATATTTACGTTTTTGAGATGAATAGTAACATGGAACAAAAAGTCAATGATAATTGATATAGTGCAGTGGAATGGTCAAAGTAGTGATTTCCTGCAATGAAACTTGGTATGTGTATTTATGACCATGTAAAGATAACCTGATTATTATTTGGGGGGTCAAGGGGTCAAAAGTCACAGGTCAATTTAAATATGCCAACATATCTTGTAACCATGATAATGTCAGATCGGTAAAGGTATCTTAATCAAGTTGATTTCAGAGATAGGATGAGAACTTCCTCCTATATTCCATCAGAGCCAAAAAGCATCTTTATCTTTATGCCTTTAGCAGCATTATGTTTTCTGGTTGTCAGGTCATCTCTCTGTTAAAACATCATTGCTCTCAAACTTATTTTGTGACTTTTAATTTCATTCTAAACACCTGTGTATAAGCAAAACATAAAAACAAAATTGAACCAAGCTATTAATATGTGTATATGCTGTATTTTGTAAATGTTTTGATTTTCCCCCATGTCTGAAGGAGATGGACCAGCAACACCAATGTCCTTTATTGACAGGCTAATTTTGGAGATGCTAGATCCAGAGGTGGTGGACGGGATCCAGAATTCCCAAACAGAGGCTGGAATTGTAAGCATATGCATGTATATTTAATTTTGAAGTCATACATGATTAATTTTTGTTCTTCAATAGCCAGTTTTCTATTCAGTTGAATGGGCTTGGAATTCTGGGAGTAGATTATACACATACATAGCAATACAAAGGAATTGCAAGCAGAATACTTTCAAAGTTAAGGGGAAAAATGAAATAGTAGGATTTAGTCTTTTCATTTTTCAATGTAATTTTTATAAAAATAATCCATAACATGATTATAAATCAGTATAATTGTGATACAAAAGCTGAAAAGTCACATGATTACAAAAAAACTGTTTTATCTTGTGTTTACTTTTCCTGTGTCGCATAAGATTGTAGGCAGCTGAGATGTCCATCACATTTTCTCATTTGAGTAAACATGAATCAATGGCAACATAGTATAAGTTCATCATTTCACATCAAATCCATTTAAACTCAGTTTTGCCGTGAAGGACTATAATATGTATAGGGGCATATAGGAACGACAATTTTGCATCTTGTTCATGTACTTGTAATTACTGTGAGATTTAGTGCCGGTCATTGCAGCACGACCTACAAATTGCGAGTAAGGATGTAGGGGCCGCGGAACCAGGGGGGGCCCCCACTTTGAGTAGACACGTTTCATAAAATCCCTTATGTTTATCAAGATTATACTTGTTCGCATGCTCAGCCCCCCACACACACTTCAAAAATGCTCCGCGGGCCCTGGGATGGATGCAGTGCCCGACACTTGTGGGGGTAGATGTGGTAGATTCCCTCTCACATCCAAGGAATCGTGAAGTTGCTTGTTAAGAATCTTTTAGATATCAATCTGCATAAATTAATTTGTTAACATACCCATTACCCAATTTATTAAGATTTTGTACATAATTGATTTTATATTTAAAAAGTTTGTTAGATGATAACTTATATTTGTTTTAAATCTCTTTTAATTTTTAGGACATCGGGGAGGATAATGCCGCTACCAGCATGCTGGGAGCCGGAAATGCACAAGAAGAGGATGGAGCCGAAGATGAAGGAGAGGAAGGGGCTGGGGCTGTGGTTGAACTTGAAGGAGAGGACGGGGCTCTGGATGTGGATGAAGGAGAAGCGGAAGAGAGGGAACGGGAGAGGGAAGAGACGCTGCACAACTTGTGAAGCGCATTCGTACATAAGACGGCTTGTTGAGGTGGAGGATGAGCGGAATGTGATCTTGGGATATATCCTGCATGTGCTGCGGGAGCGTTTGTAGTTTAAGATTGTTTTTCATTGTTTTAATTTAGATGTTAGCATGCAGTGACCTAGTATTCAAATTATGCACAGGAAACCATTTTACTTGTTAGACTTCAATGTCAGACACTGTCGATTGAGTGACTGACTTTGTTTATTTCTTTGTTAATAACACAAATAAAATAAGCTGTGAAGGATACGTTAACATTTGTACACAACAATAACTAGCTTCTTGTAATGGCCAAAATTAATCTGATTGAGTCCCTACTTGGCACAAAACGTACGACCGCCCAGTACAGGGTCTGAAATATCAGACTATTTTCTTTTCTCCACTTGTCGATATAATTCCATGTAGAGGCAATTATCAATGCTAAACTTTTAAGAGGTGATTTTAGTTGGTATTGTCTGTTGTTTACCATAGGATTTGCACCATACTTTCAGCCTGCAAAAGAGACACTCCACCTTCAAGAGTACCGGGGGTATTTTTTAGTTGGTATTACCTCTTGTTTACCATTGATTTACACACATTTATATTTTCAGCCTGCAAAAGGGACACACCACCTTTAAAATTAATACAAACTTCTCTAATTATTGTACCTGTCTTTTTTATTGACCTCTATATTTCAAGTAAACATAAAGCTCTATAATTTTCTTTTAGGGAATTAGGTCTTTATCAAGCAAAATAAACACTCTGTCAGATAAATACAAAAATTGTGTGGAATTATTCTAAATTTGTTCCTGTGCATCTACCAATGAGATGTACAACTCAATCTTTGACAAAGTACAGAAACTCTTTAATACATTGTCTTGATTTACATTTGGACTCTCTTTTTTACTGACATTTTGGTGCAATAATCCTTGTGGGAATTTACAATATATTTATTTTGTATTATGTTTACTTCAATATTATATATTTCTTCATTCTCCTCATACAGATATTTTAAATTATGTAAATTTTTCATTGTGAAATTTACTTGTAACTTAAACCATTGTATGTTTCAATACCAATGTAAATTATTCTCAGTTGAGTATTAATATTTACTGCCTTAATATGCTAGAAATATCTGAAATATATCTGTTACATACATTGGAATTACAAGTGTACTGCATAATACTTTAGTGTCGATTTTTCTTCTTGAAATTTAAGAAGTAATTCATTATGGTAGTATACCATGAGAAACTTTACTATCTATTCCTTTTCTGCAATAGACAAGTCTTTAACTATCTTCAGTAAATCTTCTTCTGTATAGTTTCCAATCCAAACACAAATAGCTACCGGAGACTTTGAATACTTACGAGAGGTCTCGGTCTCTTGTAACTTTACGAGAGACTTTTGACTTAAGAGAGACTTTTATGTGTAGACTTTGCTTTATGAAACAGACTAGTCTCTCGTAACTCAAGTCTCTCGTAAGTAAGCCACTTACGAGAGACTTTGGGGT
The DNA here is from genome assembly GCA_037976565.1 of Mesocentrotus franciscanus. Taxonomy (NCBI): domain Eukaryota; kingdom Metazoa; phylum Echinodermata; class Echinoidea; order Camarodonta; family Strongylocentrotidae; genus Mesocentrotus; species Mesocentrotus franciscanus. Next base: position 35,117,656 of record CP137668.1, on the reverse strand, counting down.
TTATGTCTAGACATAAATTCTTTATGAAACACCCCCCAGGTGATAGGCGTTCCCAAAAAATTAAAACACGCAAATTAAATGCTGGAAATATAGAACGCCTTAATGAAAATTTAAGTACAGTGGACTGGCATCAAATTTATATTTCTGAAGATGTGAATGAAGCTTACGAAAGATTTATAAGCATACTTAAGGGCCAATTTGATATTTGTATACCATTAACAGAACAAATCAATAACTATAAAACGATACCAAGATCCCCCTGGGTAACAAAGTCTATTTTAAGATCAATAAACCGGAAAAACAACCTCTATTATAAATACAAAACTAATCCAACAAATAAAACTCGTGACAAATACACCCGATATAAAAATGTTTTGACAAAGTACTACGTCAAGCAAAAAAACATCATTATACTACGCAGTTTGAACTTAACAAGAATAACCCTAAAAACACATGGAAAATAATAAATACAACCTTAAACAGAAACAATAAGACACAAAAATAACGAAAATTAAATCTGACACTGACACTTTGATCGAAGACCCTCAAGCAATGGCTGAAACCTTCAACTCGTACTTCTCACAGATAGGACAAAAATTAGCAGAAAACATCCCAACAACCGAAAGAAAATTTGATAACTTTCTAAGTAACAAAAATCCATCTTCTTTGTTTTTCGTCCCAACTAACCGCGAGGAAATAATTAGTAAAGTAAATAAATTGGAAAGTAAAAGAAGTTCAGGGCATGACGAGATCGACAATCATCTACTCAAATCAATTATCTTAACGATTGCAAATCCTCTGGTCCATATTTTTAACTTATCAATAACAACGGGTATAATACCTAATAGCGTTAAAATAGCAAAAGTCATCCCAATATTTAAGAAAGGTGATGCTTCTGAAACAAATAATTACAGGCCAATTTCATTATTACCATCCTTATCCAAAGTCATGGAAAGAATTGTCTTTATTAGAGTTACAGATTTTTTAAACAAACATAATATCTTTTGCGAATCCCAATTTGGCTTTCGACCAAACCGCAACACAACTCAAGCAATATTGAAATGCGTAGATACTATATCCCAAGCCATTGATCACCACTTACATACTATAGCAATATTCCTGGACTTTTCCAAGGCTTTTGATACAATAAACCATAATATTCTCTTACATAAATTGTCGCACTATGGTGTTCGAGGAAAAGCCTTGGAATGGTTCAGGAATTATTTAACAAACAGAAAATAATTTGTAGAAATAAATAATCAAAGGTCATCGCTACAACCCATTAGTTGTGGTGTTCCACAAAGAAGCATCCTAGGTCCCTTATTGTTTATCGTATACATAAATGACTATCATAAGTCTTCAGATGTATTATCTTTCACTTTATTTGCAGACGATTCAAACTTATTTTATTCTCACTCTAATCCAACTAACCTTCTTCCAACAATAAACACAGAACTTAAACGTGTAGTAGAATGGGTTAAAGCTAACAAGTTATCGTTAAACGTTCTGAAGACTAACTTCATGTTGTTTAGTAACACCTTGCAAAATTTACCTGGAAATATCTTTCTGGAAGACACGCCCCTTGTTAGGGTAACATCAACCAGATTCTTAGGGCTCACGATCCACCATAAATTGAAATGGAACATACACATTCAAAATATATCCAAAATTGTCTCCCGAAATACTGGAATCATGAATAAACTTAAATATTTTTTCCCAAAGTCTACACTATTCACATTATACTACTCACTAATTTTACCCTACCTTAATTATGGAATAATGGCGTGGGGTAATGCTAGCAAATACCTTACTGATAAAATGTTTACCTTACAAAAGAAAAGCATAAGAATTATACATGATGCTCCTATTCGTTCACATACTGATCCTTTGTTTTATGAGTCAAAAATTTTGAAATTTTCAGACTTATTTCTTTTTCAAACAGGACAGTTCATGTATAAATTGAATAAAAACGAACTGCCACACACATTCATTAACATGTTCACAAAAACAGCGCCATTCATAATTACCCAACCAGGCAATCCAACCGTTTCCACCTTCCCGTACCCGCACTCTTTTCGCACATAAAACAATTTCTTTCTACGGTCCGAAATACTGGAACTCACTTAACAACGATATAATTAATTCTTTAAGCTTAAACTGCTTCAAAATCAAGTTGAAAAAAAATATTCTCGAAACATATAAAGAAAATTCAAATTGAGCGATCGGGACCCAACTCTCTTTCTTTCTCTCTCTCTCTCTCTCCCTTTCTCTCTACCTCTCCGTCTTTCTTTCTCTCTCTTTCTCTTTCTTTCTTTCTGTCTCTCTTTTTCTTCCTTTCTCTCTCTCTCTCTCTTTCTCTTTTAAATTACTTTTATCTTTCTCTTTTCTTCCCACACAGACGCGCCAGCTTTCTCCTCTCACTCTTCTTCCATCTTCATTTTCTTTTCTGCATCTCCATATACCATTGGCACCATATCACCTCTCACACTTAGATATTTTTTCCTTACGATATTTGTCTTAATTTCATTTTCTATCTTTAAAGAGATCTATTCTACTCACTATTTGAGGGATCCACACTAAACAAGCCCTGCTTCTTAGTGGACCTCTCCATTTCCTCAATTTTAGTATACAAAAAATAATAGATAAACATAAAACAACTTTAAGAATCATAATATTTACTTTCCATGTTAACTCTGTATTTTTTTAATAATCCAAATTATGAATAATGTTTTAGTCATTGATTAGTATTTTCGTCACGCTTGATTTGATTATTTTGCATTGCTTACTGTATATTGATTTGTATATTCATGTTGTATACTATACAATTATTGTTTACTGCATATTGAATTGTATTGTGTTTGCAATGATGCTAGAAAAAATGGAAATGAAATAAACTAAACTAAATAAAAAAAATACAGAAACAAATTTTGATGATCTCCAAAAAATGATAACAGAATATGAAAATCCGAATACCATTATTTGCTGGGATTGGAATTTAGTACAAGATTCAATTCTTGATACATTTCATTATCTTCATGTTAATAAACCCCGGGCAAAACAACAGGTTAATGAAATTAATGAAGAATGAATTAGATTTATGCTATCCAAGGAGAATTACATGTCCAGCTAAAAGATCATATACGTGGCGTCAACCAAACCCTATCAAACAAAGTAGGTAAGTCTTCTTTTAAAAATCTTCAGAACTTCTTTCATTAGTTCACAAAGTGGATATTTTGCCGGGTTATCGAACGGACCATTCCTTATTTAGTTTAAGTCTGAGCTTAAATCAGAAAAAGCGACGTCCTGGTTTTTGGAAATTCAATAATTCTTTGTTAAAAAACGAGGGTTTCATTTCACAAATCAAGAAAACAATAAAAAAAAAAAAAAAGCCTCCGGTTGTATAGCTAATGAAGGCTAAAGGAATTTTGTCTTACTTGATATACGGAAATCAAAAGGGATTTTTTTTTAAAGGTCGTTTTATTGGGGAAAATATACGTTTATTATACGACACACTACTTTACACTGAAATAAAGGACATAGCTGGCATGTTACTCGTTATTGATTTCGAAAAGGCATTCGACTCTGTGTCTCATAAATTCCTCTCTTCGATGATTTGGCCCCTCTCTTCAGAATTAGATTAAATAGTTTTAAGAAAACGTTTATTCGTGGGTCCTACTTAAAGGGATTGGGTATCTTTGTCTCAGATTCTAAACAAAATCCTGGATTTAGCTCATGCTGCAATCATAATTATAAAACTTTAGGTCAGTCAGGAATCCCATGACGTTTACAAGCCGATCGGCCGTCTGATTATCAAGATATTTATGATTGGAATTCGAAATTTCAAAAACCGTTTTCCCAACGGTTTTTATAACACTACAGTCAATTGGGGAAATGAATATGGTAAAACCGGTCACTCAAAGATTTTTACTTTTTTGAGGCACTTCATGATCATTTTAAAGCGCAATTTTTTAGGGCTTCAATATTACGCCCTATCACAGAAGCTGATAACACGTAGGGCCATGCATCTCAGATTTGGCATTGTTAAACAATGCCTTGAACGGACACTGTACAGATATGTTTGTAATAGGGCGAGGGTGTCGTCAGGGAAATCCATTGTCTCCGTATACTTGTTTTTGTTAGTGAGTGAAAGCAGGCGCGGATCCACTTTTTTAAAATATAAATGATGGTAACCAGAACAAATTTTTTTTTTACTCAGTGCTCATACCCCCTCCTCCCCTACTGAGCGGAAAAAAAAATCGGTCAGCGCGATTTCCACATTTCAGCCCCATTAGAAAATCCTGGATCCGCCCCTGAGTGAAATACTTGGTATCCTGATGCGTCACTCAAATTATTTAGTTGGATTGCACATGAATGGGAAAACACTCAAGCTGTTGCAATATGCAGATGACTATGGGGCGCCAAGTGTTACCCTAGTTTTTCGGTATAAAATCACCTCATTTTGTCACAGAATTCCCTAAAAACTGTCCTTTGTAACAAAATTATGTCAAACAATTTATTTTGTTACAAAATGAACTAAAAACAATTATTTTGTGACAAAATTTCATTTGGTAACACTTGGCGCCCCAAGGCGCAAAGTGTACGTTACCGAAAAAACCGCCTTGGGACGCCAAGTGTTACGGTTACCCCATATGAATTTGTAACCCCCGATTTCTTTCACCTAATTTGAAGCTTTTAATCAGCCCGGGTCAGCTGTGCGCATACAGAACCGACTACGCGTACAATGTTCGCGCAGCTGTGCGGCTGAATCTGATTGGCTCTGATTGGATCACTCTAGTTTCGCGACTGTTCTATTTAGAGCACGGGTGATTGAATAAAAAAAGGGAGTCTAATACTTAGCAATGGAGGTCTTATAGATGATGAATCAGTAACATGGCCAATATACACACATACACACAGTTCAATTCGATTATTATTTTCCGTATGCAATGCATGAGAGAGTATTAAAGCGCAATATATGATCCACGTTAAACCCCTTGATTTCCCCCGAGCAAGAACGGTACAACCCGGTCCGCAGGCTACCTACAGATTTCAGCGATCAAGAGGAAACACACGTTAATCAATGGAGAAAAATGGAGTTCCCAAAATCAGACGGAGGCAGGCGCGGATCCAGGGGCTGAGGGCCTTGGCCCCGCAAAAAAAAAAAAAAAAGAGAGAGAGAGAGAGAAGGAAAAGAGGAAAAGGAGAAAAAGGAAAGAAAGAAGAGGAAGAAGAAAAGAAGTGGGGGAAGAAGGAGATCGGGCCGAAAGGGCCTTGCATTCCAGGCTGTTACCTCCCCCTCCCCCATCAAAAAAATAACAGAGGAGGAAGGAAAGGCAAAGAAAAAAGGAAAAGAGGAGATAAAGGGAAGGAAAAAAAGAGGAAAAAGAAAAGAAGGGGATATCAGTTGCAATTTTCCCGGCAACAAGTTGTGGATCGGCGGGCTAAAGGCCTTTGCCTCTCCCCCGCCCCGCCCCAAAAAAGAGAGAAGGAAGGGAAAGGGAAAGAGGAGAGCTAAAAGGAACAAAAAGAGGAAGAAGAAAAGAAAAGGGTGAAAAGAAGGGAGATCAGTTGCGATTAATCCCGCCAACAACGTGTGGATCGGGGAGGCCGAAAGGCCTGCCTCCCCTCAGCAAACTTAAAGAGAGAAAGAAGGGAGAGGGAAAGAGGAGAGAAAGGGAAAGAAAAAGAGAAAGAAGAAAGGTAGGGAGATCGGGGCCACTGGCGTACTAATGGGGGAGCAGTTGCCCTCAAATATAATTCAAACGTGGTTAATTTCTAATTCGATACCGGTGATTTACAAATGTTGCTGAAATGACATAATTTTCCGAGATTTTTCCTCACTTTTTAGTAAATTATACTTTGTATGCGTTTGTTGGAAAATGACAAATTCCTACAGTCAGGCAAGAATAATGCTTATTTAGAGGCCTAAATGTCAGGGCCCGCGGAACAGCGGGGCTCGGGGCCTCGAGCTCCTCTCCCACTTTTTTGAAAAGTACTATATTGAAGAGAAATAGAAAGAAAGAGTGAAATAAAGAAAGAAAAGTGACCTGCCAGTGTCACAAAATAATGAAGTATCAAAATATGCTCATCTGACCGAAATTAAACGCCTAAAAAAAACCCGAGCTTCAGGGGGTCTGCCCCCTGGACCCCACGCAAATTAGTGACCTGCAAGTGTCACAAATAAGGTATAAAATATGCTCATCTAACCGTAAGTAAATGCCTAAAACCCTGAGCTTCTGGGGGCTCTGCCCCCTGGACCCAACCAATGGCCCTAAAGCGGGCCCCAGGATGCTAATCTGACTGTAATTTATTGCCTAAAACCCCTTGAGCTTCTGGGGGCTCCGCCCCTGGAACCCACGCCAATTAGTGTCCTGCCAGTGTCACAAATAAGGTATCAAAATATGCTCATCTGACCGTAAGTAAATGCCTAAAACCCCTGAGCTTCTGGGGGCTCTGCCCCCTGGACCCAACCAATGGCCCTAAAGCGGGCCCCAGGATGCTAATCTGACTGTAATTTATTGCCTAAAACCCCTGAGCTTCTGGGGGCTCCGCCCCTGGACCCCACGCAAATTAGTGACCTGCAAGTGTCACAAATAAGGTATAAAAATATGCTCATCTAACCGTAAGTAAATGCCTAAAACCCCTGAGTTTCTGGGGGCTCTGCCCCCTGGACCCAACCAATGGCCCTAAAGCGGGCCCCAGGATGCTAATCTGACTGTAATTTATTGCCTAAAACCCCTGAGCTTCTGGGGGCTCTGCCCCCTGGACCCAACCAATGGCCCAAAAGCGGGCCCCAGGATGCTAATCTGACTGTAATTTATTGCCTAAAACCCCTTGAGCTTCTGGGGGCTCCGCCCCTGGAACCCACGCCAATTAGTGTCCTGCCAGTGTCACCAATAAGGTATCAAAATATGCTCATCTGACGGTAGTTTAATGCCAGAAATCCCTGAGCTTCTGGGGACTCCGCCCCCTGGACCCCACGCCAATTGGTGTCCTGTCAGTGTCACAAATAAGGTATTAAAAATGCTCATCTGACGGTAATTTAATGCCCAAAACCCCTGAGCATCTGGGGGCTCCGCCCCCTGGACCCAACACCAATTAGTGTCCTGCCAGTGTCACAAATAAGGTATCAAAAAATGCTCATCTGACGGTAATTTAATGCCAAAAAACCCTGAGCCTCTGGGGTCTCTGCCCCCTGGACCACACGCCAATTAGTGTCCTGCCAGTGTCACAAATAAGGTATCAAAATATGCTCATCTGACCGTAATTAAATGCCTAAAACCCCTGAGCTTCTGGGGTCTGCCCCCTGGACCCCACGCAAATTAGTGACCTGCAAGTGTCACAAATAAGGTATGAAAATATGCTCATCTAACCGTAAGTAAATGCCTAAAACCACTGAGCTTCTGGGGGCTCTGCCCCCTGGACCCAACCAATGGCCCTAAAGCGGGCCCCTGGATGCTCATCTGACTGTAATTTATTGCCTAAAACCCTTGAGCTTCTGGGGGCTCCGCCCCCTGGAACCCACGCCAATTAGTGTCCTGCCAGTGTCACCAATAAGGTATCAAAATATGCTCATCTGACCGTAAGTAAATGCCTGAAACCCCTGAGCTTCCGGGGGCTCTGCCCCCTGGACCCCACCTAGGGCCCTAGGGCGGGCCCCGAGATGCTCATCTGACGGTAGTTTAATGCCCAAAACCCCTGAGCTTCTGGGGGCTCCGCCCCCTGGACCCCACGCCAATTAGTGTCCTGCCAGTGTCACAAATAAGGTATAAAAATATGCTCATCTGACCGTAATTAAATGCCTAAAACCACTGAGCTTCTGGGGGCTCTGCCCCCTGGACCCGACCAATGGCCCTAAAGCGGGCCCCTGGATGCTCATCTGACTGTAATTTATTGCCTAAAACACCTTGAGCTTCTGGGGGCTCCGCCCCCTGGAACCCACGCCAATTAGTGTCCTGCCAGTGTCACAAATAAGGTATCAAAATATGCTCATCTGACCGTAAGTAAATGCCTAAAACCCCTAAGCTCCCGGGGCTCTGCCCCTGGACCCCACCTAGGGCCTAGGGCGGGCCCCGAGATGCTCATCTGACGGTAGTTTAATGCCCAAACCCCCTGAGCTTCTGGGGGCTCCGCCCCCTGGACCCCACGCCAATTAGTGTCCTGCCAGTGTCACAAATAAGGTATCAAAATATGCTCATCTGACCGTAATTAAATGCCTAAAACCCCTGAGCTTCTGGGGGTCTGCTCCCTGGACCCCACGCAAACTAGTGACCTGCAAGTGTCACAAATAAGGTATAAAAATATGCTCATCTAACCGTAAGTAAATGCCTAAAACCACTGAGCTTCTGGGGGCTCTGCCCCCTGGACCCAACCAATGGCCCTAAAGCGGGCCCCTGGATGCTCATCTGACTGTAATTTATTGCCTAAAACCCTTGAGCTTCTGGGGGCTCCGCCCCCTGGAACCCACGCCAATTAGTGTCCTGCCAGTGTCACCAATAAGGTATCAAAATATGCTCATCTGACCGTAATTAAATGCCTGAAACCCCTGAGCTTCCGGGGGCTCTGCCCCCTGGACCCCACCTAGGGCCCTAGGGCGGGCCCCGAGATGCTCATCTGACGGTAGTTTAATGCCCAAAACCCTGAGCTGGGGCTCCGCCCCCTGGACCCCGAGCCAATTAGTGTCCTGTCAGTGTCACAAATAAGGTATTAAAAAATGATCATCTGACGGTAATTTAATGCCCAAAACCCCTGAGCATCTGGGGGCTCTGCCCCCTGGACCCAACACCAATTAGTGTCCTGCCAGTGTCACAAATAGGGTATCAAAAAATGCTCATCTGACGGTAATTTAATGCCAAAAAACCCTGAGCCTCTGGGGGCTCCGCCCCCTGGACCACACGCCAATTAGTCTCCTGCCAGTGTCACAAATAAGGTATCAAAATATGCTCATCTGACCGTAATTAAATGCCTAAAACCCTGAGCTTCTGGGGCTCCCTCAACCCCACCAGGGGAATCAGGCGGGCCCCTGAATGCTTATCTGACCATTATAAAATGCCTCAAATCACTGAGTTTCAGGGGCTCAGCCATCATGACCCCGCCGGGGCTTTGCCCCTAGACCCGGCCATGCCAATTTACGCTACGCTCTACCTGATCGTAAATACTTTAGCCTCCCCACCCACTTAGAAAAACGTTCAGCGGGGCCTGCATGTAAAAGTGGGGTGATGCGGATTTTTGTCTGCCCCCAAACGTTTTTGCTCATTACGCCACTGCTGGTCACCATAACGTACCAAAATTTGGCTCGCATAATTTCAAATTTGGGCCCCCCCCCCCCCTAAGAAATCCTGGATCCGCGCCTGGACGGAGGTTCCGTTTGGTTTTGTCTTTTGACGGGTTTTTTTCATCCAATGAGAATCATTTATATATCAAAATGTTCAGAATTAACTGAATGACATGAATCTTTTTTCCGTTGGTTAAAAATAGCCCTCTCCCGGCAAGAAACCGCCAGATATAGCCAGGAGCGTTCAGTCAAAAAGTTCGATACCACAGAAATTTTGCCCAAATTGATGAAAAATAATCAAAAAATGACGGTGCGATGGAACAACAAAATATCGTGATTTTTACATCACCATAAAGAAGAAAAGTCAAATTTTCTAATGCTTTTTTCCGTTGTTGAACTAGGCCGATCGGATCAAAAGATGTAGTTGAAAAGGGGGGATTTTGGCATATTTTTAAGCTTTTCACGTCGGTGCGCGGTATGTTTGAAGAAGTTGACGCTTAAGTGTATGGGTAAAATCCATATGTGGTTTTTCGGTACAAAATGTATTCTGTACAAAGTCATTTTGTAACAAAATGAACTCGGTACAAATCATTTTGTGACAACAAAAAAATCGGTAAAAATGATTTTGTAACAAAATGTATTCGGTACAAATCATTTTGTAAAATGAAATCGGTAAAAATCATTTTGTAACAAAATAAACTCCGTAAAAAGTTTGAAACAAAATGAATTCGCCGGTACAAATCATTTTGTAACAACATTCATTTTGTTACAAAATAATTGTTTTTAGTTCATTTTGTAACAAAATAAATTGTTTGATATAATTTTGTTAGACAGACAGTTTTGAGTGAATTCTATGACAAAATGAGATACCGCAAAACTAGGGTAACACTTGGCGCCCCATAGATGACACCCTCTTTATATATACACTCAATGGTACAAGACACGATTTACAGTGTGCCCTTAAAATACTTGCTGAGTTTGAACATAATTATGTCCAATCTCAAACTCAACATAACAAAAACGCAAGTTATATGAATGGAGAAGCACATGTCTCTTAAAACATAAATTTTACACGAATACAAATTGAACTGAATATCTGAAAGTTATTTTAGGTACCTAGGTATAGACTTTTTGGAACATCTATCACAGGCAGTCAAATGACCCATTGGTTGAAAGATCATTGACCCCCTAAGGACGAGTAACCATTGTTAAATCGTTATTTATACCCAAATTAAACTACCTGTTTCTATCACTTTCAGAACCAAACTCACAAATTATGAGAGAGGTAAATAGATGTTTTTACTCGTTTATATGGGGTAATAAACCTGACAAAATAAGAAGAAAACAAATGTGTCATTTGTATAAGGATGGTGGAGTTAAAATGATAGATACTTTCATTCATATGAAATCTCTTAAGATATCATGGATCAGAAGATTTATCAATGACTCATTAAATACTAACTTTACTTATCATATGTTACTTTCGATTTTGCCTCCGTCATATTCTCCAATTATATATTGGATTCGAACATTAGGCCTGTGAAAGAATGTAATTATGATAATAATAATATTGTTAATGCCCACATTCAAATTAATAAAGTATGGTCAAAACTTGAGCAATGGTTTTCCAGTAAGTCCAATATAAAGGCCAAACTCACAATCAAAAAATAAATTGTTTGGCTTTAAAGGAGGTCATAACAACGCTTTTAGTTTGATCCTAATTATTGTAAGAAAATAATTCTATTCAGCCAAGTGCGAAAATCAGATAACACTGTTTGCAAATGTTATGTCAGCTGTTAAAACTTATTATGATATGGAAAGATATATAGCAATTAACCCCCCCCCAAAAAAAAAAAAAAAAAAAAAAATGGGTTTAATTTTACCAAATGTATGTTCAGTTTGCTTGTTTACTTTTATGTCATAGAATTGGTGTACAAATCATATGTTGTCAAGTTTGATATCTAGTATGTCGTTGTTGCGGCCGAGGTTATTTGGTAATATTTTATTGTTTGAATTTATATGGCAAGTCATGGAATAGCCTAGTGCATGTATCGATCTTTTGTAAGCATGATTACGTTGATACAATGTATTTAGGCCTACTAAAGGAACCCTGTGGAAGGGTAAATAGGCCTATATATAGAAAGAAAAAAAATAAGAATAAATAGGTAAATAAATTATTGAAAATAAACGTTGAAATGTTGGTCTGTAGGGAGAAGGAAGCAAGAGAAGTTGGGTCGGGGCGATGGTAGGCTATGGAATTCATTTCAGGTCAATCCTCTGTGCGAAATGAAATCTATCATTTCACAGCATTACGATTAGAATTTTCATTATTCTTATTTTTTTTCTTTTTGACGGTAAACCGTGAGTGATTTGTTTTAATACAGTCCATGAAATCGTCAAATAATTTAAACAGTCCTTTTATAACGTTATCTCAACACTCAATAAAATCCAAAAGTACTGGTAAATGTAATATTTTGAATTGTTTGTAACGGATATCTACCATGGCTTTTTGAAATCTCCAGTGTGCTAGCAGCCAATCAGACAAGTAGATATTGGTGACGTTTTCCCCGTACGCAATCACCAACAGTGAAAGCATAGTCTAGCCCTAGACGTTTCGAGCATTTCACTTCACCTCAATTTCCCGTCTATACGGTAGATTGCGCGAACGAGGATACTTTACGGAAAGAACGAGGCTACGATGCCATTAAAATGTTTTCATTCCGGGGATTCCCGACTTGGCAAGCTGCCAAAACGCACAACTGAACTGCGATATGTATTTACGACATAACGCAATAGAAACGGGTGTTTCCGAAACATAATTACAGTGTATTTCATTGCTAGCTTCCACAGCAAACCGACAGTGCTAGTTTAATTCTTGAGTGAATAAAAATTTAGGTAAGTATTAACATGTTCTTGTATCTCCACACCGTACATTTCGGTTTCCCATCATGCCCATACATGTCAGTTTGCGTGTATGGACTTCGGACGGGCATAGCTGCGTACACTATATATATATACATTATGCTTGTTTCACAGCTGTGCCGCCTAGCTCCTCTCCTTCTGTTTGTACTTTTACCTCTACTCTAGCTGTTCAATTCTTGCTCCCTTCGACTTTCCCTGTCTCACTACAATTTCCTTATTCTGATTTCTTCAATCTCTGCTCTGATTACGTCTCTCTATTTGTAACTATCTGCTATGTTTTCTGGTTTCCCTGTCCTTGAATGGGATGTGTTTTTCTGGACTTTATCGTTTTTAAATGCGGTGTACGTGTTTTCTGTTTTCTTTGTCATGCACAGGTATTACTGCATGTGTTAAATCATTTATATTTATGTCTCATATATATATATTTGTCAATTGTAATTCTAACTATTCTATGATAATACATGTTTATTTGACATTTTGTATTTCATAGAAACTGCCAGAGAATGATTTTTTTTAAATTGCCAATTGTACTTTCATTCATGCATGGGGCGGGTTAATTCCATCAGATTGTATCAAGAGTTGTCTGACTATTTGTTATTTCCTGATAATGTGCATCTAATTTTAAAGGTATAGGCCTAATACAAAGTTTTTTGTAATATTTCATCAGGATTGGATTATGAAATTTAAAATTTGCATTACCATTGTGAAACCTAGTGTTAGAATAAGCAACTTTGAAAAAGTTGGGCTCTAAAACGGTAAGGATTTCGAGAAATTAAAATATCAAATTTATCGGTGCTCCCGATGAATTTCAAATAGCGCCTATACGGCCATACAATGGTAGCTGCGACCATGAAAATCTCGGAATATGCAGTTCTGATAGTGATATATAATTTTCAAATGGAAATATCGGTCGATCTTAATTAGTCAAGAAACATTGTAAGAATATTTCTATTTTGTCTACTTTTTATTTCGATGGTTCTTTTATGATTATAAACACAACGGTCGTTCCGTGGTGTTTTTTACTTAAATTTGCAATGTTAATTAATCCCAATTTCTTTGAAATTGGTATCAAAATTTAGATAATTTATTTCTCTTGACACCAGACTCATGGTGGTTCAAGGTTCCCTTAAAATATAATTTACAAAATACTATTTTTCGTCAAAAGGGCCGCTTTTTTGGACGCCCCCTCCGATTTAGGATTGTTCGCAAAAAAAAAAAAAACACCTCTGAAATATTGTGTATTATGATAAAATCTTTCAAATAAACAAGGTGTGCTTAGTTTATGCGGTAGTGGCAGGCAAACCCCTCTTTTCTGACTTTGGCCCTGCGCTTATTGATACAGTTTGTTGATCAGCGGCCCTCGCCCGCTGGACTGGTTGCCGTGCCGGTTGTCAGGGAGGGACCAATAAGTAGCGTCTTCGCTGCTCCGGCGTTTCATGGCCTGGTCTGGTGGCTGGCGTATTTGGAAATGTCTCGCGCTGCATGATGGCGTGACTTAGTGTTATCATGTGGCGCGGTCGTCCCGCGGTGTGCTAGTTCGCCGGTGTCTGGCGTTGGTTCGTCGTTGTGGCGTGGATCGGCATGATGTATGTTAATTTTAATTTTTGTATTCCAATTTAACTGCTGCTTGTTTGTATTGTTTGTGTTAAGGCAGAGGTATTGTCATACCCCCTTTGAATCCCCAATCTTCTGTCAATCATAATCCAGTTCTTGATGCTGAACGTTGTTCCCTTCTCTATCCCCTTATGTAGTATATAGGCTTACCCATTTTTCTCTGTAACTTAAAAGGTAGTAAGTATCGAAAACATTTAATCCTCCTAAATTTAAACGATAATAATAATTAAAAAAACCCTTCTTAAATTATACATTTCTAAGTTTCTTTAAATAATGACCACGTTTAAACACTGTCACCAACCCCAAGTATGTCTGATAGTCACGCATAAGTGAACATGTACACCCCCCTCATTTTTCCGGCTTTTGCCGACACCCATAATAAATGCACATGCACTCCGACACGCACATGCACGCACCGGACACACAATATTCATCTATACTGGTCGCCATACCAAACTTTACATTTTGATGGCTTTAAATAATATTTTGAATGATCAAGTTTATACAGCCCAGAGTCAATATTATACTACAAATGAATTTAATTCAACTTTTAATTCAACGGGACCCAACAATAATCTTCACTGTTTTAGTTTATTAAACATTAATATTCGAAGCTTACAAAAGAATTTCGATAATTTTGAAGAATTTTTATCTATCTTAAACGCATTTCCATTTTCTTTAATAGGAATTACAGAAACCTGGTTACACTCAACTTCTCCTTCAATATTCAATATTGAGAATTATGAATTAGTTCATACAGACCGTAAAAATGGAAAGGGAGGAGGTGTCGCTTTTTATTCTCGTAATGATGTACAATGTAAAATAAGACATGATATTCAATTTGAAGAAATAGAAACATTATTTTTAGAAATTATTGATGATAAACAAGAATACAATCGTTGGGGTTATGTATAGACCACCTAACAATGTAGCCGACACATTTTTGGATAAGTTAGAATCATGCCTTGAATTCATTTCTAAAGAAAATAAAGATATATATATCATGGGAGACTTTAATATCGATTTGTCCTTACCTTATACTGTTCTTGGCCAACGCTTTACTAATTTATTATCTTCATTTTCTTTTAAACCTCTTATTAATAAACCAACTAGGATAACAAACGTAACACATACTATAATTGATAATATTTTCTCAAACGTATTAGATAATAATAAACAGAATGGAATAATATACTATGATATTTCAGACCATTTACCCATATTTACGATATGTCCGAATGATAAACACAAAATTCCCAATAAAGAACATACAACACGACGTAAAGAAACAAAGCGTAATCTAGAATCCTTTAAAATAGACTTGAGTCAAGAAGATTGGTATGATATTTATTTTGAAAGAGATGTGAACAGTTCATATGAAAAATTCATAAACAAACTTCTTGGCCATTATGATAAAAATGTGCCCCTCACAAGAATTAAATCTAATAAAAAGAAAAGTAAACGACCATGGATTACTCAAGGTATACTTAAATCAATATCTACTCGAATTCGTTTATATAAAATATCACTTCGATCACCTACAAATAAAAATCAAAATAAATATAAAAAGTACCGTAATAAATTGACTTCAATTATTCGTTTGTCACGTAAATTATACTATTGTAATAAAATTGAAAGTAATAAAGATAATAATCAATCATTATGGCAAACAATTAATGACATTTTAGGGAAGAAAAAGGATACTCCAAATGATATTGAATTTAATGACAATGGGCATCACATTAAAGACCCGAATGATGTTGCTGAGGCATTCAATAAATACTTTACTAATATTGGACCGGATTTAGCTTCTAAAATAATCAATGAAAAGAATGATTTTTTGAAATACTTAAATAAAAGCGTTAATCAATCCTTATTTTTTAATCCAACAAATATTCAAGAGATTTTAGAAATTGTTCGTTCATTAAAATGCAGTAAATCTAGCGGCTATGATGAATTAAGTGTATCTTTATTACAACAAATAATTCACTTCATAGCTTCCCCGTTATCACATATCTTTAACTTATCTCTTTCCCATGGGATTTTTCCCGACCAACTAAAAATTGCGAAAATAATTCCGATATATAAAAAAGACGATCAGTCTAAAATTACAAACTACCGACCAATTTCTTTACTACCAAGCATTTCGAAAATATTAGAAAAAACAGTATATAAACGATTATATTCTTTCTTTAATAAATATGAATAACTTATTAATTCCTAATCAATATGGATTTAGAGAGAATCACTCTACTGATTATGCTATTCTGCAATTATGTGACAAAATAACTGATTCCCTCTCTAAAAAAGAACACATTGTAGGCGTTTTCATGGACTTATCGAAGGCATTCGATACCATGGACCATCGTATATTAATTCATAAATTAAAAGCATATGGCGTTAGAGGGATGGTACTTTTTTGGTTTGAAGACTATTTGCGTAATAGACAGCAATATGTTATTTTTAAATCTAAAACATCAAATATTTCCACCGTAAAGTGCGGAGTACCACAAGGCTCTATCTTAGGTCCCTTACTTTTTTTAGTATATATGAATGATATTGTTAATGCATCACCACTCCTAACATACGTTTTGTTCGCAGACAATACTAACGTATTTTATTCACATAAAGACTTAAGCATTCTTATTACAACCCTCAATTTAGAATTAAATAAATTATCATTTTGGTTCAAATCCAATAAACTCTCTCTAAATATTAATAAGACTAATTGTATTTATTTCAAAAACATACACTCTAAACATGTACTTCATTATAATATTTTTATAGATGACATGCCCATAATCGAAAAAGAAGTTACAAAATTCTTAGGTGTAATGATTGATTCAAATCTAACTTGGAATAGTCATATTAACAACATTTGCATGTTAGTCTCGAGAGGCATAGGCATTCTATATAAATTAAAATATTATCTATCACAAAAGTCACTATTTATGCTATACAATTCTTTCATTTTGTCATACATATCTTATTGTAACATAGTATGGGGTAATAGTAATAAGATGAAAATTATGTTAATATATCGTCTCCAAAAAAGCACTCCGTCTTTGTACACATTCACATTATTTAGCCCATACTGATCCAATATTTTATAAACTAAAAACATTACAAATCGCTGATATTCACATTTTTCACACTGCAATCTTTATGTATAAATTTTGGACAAATACCATACCTTTGGCATTTCGAAATATTTTTGTTTACAATAGTAATATACATTCATATCCTACATGACACTCATCCGACTTCCATTTAACTAACCCAACAATTATTATGGCCTATAAATCAATAAGACACCATGGCCCAGATTTTTGGAATGCTTTACCCGACAATATTAAACACTCTGCATCTCTTTGTTCATTCAAAGCCTCGATGAAAAAATATTTAATATCCAAGTATTCATTAACAATATTAGGGTCTTAACGGTTTTAATTGTTTGTTTAAAATAAATTATTTTTAGACGACCAGTCCATGATCAATACGAATCAAACACTTACTTCACCTGCACACACACCCACTTGCACACACTTGCATTTTTTTCACTTTCTTTCCACTTTTTATTTAGATACTTTGTGAAAAAAAATCTCTATACGTGACACATTATTATCCTAAATTATCCTATAACAGCGTCATGTACCCCCTCCTTTCCCGGCTGCTATCGATTCAAGCATTTATGCTTATGATAGTTGGCCTCTGCATTTATTTTAATTCTTTGATTATATATGTTATATATGCATTTGTGTGTGTGTATTTCAGTTGTCACTTGATGTAAATCAATTATATTATATATTATTATTGTTATTTAAATGTTTTGTATTTGGTTTATTAATAAATGCAGAAACATCTGCTAAAAAAGAAAAAAAAAGATATAGTTTCTCATATAACTATGTATTACGTATTTGTACAATATGTGACCGAAACAAATTTCCATGTATTCTTGTGAATTTAAATGAATAAAAGAATTGAATTGAATTGAATTGAATTGAATTTTGAAGCACAAGTAATATCAAGCTTGAGAGAGAGCTATACAACCCAAGGAGTTTATTATTCACAATTTCATCACTTTAGACTCGATTTCAACCGCGACAACGATCATTGAATATTGTAGGATCACATATGCTTCCAATATGTTCATTTGAACCAAGCATGACCCCATACCAAAACTTTGTATTACCTTTACTTTAAATGCCGTTGGAAGAAGCTGGGGAGTTTCCACCGGGCTTTCAATTTCGATTGATTTTTGTTTCGCTGTTGTTTGTTTTTCGTTATATTATTCGAAACATCAAAACACGTGATCCATCAAGTCGCACAAGAAACCATAACTACCAGAAAGGGCCCTGGGAGGGGGAGGGGGCGGGGGACCCGGCCCCCTCCCCTGCCCCCAAAACAGCAAAACAGGTAAAAACACCCTTTTTTGATACAAACAAATGACGGGCCCCCACACCCGATGCTCGAGGGGGGGGGAGTTGTTGACTTTAAAAAAAATAGCACTATTGAGTTTGTTCGAATTCCATGTAACTTGTTCCCAAGGGTTATCAAGTATCACAAATCATATAACACAAATTTCTGGTCACAAAGTCAAGGTCAAAGGTCATTTTAGGTCAGTAGACTTGGATTGTGTTTTCACAGCTTAATATGAGAATTAATAAATCCATTTTTGTTATTTGTTCATATTTCATGAAAGTTATCAATCTTGGTACAAAATCTACAAATAATTGTAAATGATTCTTCTGATGATTCTTAGTCAATATTCACTTCAAAATGCTGATTATATTTAGAGGATTTCATTTTTGGGGGCCTGCTAATGGGTCACCCTGCCTATAGATAATGTCCCAACCTCAATTTTTCATCATATCGAATTGCGTAATGCAGGCGAGACCGTCAAGAGCGTTTCCCTTGTTTGTGTTATAATGTGTTTCATCTGAATGTACATATGAAATTTGTTTTTAAAATGTGTTGATTCCCGTTCATGTCCAATATATAGTCACAACAATTATACATCTTTAATTTCTTTTATGAATTGGATTATTTACATTCCAAAATACCGAAATTGTTATTATATGCACTTTTAATTCATTAACGATTTTCACCGTTTAACATATGTAATTTTATTGTAATTTAATGATTTTTTACTTTCATTGTACATTATTAAGATACAAATTTACACTTAAAAATGCATTCTGTTTATGTAGTGGAAATTTAAATGAGTAAACATAAATCTATGTATGTTTGTAAAACATGTTAACAGTTTTTAAAAGTACAAACTGACTTCATTGTCAGTGTCATTTTCTACATGCACCACTCTTGAGCCTTTGCGAGTGAATTATCTCCACTCTGTCCACATGAGTGGAGAGTGATACTCTTCAAGTAAAGGATTGGTGTTTTACTCTTTCCTGAGTGAAATAGTGACCACTCTTTTTTCACTCAAAAAAAGGTTTTCCCTCATTTAACTCCTTGTGAGAGTAGAATTTCACTCTCTTTTGGGTGCTTTTTCACTCTTTTACATTTAGAGAGTAGGACAACAGCATCAAAATTACAATGTTACTTAATACATAATACAAAATATTGATGGAATATCAACTACAAAATGGGAGCATAGATATCACAAAAAAGTTAATTGCTAAGAGAGATTTGAATAAGAATTTTGTTTTAAATATGGTTTTAAAGATGTGTAGGGATGGAGCACTTTGGATGTGGGGTGGGAAGCTGTTACAAAGTGTGGGCGACAGAGAGAGAGAGAGAGAGAGCTCTGTCACCGTAACGCGTCTTACGCGGGAACCAAACCTACTGAAGTTGGAGGGGGAAGAAGTGGAAGCCCGCAGTCGTGAAGAGGGCGCCTTAGATTTAATAAATTCTGTCATACATGTAGGGCAGGCACCATTACGGACTTTGAAGGCAAGGAGAAGAATTATGAATTGCTAACGTTGAGGTATTGGCAGGGGCGTCGCTAGACCTTTTTCAGTGGGGGTGTAGAGGCCACCGATAATCGACAAAACTAGCCACCAATTACCGACAAATACATTAATGCCAACGTGTCAATGTCTTCAAACTTAACCCTATAAACCCGGGGCCGGGGGCTAATTTTCCTACGAACTATCTATATCTGCGCATGCGCACATGGTCATTTCCCCTGACCTCATAAATATACGGTTTATTTCGTCAAGACTAGTCAGCATCGTAGCTATAGAAAAAAATGTGCAACCAAATCACGCAACTATTCGGTGCGGCGTTATCGGAAAGAGCGCTGCGCTTGTATTCAATTATCCAATGTTTAAAGCTCGATTGGGGCGATTTTTGAATCCCGTTATGACAGTCATTTTTAATAATTGCTGGTGAAACTTCGAGAAAATACAAGTATTATAGTAGTAGTCTCTCTCGAAGTCGTCACAGCGGATAAAAAGTTCGTAAGAAACAAATAATTCGCCGGCCGACCGACATTAAACATCTCACAGAGTTCTAACTTCTGCATTGATATAGTACACGAGGATCGAGCGAGAATACCGACACAGCAACAAATATATGCATATCTTACTCCCTCGAAGAGATGGCTCCACCCAACAACCCCCCCCTCTCTCTCTCTCTTACTCCCACCCTCCTCTCTCTCCTCTCCTTCACCCCCCCCCCGTTTCTTTTGTTTTTTATTTTCTCTTTTGTTCCTTTTTTTTTCCTGTTCTCCTTTTCTTTCTTTTCTTTTTTTTTCTTTCTTTTCATTCTTTTCCTTTCTTTTCTTTTCCTTTCTTTTTCCTCTCCTTTCTCTTTTTCTTTTTTTTTCTCTTTCTTTCTTCTCTTCTCTTTCCTTTCTTTTCCTTTCTCTATTTTCTTTCCTTTCCCTCTCATATTTCCCTCCCCCTTTTCTTATTTTTCCCGACGGCAGCGCAATTTTACCGACAATATCCTGATAGGTGGGAGTTTCGCTGGGTGTTGGTACTTATTGGAGATAACGGATGATCGGAGTGAAGTGTTCTTATGACTTTGAGCGAGTGACCAGGCGTGCTGCAAAGTTTTGGATGCGGTGGGGGGGGGGGTGGGGGAGATGGGAGGGGGTCGATTAACAAGAAGAGCCGTTGCAGTAGTCTGAATGGGAAGTTGATCAGTAGTAGATTTTATCTAGAAATTTTCAAATTTTGCCAATTTTGTGGATGCCATAAGATGCTGCCTTATACGCTATCTTGATGTGAGTGTTCATAACCTACTCATGATGTTATATTTACCGACGAAAACGTTTGATTGTAAAAATGTAAGCAAAAGTGCAATTAGATTGCATACATATGTTGTATCTTCGGTAAATCGAAGGTGGTGCCGGAAAAATTATATTTCCAGGTTGTCCGTCCGTACGTCTGTAGCGCTTTCTCGTTAACGCGATATCTCCAGAACCACTTGAGATATGAACCTCAAACTTGATGATAATATGTATCACCATAGGAGGACAATCTGATTAGATTTTGAACTAACTAGGTCAAAGGTCACAGAGGTCAAATTCTGAAATGCCGTATATTAGCTTCGTTATTGCAAAATCTCAAGAACCACTAGAGATATGAGGCTTAAACTTGGTGATAATATGTATCATCATATGAAGACAATCTGATTAGAGTTTGGGGTAATAGGTCAAAAGTCAAAGGTGACAGAGGTAAATTTCTGAAATTCTAGATATAGCCTTGTTATCGTGATATCTCAAGAAATACTATGCTAAAGCCAGGATATTAATTGTGGAGCGGCAGGAATGTCAAATTTGACAGACATGAGAGGTATACAAGAACCCACTATTATCAATATTATTATTACTAGAGATACGAGGCTCATACTGAGTTATAGTATTTATCCCAATAGGAAGATGATAAGGTCAGATCTTGGGTTCAAAGGTCAAAGGTCATAGAGGTCAATTTATGAAATTACAGGTTTTAGCCTTGCTATTGCGATATCTCAAGAATCACAAGAGAAAGGGTTTTTGTTTTCGATGTGATATGTCACAAATAATTCCACCCATTTCCTATACTGAATTTAGGGCGGAGGCATATAGGAGACACAGCCAAATTTGTCTAGTTAATTGTATGCATTATTTTATTCAGCATTCTTTTACCAGGGCTGACCGACCAGCAGTTACAATTGTGTTGTACTTCGGGGCCTGTATTACATTGAACAATATAAAAGTATGGAGTTGACCCTCTAAAAAGTAACAAGAAAGCACTTGAGAATGTCGGCCTTGTGGAACGTCAGTCTCATGAACCCTAAAGGTTTTGGGAGAATAGTCACGATACCTACAACGTTGGTTTGATGGGTTGTCCGTCTTCTTGACTGTCGGTCTCATCGGTCTGTAGCTCTCATTTCTTCCTTCTTCCTTTTAACAGCATTCTACACTCGTTTCTGCAGGGACACAAATGAATGAGTGGCGTTAACGAGATGATCACCATGTATCCAGTACATATGCTGCCTATTCTCTATCTCCTTATTTCATCTGTTCTTATTACTCTCAGATTTGGCCGAGTAAAGGGTATGTACATTGTATATTTATAGCGGATATGGCTTTCGATTTTCTGTCGTTAATGTTGGTGCTTTCCACACTTCAATTGATGGCCGATTGCCATTGATTTTTAACTCTTTTTATGATTATTCCATGTTCAGCGAACCTTTGCCAATAAAACTATTATTTTAGAGTGATAACATAGGTAACTTTAGGAAATCGGTGAAACATTTTAATCGTTGAGGACATCACGTTTCATGCTACTTTTCTTACGCGTGTTTATCACGAGATGAAAGATATCAAATGATCTAATCAGTACCTGTGTAGTTATGATATTATAAAGTCATGGTATATAAAAAGTTAGTTTTTAATTGATATTTTGTTATAAACAGTTAATTAGTAAGTTTACGCCCTTTCTACTTACAGCCGATGGAGAGACTGTATCGATCACATTAACATGTGGTGACATCAAGAATGTGACATCTCCGAAATATCCTGACAACTACAACAACAATTTAGAGAATCGCTGGAATGTACGAGCAGACCTCGCTCGAAGAATCCTCGTCACTTTTAATGATTTCCAAACTGACGATCATGATGCTCTAGATATAGTGGAAGAAAACTATCCATCTGCTGGAGCAAAGTACAGTGGAAGCAATGCGGCTACACCATATATTTCTCTTGGGAACCATCTTAAGATTATTTTCCGCTCTGATAGGTCTGAGTCTAGAAAAGGATTTCATCTGTCCATCTCTTGTTTTAATGAAACAGGTAAATACCTTAAAAACAAAATAATTTTCTTTTGTATATACTCCTTTCCTTTTCTTTTCGTTTCTTTTCTCTTCTCCTACTCTTTCTATTATTTTTTTTTTCTTTTAAGTTTGATAATAGACAGAACTAAAAGAAATAGCTTTCGATTGCTAATGCCCGTTGTACACGAGGTGGCATTTTTTCTAACGTAGGACTATACATCACGGTCTGTAACACGACATGTGAGAGTCAGACAAAAAGTGAATGCGAAATGAATATCATAAAATGTGTTGAATAAGCCAGTTCGTATATACGATCTGTGCATGGGCAGATAAAGGTTATTTGTACAACTGAGACGAATACTGTATACGTGCTCGCGAAAGTTATGTAATCATTATTCATATACGCGCCGACGGTACATCAATGGAGCACAGGTGAAAGTATTCTTCTCAAGAGGGCAAACAAAACGTTTTAATGAAGCACATCCGTGACTTTGACAGAGATTATTCTAAAATGCACAAAGTGTGACTTCTCCATGTTAAAAGGTCTGTGAATATTTGGGTTCATTTATATCATTTCCTAACAACGGACGGGGCTATTGCTGCGTATGCACCAATTTTCTTTCATTGACTTTATTAGTCCAGGAAATATCTAAATCGAGATAACGCCTCGTGTACATAGGGCGCTATTATTATTTTACTGGTATTATTAATACGCTGTGAAACCATGAAAACCATTGTAAAAAAAAAACAATTTTATGAAGTAATATCTGCTACCTTGATTTCTCCGTTAGATTACACTAGTATCCATAAGGCCTTTGAGGGTTTAGAGCATACTAGAGTGATGACGCAGCCTGTATGCAAGAATGTCTGGCATACGAATGTCGCAGATACGGTGTGCAGAGAAGCAGGATTTCCCGGGTCTTACGAGACTAACTTCACAAGCGAGACTGAGAATATCTCGGAAACACAGGGAATAAATTACCAATGCAATAAACGTGAGTAGGCTGGTGCTATATGGAAGATTTGAAATATATGTATATTGCATTATTAATTTGTCATACTTTGGAATAAGAACATAATATATTGATAATAAGATTCATAAGACTGCCAGCCCTCGAGGTTGCTTTCTTGGGCTGGTCTTGTGGATTGTCGCCCAAAGTTGCCTTTAAGATCATTCAATTTACAACTTATGCTATATTTTTAGCAACTTTTCGCCTTCAAGACTGCAAGAATTCAACGTCCAGGTGCATTGCTCAAGACTCGTTAGTGATAGTGTGTAGTGGTAAGTTCATGTCTATACATAAACAGGTCAAAATATTTTGAAGGGGGTGTCCAGACCATTTTTTTGACAAAAACATTCACTGTTCAAAAGGCTGAGGGGGCGGGGGGTGGTGAGAAATGCATGAAAGATGATGGATACACTTGGGGTGAGTGGGGGGTATTACCCTGTGCAAAATTAAAATTCATTCAATTTACAACTTCTTATGCTATATTTTTAGAAACTTTTCGCCTTCAAGACTGCAAGAATTCAACGTCCAGGTGCATTGCTCAAGACTCGTTAGTGATAGTGTGTAGTGGTAAGTTCATGTCTATACATAAACAGGTCAAAATATTTTAAAGGGGGTGTCCACACCATTTCTTTGACAAAAACATTAACTGTTCAAAAGGCTGAGGGGGGGGGGTGAGAAATGCATGAATTGATGGATACACTTGGGGTGAGTGGGGGGGGTATTACCCTGTGCAAAATTTTGAAAGAAAAGTGAAATAAAATCATGAGATTTGAAACGCCGCAGCTGTGTGATAATGCACTCTTCAGATTTAAAAATTATTATGATGGAATTCGGGATGAGTAATGGAGGCGGTTCCCTTGCAACCGTGATAAAAATGTTGACATTTGAAAATACAAAGTGGCATCTTTTTTACTAAGATGAAATCAGAGTTATATCCTTCTGACAAAGTGTAAAAAACCTGTTTATTTTTGGTTACTTTTACCATGGACCTACTACTTCCATGCTTTTACCCTAGAGGGTCCATGCTATAGAGTTGGACCGCTTTGTAGAAAACGTTGCACTGTCGATGTTGAGAAGTACTGAAAACATGCTGAACTATTGATTACTAAGGTTTTCTGATTACTTTTAGTTTTGAGTGAACTTGGATGCTTCGACGTTGCGGAATACACCCATCTGCTGTCAAGAAGTGTAAAGCTGAGCAGGGATCAATGTCTTACCCACTGCAAGGCCCTCTCTACCACTCCACAGTTTGCTGTACATCATATCGGAACCAACTGCTCGTGTATCAGTCAAACTGCATTGGATGTTACAAAGCTTTCTCAAGAAAATAGCCGATGTAGGACAAACAACGAAAGCCAAACTGGGCATTATGCAACCCTCTTTAACGGTACTCCAATATTGAAAGCTTCTAGTAGCAATCACAAAATTGTTGAAGCACAAGCTGGACTTTTTTATAAACATGGTGCTTTGACAAAAACTAAACGATAAATACTTCAGATCAAAGTCCAACTGATCCAAAAGTAGTTTCATACCACTCTGAGATCACATTTTGTTATTCTTCTAAATGGAGATTCATGGCAAAGACTAATGCACTGACAAACGAGATAAACACCCTGAGGAGGCTCGAACCCATGACCTTCAATCCCCTAGATAAGGGTACATACCACTTAACCAGAACACATTTGTGTCGGTGCAACTTTTTTTGGGATACACTGTAAAGGGGAGAAGAAAAAAAAGATGTTGGGCGGGAAATTGCAATTTAGGAAGGTAATCATGTGCTATTACTTATTTTAGAAAATGTTGATGTCCAACTTGGGTAAAAAAATTAGCAAAAATCGACCAAGCTGGGCTTGGAATGCCCTAAAAGATTGGTAGGACATATCATTACCATGAAGCTGGAAAACACTTTTTTTAAACAGTGTATTTAATTGAAGTAATATGTCTGGTTCACCTTTTGATCAAAACCTTACAGTCTCGTTTGGATTCTGCAGCGAGTCGCCTGAGCTACACAATGGATCTTGGAGTAATACATCAAACGGATTCATGTACGGCACAACTATCACCGCCAAGTGTAATGACAACTATGAGTTGGTGGGTGGAGATAGGAAGATGAGATGTGACAAGGCAACAACCTCTACAACTCCAGCCTTTGAATGGCATGGAACCATTCCATCCTGTCTGAAAACGAATACTGGTAAGTAGAACTAGGTGTTGCACAATGACGTTAATCAACAATGTTATTTTATGATATAACTTTAGAGTTTTATATGTACACTGGTGCCCATGTATTTTAATATTTTGTCTTACCCCTTTTCTTGAAATGATTGTGATAGGATAGTTTATTCTTGATAGATAAACATATTCTCATAATTGTATTGATCAATCTCTATGTCTCTTGAAATTGCTTCGTGTAATGAACGTAGTAATCAGTTGTTTATTAGAGATTTGTGATACATGATCCCAATATTTCATTCTCTCTCTTTCTCTCCTTTATTATCCCTCCACGCACCCCCTCCTTCTCTCTCACTCTCTATCTCTCTTTCTCTTTATACATGTTTACATGTAGGTCCAGCTGACGAGGAGTCGTCAGGATCTGTTAAGATTCTGAAGTCAAATTGGCAACTTATGATTGTATCTTTCTTGTTACCTTTTAAAATCATTGTCGAGATATTTGCAAAAAGAATTTCAAGAACCCCATACTAATTAACACTTAGTTGGCTCACGATCTTAGCGATAACATTTCACAAGAAAATGATATAAACTACGTTGTTGGTGATATTTTCGGCGTATTTAATGTATATTTGATGTATAATTCAACAAATGCTCAATCCAGGCCATTTGTCCTATAAATATCTGAAACAGCATTTTACGTCTGTTCGATAATAGTGTTTGAAATGGTTTCCAACAAATATTCCCTATCTTGTTGGTTCATTTATGTTAAAGAATTCATTGGCAGTGTCAGCCTACCATATGCATTTTGTGTATGGAATAGCGTTGCTTACAACTAGTATTTTACTTCATTAACGTTATGACCCATGAAAAAAGATTAGAGCAGATGGATTGTGTGTCATATATACGTATATTTAATGTGTAATTACTCAATGTACGAAAATGGTCTTTAAGCCTGGCGTTTGAGTGAAATACTCAAGAGTTGCGTTACTTTACTTCCCATTTTCTTTTAGTTTATCTTGGAAGACAGGTTGTCATGTATGCTAAGTCATATATTGTTGTTTTTCTTTAATTATTGTATAATTGATGGGATATAAGGTTAATTTATTATCCATTATAATGATATTTAGACAATCATACCTTTGCAACTTTCAGTCAGATTCATCACTTTTTGCGGAGTTTTTCTTTCATAATCTAGTTCCAACAAACATGGGTACAATCCGTACAAGCAGAGGTAGTATGTGGGTGTGGGTGTGGATGAATGTCCGTGGGGGCACATTTAATAATATGAGTTAAAAAAATTAATAAAACAGTGGAGTAAAATTGTTTGGTTTATGTTTCTGTTTCGTACGGGGGAAATGTCACTAACTAATGTGTCCATATTTCGTTTAACCCTCTTTGGGTTAATCATCTCATTATGGTAGTAAATTTGACCTTGGGCCCTTATACAGGTGCGACTGATCCGAATCGGCCACACGTTCCCCAATCAATTACTGACCAATGCCATTAATATCAAATTAAGTTGTGACCAATTTCGAGCTCTCTATATAGACTGGGTCTTCATATTTTTGGAATCAGGTAACAGCACAAATTGAAAATTGTCATTTCTAAGTTATGCTTCCAAATATCAGGAAATAACCATTATCAATGTTTGTTGAAATACTACGATTCAATTTTTCAGTGTATGATAAGTTCGTATTTGTGCTAGCTAACTGTATTCATTAATTGTAGTAGTTATTGGTAAAGAAACTAAACCAAAACAATTCTTGGATTTAAGCAAGTCTGGGCACTTATTTTTATGACATTGCAAGATGTATTTTTTTTCTGAATTTTTTCTGTACAAAAATAACGGCAAAATAACAAGTCAAACTTTTTTTTTAACATGGCTTTTCTTTTTGTTTGTTTGTAGTAATATCGACATTATCATCTTCCAAAACCACGTCAAAAATGAATGGTAAGCATCTAAACAGGTTATTCAGGACACATTCCTTTTCTTTCTCTTTTTTCTCTCTCTCTTTCTCATATTTCTATTTGTCTCTTCGGGTTATCAAACACATATTTAGTTATCATCATACATGTGGTGGCGGATCCAAGGAAAACGCCCCCTCCCCCCGCAACACAAATTTGGCACACTTTAAAATGAAAAAGCAACAGTGCCGGCATCACATTTGATTTTCTTCAAGAATATTTCATTTTGATATCAATGAGCCAAACTTAAACATTATTATAATCAAACCTATCTCATACTATATCAACACATGTAGCCACAGAATGAAAAAGTTCTTCAATTTAATGAAATACTTATTTCAGATGCTGATATATTTACAGTAACTAGTGACGGTGAAACTCCCGGGATTTCGTTACGCGTTTTCTTTCCCGTCATCATCATCATCATCATCATCATCTTCGCCTGCTTCCTTGTATGGATAAAACGGCGAAAAGAAAAAAAAGGAGAAAGTCTGTGGTAGGTTATCTTTGATAAAATCTGCTAAAAAGATGGTAATTGAATATACATTTCTAAAATCAATACTTAGCTTTACGCTTCATTGTCTAGGTGAGGAGATTTTGTACCTAAAGTTTCGAATTTTATTTCACAGTTTCACTTGCATTCGCATTTCTGTTAATATTGTGAGAAATCGATGCTCTGTAAATTTACAAAAGAACGCAATCAATAGAAATATCAAGACGACATGGCGCCTCACTGTTTAACGCACCTATAATTGATTCACTTATACTGAATACTTATAGTTATCTTTAGGTCCGGGGAGGTTTCAGGAAAAACATCCCAAGAAAAACCACTGTGAGGTTACCGGCTAAATATATGCACAACAAGGCATAAAGAGAGTGCATGTAGTTATGGGTACTTAATGGACACTATTTTCACATCATTGAAAAAATGTAAATCCCGGGGATTTAACCAAAGAAAAGGTATTCTTGAGTAGAAGATCACAACAATTAAATTAGGGAAAATGGCCTCCATACCTCAAATACGTAATCAATATAATGTATCCGTTCCCGGCTTCTTTATTTTCCATGCTTGAAAGTAAGAAATGAATTATAAAAAAACGTTTAACACCATGCGGTTGATTATGCTAATTCACATTCAAGTTCTCACGCAGTTTGCACGTTGGCTTGTTATGAGTTATGACTTCACGAAGGGCGATTCTGTTTAATGCATCACATTGCTTCTTATTCTTATACACACACCCAATCTCTGATACATTTAGCTTATTGGCGGTTGGTGACATTCAACAGGACTGTCGAATAATTCGTTTACTTTGGGGCAAGTATTTTTTTAGCATTAGAAAAATTGTACCTTAATCCGCAACGCTGCACCATCAGCACTAACAACTGTACATTATTTCGTAACGCTGCACCATCAGCACTAACAAGGTTTTCAGCAGATAATCTAGAGTTAAATGCCGCGGTCGAATACAATACGAATATTTAAATTGATGATTCAACTTTTCAATTTTGATTCAGATGGACATAATTCACGATGAATCAATTAAAGACCATCCCAAACTGCACGTAATTTTGTCTTCGTAGGATACACTGAAGTACACAAAAGGGAACTCGGTCTACTGTATTGAACTGTTGGTTCATTAATCGGGATTTTAATTTAGAAAGCGTATACATTAAAATTGCTTTAGTAGATCTACCACTGTAATTCTATATTACATGAACTTATTGTTCACCATATATATATATATCACGAGCTAATATTCACCATAATCTATCGTTTAACTTTATACAAGTGCTGACAAAATTGTACATGTATATGTATTTCGTTAATATCAATAGTAGTCAAACGAGTCTTTAATTTTTATTATTCAAGTAGACCCAAACATTCTAATCGATATTTCTGATCATTGTACCCCAAAAGAAATTTACATGTGTATCATCATTGAGTTATAAAAATCTAATTTTGATCATAGGTGTTTGCGGCGGTACCAGGCCAACGTCCACAGAGAGTCGGATGGAAGAGCGAGTAGAACAAGAACCCACTCTCCAGATGAAACGTCAAGATTCCACTCCCCCTTCGGAATCTATCGTTTAAGCGCAGTCGTTGAAAATGAATACATATCCGTTGTAGATCTAGTAACAACTTCGGATATGTCAGAATATCCTGCAAGCATAAACCATCTGATTAGATCAGAAATACCAAGAAACATTATTTTCTTTCTATGGTTTCCACAAGTTTCCGACCTACTGAAAATTCTACCAACGACATACCAAGTATAAATCCTCTTCAAACGGCTTCCAGTGTCGAAGAAACCGAGAACACCTTAACGAATGATCAAACTATCTCCGAATTGGCAATCTACTCTTCTACACAAACCCTTCCATCACCGCAAGTAAGTCCAAGATCAAGGACTCTTGGGGCATATGTACCTTCGGTGTTTCCTTTGAATCTTCGACCTCTTCCTCTACGACCGATCAGCACGGATCGTACGTACGCTGAATTTGGAACCCAAAGCGACCGTGCAAATCCTTGTCAACATATCAATAAAGAACAAAGTTATCATGATCCTGAATCTATCTAGCTTACGGACATAGATGTCTCTGACGCAGCGGTAAGACTCCCCGGTCAGCATCTTCAGCTACAAGTGATACCTACCGGAGTAGCTAACACATTGTCAAATGGATCATCTAATGTTCTCGTACCGCATCCATACGAGGAGGCTATCACAACGGTAGACGTCGATAGTTCATCCCAAACGTTTCGACCACTACCTGGACAAGACGAACTCTCAGATTCAGTGACATCAAAGGGAAGTCAAATTTCCGAAAGTTCTATTGTTAACCATGATAGTCATGACTATGAAGATGCAGACATTCAAATGGATAAGCCCAAGCCGAAATTTATGACACCGAACTCACCGGATCGAGATGGTGCAGATTTCGATCGAAGGATGCGACAGGGTCAACCGTTACGGAGCCCATCCTGTTCTGAGAAGAAATACTACTCGATTCATGACCCTCTACCACAAAATACGAGCGAGAAAATCCAGATTTCTCAAGGACAGACACGATCATCAAACGATCCATTTTATTTTACATTGGAAAGAGAAGGCGATGATAAAACAGAAATGATTGTCAATCCCTTGTATGAATCCACTGAACCTTAGATTTAATCAAATCATGATATTCAGACTTTCATGACCTTTCTTATTATGATAAAGAAAATATTGAGGTGAATTGCTTGAAGGGGAGAAAGGGAACACCTTTTTCTATACCTCTCTCTGCTTCACCTTTTAGAGGAAAAAGTGTTGCTTATACAAAATTTTCATTTAATTTCATTTACTTATTGTCTGAGCTCAATCGACCAACCTATACCGACAAAAACTCCAAGTCGCACAGCTTGGGCGTGACAGAGCCTTCTACTTCTCTGGACCTAAGCTGTGGATTAGCCTTCCCCCAATTTATTAGGAGCGCTGAGTCTATGACAACGTTCATGTCAGTACCCAAGACTTTCCTGTTCTCAGCTGCGATGTCATCTCATAAGAGTACCGGAAACAAAGACTACTGCAAAATAATCTTAATTTAAAACGCTAACCAAGAACATATAATTGTGAGACAATGTAGTCTTTGTCAGAGGTCTTTTTAGACCAAGCTCCGTGAATGCCCAGCAGAGGCGGACACCGGCGCATTACAAGAAGCCATCATCATATTTCTCGCATGATAAAACACACTTCAGCCTCAACGGCTGTTCTTCAACAAGTTCATAGATATGCCGAATGTTGCCTTGTGGTGGAAATACAAACAAATAAACGCCATAATGAGTCCAACTGAAACTTAGTTGGACAAACTCTTTGTATAGGTGGCTCTATACAGTAGTGGAAGGCAGTGCTATTGATTATGTGAGTTTACCTAACCCGGTTCCAGTTGGCCACAATATGGCGGATACTGCTTTGTTGTGCAAGCACGAAACAAATGAATAAACAAGTACGCCAAGCTGTGACCAACTTGAACCATGTTGACCAAACTCTGTGTAGAGATGGCTCTGGTGGAAGGACGCCATTACATGCCATCCACCAAATACATGGCTGGATACCATGTAGGCTTGGATTTATTATAGAAGCACAATGGAAAACAGACACATTCTCATACATATATCTTAGGATAGTTTAGCAAGGTATAGCCATCATAATTATAAATCATACCTTGTCATAAGAGAGAAAAAGTAAAATAGGGAGAAAGAGAGGTAAGTGAAGTGAAGTGAAGGAGAGGGAAAACAGCATGAGAGAGGGAAAGACAGAGTGACAGGGAGAGACAAAGTGAGAGAGAGAGAGAGAGAGAGAGGGGTGGAGAGAAGGAGAGAGACAGGTGACGTATAATTGAAAATATAATAAATTAATGTGGTGAATGCAATATGTAAGATACACGATTTCGTGGTGATACTTTTTGAAAACCTATGCGTAAACTGCACAAGTCATGTAGTATTTCTGTGAATTGATTTCTGTATTCGAAATAACTGAGTATGATAAATATCAAATGAAGTGGTTTATTACACACAGATGTACTATTTATAAAAAAAAGTACTGTATCATGTTTACTAGAACAGCTACGTAAATATTCACCTTCATCCATCTTTGAGAGCAAGATAAACATGTTAAAGAGAAAGACGAGTTCTCGTCATGCGATTGCATTGTGAAAGAAACGTTGTGGAATCGATCAGAAAAGGTTGATCATCTAGCATATAAGTATTGGTATGTACTGCAAGGTTCTGGAATCATCAAAATGATAAGAAATTTGGCCCAGTCTTGGTAAAGTTACAAGCACTGTACACAGAAAGATGTATATGGGACTACGCGACCACGTGCGCGATATCTATTTGGTCCCAATAGATATAATAATTTACCATATATATCAATTAGTAGGCGGTTTCCCGGCAAAATTTGTATCATCACGTATTAGCCAAAACATATTCTTTCACATGATTGGTAATGAGAGCTTCCATTTAATTTTTGTTGAGAGAGGGGCGTTTCCAAAACTGGTCTTTACCTTTAATTGGTGACTGTTCTATACGATGATTTAACCAGGAAAGAGATGTTGCCAACAACGCAGGATATATTACTTTTTTGTGAAATACATGTATTATCATTAAGATCGCGAGCCAACTTGGCCTTAATCAGCATGATAAGTTAGCTCTTAGGTTCTTGAAATTCTCCTTGCAAATATTTTGATAATGGTTTCAAAAGGAATCATTTCCTTAAACACTCACCGAAAGGATTTGTGTATATTTATAAACAAGAAAGATAAAATTATAAGTTGCCATTTTGACTTCAGAATCTTACCAGATCCGGACAATGACTCATCGTCAGCTGGACCTACATGGATATCTGTGTATATCAATTAGTAGGTGGTTTCCCGACTTTCCCGGCAAAATTTGTATCATCACGTATTAGTCAAAACATATTCTTTCACATGATTGGTAATGAGAGCTTCCATTTCATTTTTTTGAGAGAGAGGCGTTTCCAAAACTGGTCTTTACCTTTAATAAACACTGATATTAATAAATAACTATTAATTCTTCAGTACTATCTTGTCATAATCGCAAGGTACCTTACGTCTGTTATGTAAGAGTGTTTTTCATTACACATAGAAATTGAGTCATGATTTAAGTCGTTTTTTTTTCCTCTTAAATATCATTTTGAAAGTCGAATTTTACAACTTACTAGTGGTGAGCATTTTACGACCTGTACTGAACTTTCTAAAGAAAGCGTCTAAAGAAAATTTATATTATTGTATTTACCCTGATTTATTCAATATCTTGAGTACAGGAATTTTTTTGTTGATACATGTATTATACAAAATACATGTACATGTGTAGTACATAAATATTTATTGTCGTTTATATCTTATAAAATAAATGTTATCAGATATTTCAAACAAGTAGAGATAAAGTCATGTCGCAATTTACGAATATTTTTTATAGATGATTTGCTAACATAATGAAAATTATAATTCTGTATAATATATGAAGTGAAATTGACTTGATTTTTGAATAACACACAGTGCTTTGTTTCATTATTGATAAATATCAGTTTTATGAACACCCTAATCCTCGTTTATTTCTTAGAAAAAGTGTGTACAGGATATTTTAAAGCAGTCGATCTAGGCGGAATGTAATATTGCTCTCTGAGTCTGACATGGTCATTCTTCTGACTTAGATGTGATGCTTGAATGCATGAATGAAGAATGCTACAATACGCTAAAGAGAAATGAAGGAAAACATAATCAGTGATAGACAGTTAACAACTAAATTATTCATAGCCCTTGTAAATTTGTTGTTTTCTTAGATTTTTCGTAACACAAGAATAAAAGGTGGACCGGTTGAATAAGCATTTATGGCCTTAATTTGTTGAATCATTTAAGATGTATTAAAGCTTTCATATGCCACATTCTTAAGAAACATAGATTGGGACTTATCAAATTATTCTTCACATAGTTAACAAAATTACAAAACTTGGTTAGGGTATGAATAATTTAATTTTTAACTGTATGTTTTTGACATGGATGAAAACAACAAGTCTTGAGCTACTATAATGTTATGTTAAGATGACAATGTGAGTATTGTTGTAGTATTACCTATTAGGGTAGAAGGGGCATGGTACTGCACATTGCAAAGACCAGGATAGAATACTCTTCAGAAAATAATTTTGATCACACAAATAACGACTTAAGTGAGAGAATGTATTGAAAATTCAAAAAGTCAAGAGAAAATTAAGTTTTAAAACAAAATTTCAATTAAAAAAATACCGGTCGATAAATCTCTGTGGGTGAAGGAAATTAGCGCCACCTCTAGACGTATAATTGCCATTAAACTAACTCATGACAAGGCATTTATTGGAATATGAAGGGAATCTATACTTTCTGCAGACATTCACTGCAAAGCTAAGGACCATGCGAGGTAGGTTATTGACTTCCTAGTCAGATTTTTATTTTGTACAATAAGCAATCCTCTAAATCTATCTTGGGTCAGTACCAGGGTTTCCAATGCTGTTGGAATTCGTCGTTGATCCTCAAAATGACGTCTCATTTATTAGATCTATGTACATGTAGATATATTTATATATATATATCTATATATCTCTTAATTGCTAGATTTATCCATTTATTTATTATTCATTAATGATTTATGCCTAGGTCACATTTGCTCTACGGCTAGGATACGGCGGCCGTTCGCCCCCGAAATCGAGAGATACTTGCGGTGGCCTCGGGGTCACCCTGGGGCGTTTCCCTATCTTTACAGGCCGTACGGGTCGCCGTAGAATTATAACGCGGACACGGCGACCATACGTCGGTTGTACGGTGGCCTTGCGTTTGCCGTGCGGCTGCCCTAGGGTCTTTTGAATTACAATTGACTTTTGCAGAACCCAAAATAATTGCGGCGGCCGCAGGAATTCCACGGGCGCCCTAGGGCAGCCTTTAGGCGGCCCTACGAGGCCCGTACGGTGGCATTCTGGTATGGCCTACGTACGTATCCCGTAAGCTCGCCGTGCGCCATCCGTACGGCCCCCGTGGCTTCGCGCCGTCCGTGGAGCAGGTATGTAGCAGTAGCGTCAATCCAGCCGCACGGTCGCCGTATGGTCCCTCTGCGGGTGCCTTGGTATTTGTCAAGAACCTACGGCCGTCGCAGGGACGCCCTAAGGCGGCCGTGCGTCATCACTTCAAAGGCCGTACGGCAGCCGCAGGTTTTCTGTCTCCAAAAATTCAAAATACGCCGTGTGGCTACCCTATCATATGTGACCAGGGGCGGCGATCCGGGGGGGACACGTCCCCCCCCCTCGATTTTGTAGGGGATCGCCCCCCCTGAAAATTTGTGCCAAAAATAATGTATAGCAAATACTGGCTGCAACACACTTTTAGGCTCTGGAGGGCCCAAGAGTGCAGCGTTTAGACAAATAAAAATGCAAAAATCTTCTCACTCGAAAGATACGCTCCCTCGCATAATATCCTTCAAAATGTACATGTAGATATTGTATTAAACTGAAGTGTGCAAAAAAGTATATTGCTTGTTCTTATACTATAGTTTTTCATAATACAAAAAAACTTTAAAAACTGTGAGGGGTAGTCACTTCTGTCACCTTCACCCTTCTCGTTTACTATGCTCCCTCGTACTGGCATACTGATGGGGGGCTTAGGGGTAGTTGCCCCAAAAAAAAAAAAAAAATTAAAGAAGGGGTTTATTTCTATTCGATACCAGTGATTAACGAATGTTGCTGAAATGGCGTGATTTTTCCCTGAGCTTCCTGGGGCTCTGCCCCCTGGACCAAGAGCCCTAAAGCGTGCCCCTGGTTGCTCATCTGACCGTAATTAAATGCCTAAAACCCCTGAGCTTCAGGGGGCTCCGCCCCCTGGACCCCACCAAGGGGCTTAAAGCGTGCCCCTGGTTGCTCATCCGACGGTAATTCAATGACTAAAACCCATTAGCTTCCGGGGGCTCCGCCCCCTGGATGCCCATATGACCGTTATTAAATGCCTAAAACCCCTGAGCTCCCGGGGGGTCTGCCCCCTGGACCCCACCAAGGGCCCTAAGGTAGCCCCTGGTTGCTCATCTGATCATAATTTAATGATTAAAACCCCCGAGCTTCTAGGAGCTCCGCCCCAGACCCCACTCCAATTAGTGACCTGCATGCCAGTGACACAAATAATGTATCAAAATACGCTCATCTGAACGTAATTAAATGCCTAAAACCCCTGAGCTTCGGGGGGCTTCGTCCCTTGACCCCCGCCGGGGCTTTGCCCCTGGACCCCACACCAATTTACACTCCACTTGCTTTGCTCTACCTGATCGTTAATACCTTAGCCCCCCCCCCCTTCCACTTTGAAAAACGTTCCGCGGGGCCTTCATGTAACATGTAAGAATGGTGGTGATGCGGATTTTTTTCCTGCCGACCAAAAACAACGTTTTTGGTCATTACGACACTGCTCCCTCGCATTTCGTCCCCCGGTCATGAAAAGAAATCGCCGCCCCTGTATGTGACCGCTACCGTGTGTGACAGTGGGAATGCTGCGGCGGCCCTATAAGGCCTAAAAAAAACTTGTTGTATTGCCCTTAAGGTGCCAAAACATGGGTCGGTCGGTCGGAAAGTTTTTTTTTTTTTAATTTTTTTTTTGTCGCCCTCTGTGGGCCGATATTTTTCAGTTTTGAATGTTTTGTTTTTCGTTTTTTTCCCCCGCCCTCTTTTGGCTGATATTTCTCAGTATTTAATGTGTTTCCAGGCGCGCAGCCAGGGGCCGTGGGGCGGTCGCCCCCAAAAAAACGCCGCCCCAAAAAAGAGAAGAGAAAAAAGGAAAAGGACAGGAAGAAAAAGGAGCACGGTACAACGAATCGTCATCTTCTCTAATAATTTAATGAAACGTAAAAGCTTCCGCGCTTCGCGCGGGAGAAGGATAAAGAGTCGGGAAGGGTATACAATGTTCTTTCTCTAATAATTTAATAAAACGTCAAAGCTACCGCGCTTCACGCGGGAGGGGGGGGGGAACTGAATTCAGACAAGTATTAAGAGTCGAGAACGGTACAACGAATCGCCTTCTTTCTCTAATAATTTTTCAGACAAGGATTAAGAGCTGAGAACGGTACAACGAATCGTCTTCTTTCTCTAATAATTTAATGAAACGTCAAAGCTTCCGTGCTTCGTGTGGGAGGGGGAAACTGAATTCAGACAAGGATTAAGAGTCGAGAACGGTACAACGAATCGGCTTCTTTCTCTAATAATTTAATGAAACGTCAAAGCTTCCGCGCTTCGCCCTCCCTGCACCCAGCTGACGAGGTTGGTTTTCAACACTGCGCATGCGCGGCATTTAATTCACGGGCGGACAGCACTGAATGATTGAGACTGTGTCACTGTCAGGCAATATATCAACGGATTCCAAATTGATGAAAAATTTAAATTTGTCTCGATGTATATGTCCTTTCATCTCGTCTTTACGTAAATTGTCAATGTTTTTTAGTGCCTTCAAAATGTGTCATGAATATAAAAGTGTTGTGAGCCTTTCCGTAGAAAACTCTAAACAGCGACCGTCGCCCAAATCTCCCTGGTTTCTAGCTGGTGCAGTGCATGGTATAAACACGTACACGAGGCCGGGGTCTACTTGCATGTTTACGCTAGTAGGATTTTGAAACTAGGGCAGACAAGTCACAATTTGGGAATAATTTGATATTATGCATTTATATCCCATTTAAACAAACAAAATACATATTTTTGTATTCATTAATTTAAAAAAAATCTAAAAAACGGTTTGGAAAAAAAAAAAACTTTTTTAAAATGCCGACCGTAGATTTTTCAGATTTTTGGGTCGGTCGCAAAGGGCAATACAACAAGTTATTATTTTAGGCCTAATTGCTATTGGCCGTAGATATTTTAGACCGCACGGCCGCCGCGGCAAATGTGACCTAGGCATCAATAAATTTATACACTTACATACAAACATACATACACAATGCGAAAGGAAATGAGATTTTAATTGCTGCGTAGCATAAATCGAAATTCCCCATTGCCGTCCTCCTTTTTTGAAAAATTTGGCAAAGGTTAAACAAATGTATGTATAATAATCTATTTAACCTGCAGTTAAAAGACTGTTGTACTTGTAGGGCCCTGTAAAATTCATTAATTTTATTAATTTTTCATTCTTTTTATTTTATTTCAACACGGATCACTTGCTTCAGCCAACGACTGTTCTTCTGCAAGTATCTGCATATATTAAAACAAAATTACATATAGACAATTCAAAATAACACGCAATACAAATTAAACATAATACAATTTAAAAAAAATATATTAATTCATCTATTTTGATTAATTGGGCTTGGCTTTATTGAGAAGATCGACAAAGTAAGGTAGGGGGCTATTTCGGAAACGATTGGTTTTGCACTTGAACTGTTGATATCTAGAGGCATGGCGTAAGGAGAGGGGATGTTTTTCCGAAGAGGTAACCAGGTACTACATGTTGGGTGTTTAGCTAACGATGTAGCAAAATCCAGACAAAGCTTTTCCCTTCTGGATTCAAGCGTTGAAAGGTCACATAATTGGCAAGCATTAGTATAATTTGTGTATTGTGAACCGAACATGATTCTACCTACTCTTTTTTGAACTTGCTCCAAGCTTCTTATTGCAATGACGACCTTCGTCATTGCCTTGTTTTCGTTCACATTCTGCCCAATTAATATACTTATCCTTATCGTCCGGAAATCCCATTCGTTTTGCACGTAGTGCTTGTTATTCCTAGTTAGGTGCTTTCCTCAAGTCCTTTTCCTTTCAAATTTCGTAGGCGTAATCTCTGATATCTCATCAAGGTCACCTACTTTTCGATTTTCGAAATCACTCATGCATAACCATCCAGGCGCCATTTTGTCCGTTTCTGGTCCATTTTAAGGCCTTTCTTCATTCCTTCCTATCTCCACTATCCTAGATCCTACAAACTTCTAACAAATTCCTTTAGATAGTCTAAGAGATGTTCTTTCATCTGCGACATATAACTTGACCTTCAAAATGCCATCTTCATAGTCAAAATTCAAATCTGAAACCGACTCCGTCAACAATCTCTCAAATTCTTGAAAAATAGACCCCTACAAATCTAAAAATTGCAATAACTTTCTTTAACCAATTCCGTTCGGTCTCATCTTCTCGCAGTATCTTTATTTCAAAATTGCACATAGCCATGCCAAATTTTACGCTCCAATGACTATGCAAAACATAAATAGCGCCCTCTAAAGTTCTGGGAATTGGCTTTCTTTCTGTGGCCGTATCTCCATCATGGCTTGGCAGACCCGTACCCTTTTTTGGATTTAGATACTTGAACATATGCCCTTTCCAGCCATACACAAAATTATATACCCTAACACTGACCGACTTTGCGAAAAATGCCCTCCAAATTCGCCATTTTCAAGAAAATTGAGAAATAACTTCAACTTGCTCTAAATTGGCGATCTTTATACCTACATCAATGAAACTTGGCAGACATGTGTATATTTATATACGTGACAACTGTCTGCCAAGTTTGGTAAAATTCGAACGTGTCAGCGCAAAGTTATCGCCAAAAATGATGAATTTACTACGCATTACGTAATAGCGCGTTTAATGCGTGCAATACATTGCGCGAAGATAACAATGGTGTCAAACTGACCGCAATAAAGTGCCCTTTCGAATGATACCAAGTATAGTATATGTTCACAAAGAAAATTGTGAATAAATC
Source organism: Mesocentrotus franciscanus (assembly GCA_037976565.1). Lineage (NCBI taxonomy): Eukaryota > Metazoa > Echinodermata > Echinoidea > Camarodonta > Strongylocentrotidae > Mesocentrotus > Mesocentrotus franciscanus. The sequence continues at coordinate 35,077,234 of CP137668.1, read as the reverse complement.
GCATTTAAACAAAGGTCACTACACGAATTCCGCCGAGTTTCCGCCCGAATCTAACACGTATCGGCTATGACGTCATTTTTTCAGACTGCTTTTCGCCCCTTAAACGTCCTTTTTTTTCCTTGAAAATTTGTAGTGACATGCCAAATTGCAATACGCAGGGCACCTCGTGGCCGGATTTTTGAAATTGGTCAATGGGGCCATTTAAGACGCCATTTTGTCCTATAAATCTATTTTACATCACGTGTTTCGATAGGATTATCATAGAAAAAAGAGAGTTGTTTACAATAACAACCATGAAATCCTCTTTCTAATGATACCAAATACGGCCCATAAAGAGACATAAAGAGAGAGAAAAACAATTTAACTCCGGTCATAATACAGATTCTGTACGTTTTCCGCCCATGCATTACACGCATTGTCTATGGGGCATATCGGGTTCACGCTTTTGGCCCCAGAACGATCTTGATTGCAATGACGAACATGCACCAAATCCCATTGGTTTTTGCACGCAGTGCTTGCGAGCCCTTTCTAGGTTCTTTCCCCTATCCCAATTTCTTTCAAACTTCGTAGGCATAGTCACTACCATCCCATCAAGGTCACTGTTGAGGCCTTTCTTTCGCCCTACCTATCTCCAATATCACAGAAGCTACAGACTTCGTACAAATTGCTCTGGATAGTTCGAGAGAAGCTCTTTCGTTGGTATTGTTTGGTTTAATCGATCAATTTACATTGTTTCTCTTAATATTTCATTATCAGCAGGGCCTATATGTTTCCCTATCATATCATTTCCTATATTTCCTCATATTATTTTTGCTTTCATTCACCCCCACCTCACTTTGAAAAACGTTCATACATATACGAGTGGTAGTGATAAGGATTTTGTTCTGCACCCCACCCCCCCCCCCCCCCCCAAAAAAAAAAAAAAAAAAATGTGTTTGCTCATTACGCCACTGCTCCCTCGTCCCTCACAATTCGACCCCACCGGTCAAGAAAAAAATCGCCGCCCCTACATGGAATCCCTCCGATCACGAAGTCGGGGGGCCGGGGAAATGCTCTTTCGTTTGACACGTACAAAACCGGCGTCATTGCACGCACATCGTTGTGACACGATTGCATTTCTAGTTTGTTTCTGTGTAAGCCCACCATTAAAAACTGGGGTACAGTATTCCATGACAGGACGAATATAGCCCGTATATACCAGTTTCAGATCAGCTAAAGACAGTCCATATCGCTTCAGAGGCCTTAACATATACAACTTTCTATTACATTTTTTGAGGATTTCTGTGACATGTAAATCCCATTTCAGATTGGATTGCACAATGACACCAAGAATTTTAACCGATTGGAAGTTTTGCAGGGGTGAGTCATCAATATAAAAAGTTAGTTCGGCAGGAGGATTTTTGGAGAATGTCACACTAAGTGAAAAACACTTTGAAGGATTTAACTTCATGTGATTTTGACAGGACCACTGACCCAAACTGTAGAGGACAGCAGGTAAGTCAGAGGGATCGGTTTCTTTACGACATTCCAACAAGGTAAGATCATCTACATATTTATAGCAATCGATTGGTATGTTTTCACAAGCATCGTTGATCATTACTAGAAACAGGATGGGGCCCAATTTAGTTCCTTGGGGTACACCGGCATAATTAGGCATGTATTGAGATACAGTGCCTTGGTATTTGACACACTGTTGACGGTGTTCCAAAAAACTAACAATCCATTCAATGATGCATGGCCGTACATTGAGTTTGATCAATTTTCTAATAAGAATGTCATGGTCCAGCCTGTCGAAAGCTTTGGTGAAGTCAGTACACACAACAGAGGATAAAATCTTGCTCTTTTCACCATTTTCATAAAGATTGTGGAGTAAAACAACCAGATAATGAGTGGTCGATAAACCAGGGCGGTTTCCAAATTGCCGGGCGTCAATTTCGTCTACGATATCCTCAAGGAGCAATTTGGCTATGAAAGATTCTGCAATTTTTGCAAATTGACTTGTTAGTGCAATTGGTCGGAGATTATTAATGGTTGCTGGTAATGATTTCGGAATAGGGGTTATTTGAGCTTGCTTCCATTGTTACGGTACTATCCCTTGTTGAAAGGATGAGTTAATCAGATCTGTTAAAGGTACACACAATTCATATGCAAATTCTTTCAAAATCCGAAGAGGTAAGTCATTGGTTAATCCAGCTTTACCAGTCTGTAATTTTCTTAATTTTGAATACACCTCATAAACTTGAACCTGAGGACATGAACATGGACATGGTAAAAACAGCTGGTAATATCTCTCTGTCAAGAGATGGAAGGTCCGACGCAATTGACACAAATGTTCGTTAATTGCATTCGCTGCTACTTTAAGTTGTTTAGGATCAGTACCAGGGATATCAATAGTTACTGGGTCGGTATTTCTATTAGTAAGTATTTTTATTTGTTTGTACCATGCTGATGGGTTTTCAGTTTTTAGTTTACTGACACGAGTGCTATAATAATGACGTTTAGCCTCAGATAGGGAATGAATAACTTTATTCCTGAGCTTACACCATAATGTTTTGTTACTTTTCTTGAAGGCCTTTTGCCTACTTTGGATTAGAGATTTAACATGTGAGGTTATCCACGGTGTATCAACATTGTAGGTACGTACTTCTTTTGTTGGTAAGAGTCGGTCTAAGTTTGTCATAGTTTCACTAAGTAATAAACCGCATTTTCCAGATGGATCTTTTGTTTGGTAGATTTCTTCCCATGTGTGACCTGTGATCCATTGACCAAAAGCTCTTAATCCACTATCTCTTAATGGACGGACTATCCTTCTCTTGACAGTTCTCTTAGGACTTTTACATGGTTGTACAGGTTTCCATAACACACAGTTGTGGTCACTCGGACCAAGAGGTGACAGTACTGAAACTGGTAAGTAAAACTGATCGAAATTTGTAATTATTTTATCCGAAATGTTATTACCTCTGGTAGCTTGCTTAACTACCTGTGTGAATCGATCATTCCTTAGTAAAGGTTGAATGTTAAGATCATTGGTGTCACCAACAATAGCTACTCCTGCATCAGGATGTTGCATTAATAAGTCATCAATGACAGTTATGAAATGGTTCAAATATTCTTCCTCATTGGGGTTCTTGGGAGGGAAATATGTTACACACATGATAATACGTGACATTTCCCTGGGTAGGCGTGTTGGTCTCATCATTATCCACATAGCTTCAACATTATCAGGTGGGTTAATACGTAGGGGCTGAGGCTTGAATGATTGCTTTACATATAATGTAACTCCTCCACCCTTCTTTCCTAATCTAGGTTTGGAAAACATGACATAGTCTCGGAGAGATAGCGACTCTGGCGGTATATCTGAGCTAAGCCAGGTTTCTGTTAATGCTAAAACATCAGCATTAAGGTTTCTTGATACAATATCTAATTCGTCTACCTTATTGTTAATAGATCGTAGGTTTGTTAATAACACAACAGGTATATCGTAGGAAACATTATTAAGTCTTAGTTCTTTGGTGTCTTTTGAGCATTTAAGTCTTTCGAGACTTGGTTTGACACATTCTTTACGTGCACGGATGATAACTGGTATCCGTTTCTGGTCATTAAGCGTTTCTTGAATAGAATGGTACTCTGTTTGGAAGATAGAACACTGTATATTTCTTCTTCCTCTTCTTCTTCCTTGTCCTTTTGTCCCACGATGGGTTTTCCGGTGTCTAGCAATTCCCAAGTTCTGTATTGTATTCCATAAATCTTGGTTTATTCTCTGTTTACTGGTTGTAGAACCATTATATTGTCTCAGATGTAAGCTCGTCTTTGTTTGATGATGTTCATGTTGTTGTTGTTGTTCATGTTGTTCACGTATGCCAGGGGACGGGCCTGGGTTGGGGTTCACATCTCCACATACGATAAGAGCCAATTGAAATGTTGACGTAGTGTTTCCATAATACAGGATACGGAATCCATAATACTTCAACACTTTCACTTTTTGCTCATACCTGTATGTGTAGTTTGACACAGAATCATTGGTACGCTGCGTAGATACTGGGCATGAAGAATGGTGCCAATCACAAAGAGATGAGCACAAAAGGATGGAGAGCACAACAAAAGATAATCCTTTTAAGTAGGTCATTGTCAATCCAGAACTGGTTTGTCCAACTCCAAGACAAGAAAACAGGTAATCAGATTAAGAGTTCAATGTACTTTAAACATACCACTGGCACTACATGTAATAGTATGGCTGCTATATCACTCCAGCATTGGCAGCATCTATCAGCATCAATTAGAAGTCATAAAAATACACTACAATTCAATACCAGATTTCAGCATATATGGTCCAGCAAGTTCCATGACAATTCACAATAAAACTGGTATCATAATTGATCGCGATTGTCAACGCATTACAACGAAATTGACAAATCAATTGGAGCTCTCTGACGGGCGACCTGACATGTAGGTGCACACATTTCAGATAATTTTGGACTGACAGCCCAGAGATTTCACAAAGAAGATATTGAAGCAACCAATCCATCAACTTAAGACAGTCTGACAAACTGAAA